>JAXQQM020091348.1:0-39109 GCA_034641835.2 Pinus albicaulis
GCCTCAAATTTGTGCTTTCATTCACCTCATTTTACCTCATTTTTCCCTTGTCCATTCCCATTTTAAACCCAATTGATCAATAAAAATAGTTAAAATTACTTCTAGAATGGTTTACATAACTGACTTGTTGAATTTTGTGATTGTTTCCATTGTTAAGCATTTTGACCGGAACTAGCTGCAGAATGCAGGCATTCCGTAGCTAACCGGCGATTCTGCAGCTACCTTTATGTTTGAGCATGTTCTAGGTGGCCTCTTGAGGAAAAACGCATATGGGCATGATCCACGTCGTGCCTACATGGTGTGTTGCTCGTCATGGAAGAGGAAATGAATTCTGGGTACGGTTATGCACGTGGGAACACATTTGTGAAGGAAGACTCCTACTAGGACTGTCTCAGTCCAGGTGTCTTTTCTCCTTCACGTAGCCACCTCAAAGACTCCTAGAATGATTTGGATAAGGAAAGACATCATTCCTAAATTATTGTAATTATTGTTACTTGCATTTACTTTATAAACTCTTGAGTAGGCCGAGAGCTTAGTTAGAAATTTTGTATTAGATTTGCTGCTAGATTTTGTGAAAACTCTGTGTTACGTCTTTGAAGACACAGAGCATTGTGTTCAAACTATTGCATCATTAATGGAGCAGACAAAATTATCTTGAAGGCGTGATTTAATTTTGAAGTTGAATGCCGTCAAGTGGTAGAGGGCCCCTGCCCCTTGAACGGATTTCTTTTGCGTAAACTAGATAAGTTTTTCCTAGCTGTCTTTACGTTCTGCATATGGAATTAGTAGTTGTTTTGTTTTATATACTGTAGTCGTACTCATTCTAGTTCTTCCATAAGAAGACACTCTTCCAACAGACTAAAATGATGAATGTTTAAATGACTATGGTATTGTAGGATAGGAGTTAAATTTGTATTTGTTTTTAACTAGCTACCGTAGTCATATTCGTTCCAGTTCTTCCACAAGAAGACACTTTGCCAATAAATTAAAACGATGAATGTTTAATGACTATGGTACTGTAGGATAGGAGTTGTATTTGTTTTTAACTAGATACTGTAGTTATATTCATTCCAGTTCTTTCAAAAGAAGACATCCTTCCAATAAATCATAACAATGAATGATGAATAGCTATAGTATCATAGGAATTAGTTGTAGTTTTTAGTCTTCACTATCACAGTTGCACTTGTCCTAATCACTCTTCCACAAGAAGAAATTCTTCCAAGACATCCTTAAGAAGTTCAAGATATGACCGTGATGTGATAACTAAGTTTTTCATTTGCTTTCAGTTCATTTGCTTTCAATTGCATACAAGTCCACAGTCAGAATTGTTCTACCTCTTCCACAAGAAGGAACTTTTCCAAAATATCACTAATGATGAACAAACAGATTGTGTAACTTCATAGAATAGTGCATGTTAGTTAGAACGCTCCGAAGTTTCATTTTGCATTTAATTCATGTCCAGCTACTTCGTTTCAAAGTTTGATGATGGCTTATGGTTTAACATTGTTCTAGTTTAGAAGCATCTTAAGCTCATGTTTAAATCAATTCATTGCACTTATATCTCATAGTCACATTGTCACCCTTTGCACAGTAAATCACTTTAGTTGATAGGACTCATAAGACAACCCTCATTATCTACAAATATATTTTTGTTCTGAAAACCACCAGTGATCCATAACCTTAGGAACAGAAGATAACATCATTACAAGGTCTGAAATATATCTGCAAATTCCTCACCATAAACAGAGCTCTTCCTCAACAGAACTACCTTGAAAAGAAACCAATAACTCTTTTAGTATAGGCTCTGTGACATTCAATTGAAATTGCAGAATAGAACTAGGAATTAGTCATGGAATAGATGAGCTTAGAATAGAATGTTGCATCATGATTAGTGTCTAACTATTTAGTTAGAAAACTTGCATATTTAAGTGATCATTTCTCAAAGTCTAGTTTGTGTCATTTGTTTAAGAAGTCATCATTAAGCTTTTGTTTCTATTCAGTCATAGTTTAGATGTTGCTTCAGTGTTTTTGATTACATTTTCCATTCCATACATTAGGCTCAACTGTGTTTTTGACCACCAATTTCTTTTCATTAGTTTTCTAGGCACTTTCATTGTAAACACAAAACTTCAAAAGACCAAAAACATTATAAATCAACATAAAAGATCAAAACATCACAAAACACTACACACAACGCACTAGGAAACAAGTACCTAGGTACATATGGTACATTTCACTTCAGCAGTTTACAAATCCTGGTTGACAATTAAATGAACTCAGTTTAGGAGACTAGATTGAGACACAACATTTTGGCGCCGTTGCCGGGGAAGTGAAAACTAGGTAACCTTTGTTTCTTAGCATCCAAAAACAATTTTATGCATAGGGAGAGAGATTCAAGAGGAAGATTTATAAGCAGCAGAGGCAGAAGTTTGACATCTAGAACACCACTTGTTTCACCTAGATCCAGAACTAGTACACCTTCAACTCAAACCCATCTTCCATCCTTTACTGATCCTGGACTTCTAGAAGATCTAAGGTCACCTATTCCATTAGAGAAACCTTCCACTTCATCCATTGAACCTACCATAGAAGAGGATCCAAAAACCTTTGTTGAGGATACAAACCTTTCTACTTCCACAGGAGAGTCAACCATGGCAGAAGAAGGAGGAGGAGGAGTTGTTAATGGAGAACACATATTATTTGGAGGAGGTAGAGGTAGAGGTAGAGGAGAAGGAGGAAGAGGAGGTAGAGGTGCAGATGGAGGAAGAGGTAGAATAGGAAGATCTTTTGGGTTCCCTATACTTGATGGAGAAACCAATACAACCATGAAAAACATTTCACCTTCTGTCCTTCCGAACTTCTATGGACTTAAAACTGAGGATCCTGAAACTTTCTTATTCGAATTTGAAGTGCTGTGTAGGACTTATGACTATCTTCAAGATGCTCAAAAATTGAAATTATTTCCTTCAACTCTGAAAGGAGCAACATTGAAGTGGTTTATGAGCTTAAACAGTAGTTCCATTAGGACATGGGAAGACATGAAACAAGCATTTCTAGAGAGATACTTGGATTATTGTATGCCGGTTAATCATAAGGAATAAGTGTTCAAGATGTTACAAAAAGAAGATGAAAACTTAGAAGATTTGTTGGAAAGATTTAAATACAACATAAAAAGGGCACAAATGGAAAATCGAGATCAAGACACTTTAAAAGCTCTTTTGTTGAAAACCATTAGGGATGAATGGTTGGATATCCTTAACATGATGGGAAAAGGGGATATATCACAACTCACATTACCTGAAATATCTGAGTTATGTATCAACCTTTCCAGAGGGAAATCCAAAACTCTCAAAGGTCCAAGAGATCCTGCTCTTGCAAGAGCAAGTAAATCTGCTTCTGGGACAGTAAGTAGATCAGAAATAGGACACATGCTTGATGATTTTAAATCTGACATCTTAGGGAGTCTTAGTGAACAAATAGACACCCTCAAGATACAAAACAAGTAAAAGGCTGAATCTGATGCCTTGGCAATCTTTTGTCCCAAATGTAGGAAGAAACATGCCTTGAGAGAGTGTCCTCTAGATGTAAAAGTTGTAGAAACCTGTGTTATTTGTTCTGAGAAACATGAGACCAAGAATTGTCCTTCTCTTCCTGGTCTCAAGGTTGTTTTTCAAGAAGAAACTCCAACAGATTCCACAGAATCTCTTAACTTTGTATCTAGAAGACCTTGGCAGGGATCTCAGACACAGGGATTTCATGATCAAATGTATAATCAACCTCCACCTTGGAATTCTTGGCAGCAATCTTGGCCCCAATTTCAAAATCAATCTCAAGCTTGGGCACAAGGATCACAAGGTCCCTATGGAAGATACTCTCCATATTATCAATATCCACCATCCTATCCACCATATCCACAATTTTATCCTCAAAATCCTCAACAAAATTTTCCTCAAAATCTTCAACAAAATTTTCAACAAAATTCACAACAACATCATTTGAACCAACCTCATCAAAATCAACCACTTCCATTACCATTCCCTCAAAATCCAATCAATTACCAGCTCAGCCCATACCAAACCCCAATAATAAGAACCCCCAGAATACATACATGATAGAAGGACAACAATTTCCAACTTATTTAATTACTCCTCTAGACCTTAGTGATGTTCAACTTAGGTCTGGAAGGATACTTGAGAAGAGGAAACCTTCTATGGTCATACAAGAACAAGATAATTCTGAGGAAGACTCCCTACGGGTTAATAAAATTCTTGAGGAAGGTACATCCTTTCAAGGCCAAAACATTGAAAAACTGAAACAAAAAGATCCAATAAGTCCAACTCCAGTATTAGAGCAACCATCCACATCTACTTCTATACCTCCCTTTCCGGAAAGATTACAAATTGACAAAGGTGTAGAAAAACAAATAATGGTGCCTAATTATGATTTCTCGGATGAATTGAGAAATGTTTGCATTAAAATTCCATTATTGCAAGCCATCAAGGAAATCCCAATTTTAGCCAAAACAATAAAGGAGTTGAGTATGAAGACAACAAAGAAAAGAATAAGATAAACCAAGAAAATTCAACTGGTAGGACAAATAGCAGATATTATGATGGGTAAGACTACTATTCCAAAGTACCTTGACCCAGGAAATCCAGTTGTCAAAATTCACATCAATGGAATTGAAATTCAAAACACACTCATTGACTTAGGAGTAGCAATAAATATCATGAGTAGACAGATCATGGACAAACTGAAACTTCCTAATCTTCTCTTTACACCCACACTATTACAATTAGCAGATAGATCTGTGATCAGACCAGATGGGGTAATAGAAGACATTCCAGTGTCCCTAGACTCTTGGGAGTACCCTGTGGATTTCATGATCCTGACACCTAAGAATAATCTAGGAGGCCATCCTGTTATACTAGGAAGACCTTGGTTGGCTACAGCTGATGCTTTTATTAGTTGTAGGTCCGGTGATATGTATATTTCTGATGGAAGTTCAACAAATAAATTCACTTTATATCCTCCAGCTAGGACAATTACAGATCTAGATGACACTCAATGGATAGAGGATGAAGAATATTTGCAACCACTCTTCACAATTTCAGAAATTAGTGAAGATAATCAAATTTTGAATACTCTAGAAAATTTTGAATCTTCTCCAGAGCACAAACAAGAATCATTTCAAGAGAAATCCAATATTGAGTTCTTGTCATCTAGACAGATGTCTCTTCATTCTATGGAAAAATTTGGCAGTTCTACAAGTGAAATTTTTCCAGGCAAGACCTTGAATATAAACAAAAACCTGGAAAAATCTCAACAAGAAGAGCTAGTCAAAGTATTACAGAGACATTCTTCTGCATATGCATGGGAATACACTGACATGAAAGGGATAAGTCCTAAGACTTGTACTCATCACATCTATATAGAGGCAAATTGCAAACCAATTAGACAACCTCAAAGACGGATGAATCCAAATCTTAGGGAAATTGTCAAGGAAGAATTACAAAAATTGTTAAATGTTAACTTCATTTATCCTATTTCAGATAGTCAGTGGGTTTCCCCTCTAGTAATTGTACCTAAGAAAAATGGAAAATGGAGGGTGTGTGTTGACTACCGAGAACTGAATAAAGCTACTCTTAAAGACCATTTTCCCTTACCTTTCATAGATCAAGTATTAGATACATTAGCAGGTAAAAAGTACTTTTCATTCCTGGATGGATTTAGTGGTTACAATCAAATCCAAGTAGCACTTGAAGACCAAGATAAAACCACATTTACTTGTCCTTGGGGTACCTATGCCTACCGAGTATTGCCATTTGGATTGTGCAATGCACTTGCAACATTCCAAAGGGCAGTATTAGGAATTTTTTCTGATCTAATACATGACTGTGTAGAGGTGTACATGGATGATTTTACAGTTTATGGGGATACATTTGAAGAGGCTTTAGAAAACTTGGAAAAGGTCTTAAAAAGATGTCAAGAAGCAAACCTTTCTCTTAGTCATGAAATTTTTTTTATGATGTTCACTGAAGGTATTGTTTTAGGGCACCACATTTCAGGGGATGGGATTAGAGTTGATGAAGCGAAAGTTGAAGTTATTTCTAACCTATCCATTCCAAGTTTTCAAAGAGATGTAAGAAGTTTTCTAGGATTTACGGGGTACTATCGGAGATTTATAGAAAACTTCACCAAAATAGCATCTCCGCTCTTCAAATTACTCACCAAAGATTGTGAATTTAAGTGGACTTCTGATTGCCAGTTAGCTTTTGAAACCCTGAAAACCAAAATTTCTGAAGCACCTATATTAAGGGGACCTAACCGGAAGTTACCTTTTCATATCTCGACAGATGCTTCCGATACAGCTCTGGGAGCAGTATTGGGACAGAAAGATTTAATTCCCTATGCCATCTATTATATCAGTAAAAATTTGACTCCTGCAGAGTTAAACTATATTGTAACTGAAAAAGAGTTTTTAGCTGTTGTTCATGCCATTAACAAATTTAGACACTATATAACTGGCTATGAAACTTTTATTCACACTGATCATTCTGCCATTAGATATTTAATGAATAAATCAATCACTAATGGTAGAGTTATAAGATGGTTGTTATTATTGCAAGAATTCAACATTACTATTCTAGATAGGCCTGGAAAACAAAACACCGTGGCTGACTTCCTGTCTAGAATTCAAAATATCAAAGATGACACTCCGGTTGAAGATCAATTTCCTGATGAATATCTTTTTGCAGTTTCTACTCAAACTCCATGGTTTGCCGATATTGCTAATTATTTAGTTTCAGGAAAGTTTCCTTCAATTATGAATACAAGGGATAAAAGAAAAATCATTAATGATAGTGCAAGATATTCATGGGTCGCTAATGAGTTGTACAAGACAGGTTCAGATTTGATCATTAGAAGGTGTGTTCGTGAAGATGAGATTCCTGAAATTCTCAAGGCATGTCATGATGAACCTTGTGGCGGACACTTTGCAGATAAGAGGACAGCCTATAAGATCCTTAACTTAGGATATTATTGGCCATCTTTGTTTAAAGATGCAAGGGAATATGTCAAAAGGTGTGATAGTTGCCAAAGGGTAGGGAAACCTTCTCCTTCAGGTGAGATGCCATTACAACCTCAGGTACACATTGAACCTTTTGAAAAATGGGCCTTGGATTTTGTAGGACCTATTAGTCCTCCATCAAGACAAAAGAAATACATATTAGTTTGCACCGATTATGTTACTAAGTGGGTAGAAGCTAAACCATTACTTGTTGCTAATGAATCATCTGTAGTTACTTTTCTTTTTGAGGATATTTTTACTCGTTTTGGTGTCCCAAGGGAAATTGTTATAGATCAAGGAGCTCAATTTACATCAAGGCTAGTGGAGCAAATGATGGAGAATTACAAAATCAGACATAGAACATCTACTCCTTATCATCCACAAGCAAATGGTCAAGTGGAATCCACTAATAAAGTCATTGAAGGAATCCTAACAAAGACCGTTCATCTACATAGAAGAGATTGGGTAGATAGGCTTCCTGAAGCCTTGTGGGCCTATAGAACTACATGGAGAAACACAACAGGCCATACTCCTTATGAGCTTGTTTATGGAAAGCAAGTTTTGTTTCCTATAGAGTTCCAAATCCAAACATTCAAGATGGCAGTTCAGCTAGGACTTGATCTAACGGAGGCACAAAAGCATAGACTGGAGCAAATTAATGAATTGGATGAGATCAGACAAGATGCAGTTCAGAAAACAAGTCTAGTCCAACAGCAAAGGGCTAGATGGCATGACAAGTACATCAAAGAGAATAAATTTAAAGAGGGTGATTGGGCTCTCTTGTTTGATTCAAAATTCAAGGATTTTCAAGGGAAATTTCAGACACATTGGCTTGGGCCATATGAAATTGTTCGAATTCTTGATAATGGGGCAGTAAAAATCAGAACTATAGATGAAGAGGAGGTCACTTTTCTTGTGAATGGCCATAGACTGAAGCTATACCACAAGCCACTCTCAAGAGATGAGTTTGTCAAGAAGTTCCAAGGAGACAATGATGTGAAGTTAATGAAGAAGAGTCTCTCTTCTTCATCAACTTGATTAAATTTTCTGAAGCATTTCTCTTTTGAAAATAAAAATAAAAATAAAGGTATAAACATGAAAACCAATCACTGATTGGCATGTTTATACAGAAAAGATAGGGTGAAAATCAGAGTCTCTCTGACACTCTAACTTTTCCCATTGTTGTTTCTAAGCAGCTGTTATAAAAATCATAAGTTCAGTGCCATAGTACTTATGATTCATTTCATCTCACTCCATTCACTATCCATCCATACTTCATCTCATCCATCATTCACATTTCACTCCATTCCATTCCATTCATTTCACTCCATCTTCCATTCACTTCATTTTCATGTCAAAACATAGAATTTGATATCTTGCTGCAAGTGAATAAAAATATGCCATGAATTGCAGTACAGCCCTTATGTTCCTTCATTCCATGAAATGAATCCATTCTTATTCCATTATCCACTTCATAATCCATCATCCATTTCATCCATTTTCATAAACATTTCACCCATCTTCCAGAAACATTTCATTTTCATGATTAAAGTATTCTACAGGAACATTTTGCAGCTCAGTGGACATTCTGCAGCTGATCACCTTTTCTGCAGCCCGACAGTCTTTTCGCAGCTATAAACCCTGAAGGCATCAACCAGCAGACATCAGAATTACAACAAAGTGATCCAGTGAATTCATGAATAAAAAATATCAAGAAAATTGTGAAAGATTCCTCCAAAGATGAGCAGAGAAGACAAAGGCTACACAAACATCAAATAAAGGGCAGAGGTAACAAATTTAAATTACGATGGCAATTCATAAAAATTTAGCATAGTTTAGTTGTGGAATTATTCGAAAGGTTGTTTTAATTATTTTATTGATCAAACACCAAACAAAACCCTCTACAGACTTTGTATTAAATCTTCCAATTCAAATTTTCTATCCGATAGCATTTGAGCGGTGAAACGGCCAAAGCATTTGAAATTCCCACGACTCTTAACCAAGTTCTTTAATGATGAAGATTTTTCCTGTCGTCGTAAATCCTCCGCCGTCTCCTCAAATCATTAATGCAATCCTCCACCTCACTCCACCACTCTATGCCGTGACCATTTGCCATAACGTCATTCCGTAGCCAGTATTCCATTCCGAAGGCAAAAGCATTATTATCATCAGGAGCAGAACAGAAGAGGTAAATTGGAAGCATAACGGTGTGAGAACTCAATGAACAGATAGCATATCACTGAGAACGAAGTTTGGAGCATTTTCACTGTCAACACAGAATTGTGGCCGTGTAGAGTTTAAAGCCTGTTGCTACCAGAAGACAGAGGTGCTAAAATTGAAGACTTTTGCTACCAAAGACAGAGGGGTGGTAGTGATTGAGTTTAAAGTCCGTTATTACCAAAGACAGAGGTGTGGTAGTGATTGGTTTTGAAGTTTGTTGTTACCCAAGACAGAGTTGCTCTAAGTGTTGAATTTGAAGCATACCATTTGCTATCAGAGACAGAGGTTGAGTTTGAAGTCTGTTGTTACTAGAAACAGAAGTGTTTTTCAGTGATTGAGTTTGAAGTCTTCTGTTACCAAAGACGGAGGTATTGCACAAAAAGAAACTTGAAACCATCTACCATTGTCTATCAGAGACATATTAGCTCGAAAATTGAAATTGCTTTCACATCACTCCAAAGTTCAACAAAAGTACATCAGTCTGAGGTTTCGAAGGCATTCTTCATTATCAAATAGAGGCATACAAACCAGAGATTTTGAAGACTGTTGCTATTATAAATCAAAGGTATGTCCTTCCAAAATTGAATCCATTTTCATTTAGAGCTTGAAGCCATTTTAATCTGAAAGTAAAAGACATTGTTTTGTGGGTAGAGTGTTAATTTGATATTGAAAAACATCATGGGTTTCATCGTACGGACTGAGCCTGTGGGATCAAAATATTTAGAAGGTTACCCACAATGCAAGGAGATGTTACAACAAATAGGATGGCTTCAATTCTTGGAAAAATTTAATGGCTTCCATAAGGAAGTCACCAAAACATTTGCCAGGTCATTCCAAGGTACTGAAGTTGAGATAGGGGATGTCAAGTTTGCTATTACTGAAGTTTTTATAGCAGAGGCTACAGGATTGTCCAGAACTGGGGAAAGATGGTTTAAAAATAGGGAATTCCACAATGACTCATGGAAACAAATTTTAAAATCACAAAATATGGATGTTAGTGTGTTCAAGAAAGGAATTCCCAGTACAGCCTTGAAAAGCAAATGGAGAAACATACTACTTCTTTTACAAAATTTTGTTACATGTGAGGGTAGATATGGGACATTTTATGTCTACCATATTAGACTAATGTTGCATTTTCTAGGAGAAGATTTGAATCTACCATATTTCTTGTATCAAAGTCTGAAGAAAATGGCTTCCTCTGTTCAGAGAAGAGTTCAGTTTTTGGAGACAACCCTGTATCATCATGGGTTAGTCAAAATTTTAATTGAGCATCATCTATCTAAATCAAATGATACATGGGATGATTTCTTAATAAGAAATCATTTTGAAGAAGCAAAAGAACTATCACCTGAACCACAGTCCACAAAAAGAAGTAGGAAATGGAGGACTCCAGAAGGTAAAAGTGACAAACCGGTTCAAGAAAGCAGTGAGGAAGTCATTTTGGAGAAGTTGACTCGAATCAAGAGCCAACTAAAGGAAAAGAAGACAATCAAGGAATCTGTTATAGAGAAAGGAGAGGGGTCCTCTCAACTTAGGAGAAGCCACAGATTAAAAGGAAAACTGAAGAAAACATCAATCAAACAAACAGGGGTAATCGATATTGAAGATGAAGAAACATCCATGGAAGAGTATGATGATGAAGATTTTTATGAAGGCACCCCTGAGATTGATCCTGCTCAACAGGAAATCTATGATTATGTGGAAACTTTAGAGAGAACAACTTCAGAAAGAGAAGAGAGAACCCCCAGTCCTCCACTAACTGAAATTGATATATTGAGGAGGGATAGGTATGAGTTGGAATTGTTGAATAGACACATCAAAAATGAGAATGAAATTCTCAAAGATCAAATCAAGCTCAAGACTGACATGAACTCAACCTTATCCTTGCATATAAACAAAGTGGAGAGGACCAATGAGAAGATGAAGACAAGGAACAAAAAGTTGATCAGAGCACTCACAAACCTCAGGTTCAAACTTGTGATCAGGAAACCCATAAGGCCTTTAGCATTCAGACAAAGGAAAAGAAGGGGATTAGATGTCCTTGCAGAAGCCTCAGAATTCATAGGATAATTTGCATGAGGACATGCAAAGAGACAACAGTGGGGGTATGTTGAGCCTCAAATTTGTGCTTTCCTTCACCTCATTTTACCTCATTTTTTCCTTGTCCATTTCCATTTTAAACCCAATTGATCAATAAAAATAGTTAAAATTACTTCTAGAATGGTTTACATGACTGACTTGTTGAATTTTGTGATTGTTGCCATTGTTTAGCATTTTGACCGGAACTAGCTGCAGAATGCAGGCATTCCGTAGCTAACCGGCGATTCTGCAGCTACCTTTATGTTTGAGTATGTTCCAGGTGGCCTCTTGAGGAAAAAAGCATATGGGCATGATCCACGTCGTGCCTACATGGTGTGTTGCTCGTCATGGAAGAGGAAATGAATTCTGGGTACGGTTATGCACGTGGGAACACATTTGTGAAGGAAGACTCCTACTAGGACTGTCTCAGTCCAGGTGTCTTTTCTCCTTCACGCAGCCACCTCAAAGAATCCTAGAATGATTTGGATAAGGAAAGACATCATTCCTAAATTATTGTAATTATTGTTACTTGCATTTACTTTATAAACTCTTGAGTAGGCCGAGAGCTTAGTTAGAAATTTTGTATTAGATTTGCTGCTAGATTTTGTGAAAACTCTGTGTTACGTCTTTGAAGACACAGAGCATTGTGTTCAAACTATTGCATCGTTAATGGAGCAGAAAAAATTATCTTGAAGGCGTGATTTAATTTTGAAGTTGAATGCCGTCAAGTGGTAGAGGGCCCCTGCCCCTTGAACGGATTTCTTTTGCGTAAACTAGATAAGTTTTTCCTAGCTGTCTTTACGTTCTGCATTTGAATTAGTAGTTGTTTTGTTTTATATACTGTAGTCGTACTCATTCTAGTTCTTCCATAAGAAGAAACTCTTCCAACAGACTAAAATGATGAATGTTTAAATGACTATGGTATTGTAGATAGGAGTTAAATTTGTATTTGTTTTTAACTAGCTACTGTAGTCATATTCGTTCCAGTTCTTCCACAAGAAGACATTTTTCCAATAAATTAAAATGATGAATGTTTAATGACTATGGTACTGTAGGATAGGAGTTTAATTTGTATTTGTTTTTAACTAGATACTGTAGTTATATTCATTCCAGTTCTTTCACAAGAAGACATTCTTCCAACAGATCATAACAATGAATGATGAATAGCTATAGTATTGTAGGAATTAGTTGTAGCTTTTAGTCTTCACTATCACCGTTGCACTTGTTCTAATCACTCTTCCACAAGAAGAAATTCTTCCAAGACATCCTTAAGAAGTTCAAGATATGACCGTGATGTGATAACTAAGTTTTTCATTTGCTTTCAGTTCATTTGCTTTCAATTGCATACAAGTCCACAGTCAGAATTGTTCTACCTCTTCCACAAGAAGGAATTTTTCCAAAATATCACTAATGATGAACAAACAGATTGTGTAACTTCATAGAATAGTGCATGTTAATTAGAATGCTCCGGAGTTTCATTTTGCATTTAATTCATGTCCAGCTACTTCGTTTCAAAGTTTGATGATGGCTTATGGTTTAACATTGTTCTAGTTTAGAAGCATCTTAAGCTCATGTTTAAATCAATTCATTGCACTTATATCTCATAGTCACATTGTCACCCTTTGCACAGTAAATCATTTTAGTTGATAGGACTCATAAGACAGCCCTCATTATTTACAAATATCTTTTTGTTCTGAAAACCATCAGTGATCCATAACCTTAGGAACAGAAGATAACATCATTTCAAGGTCTGAAATATCTCTGCAAATCCATCACCATAAACAGAGCTCTTCCTCAACAGAACTACCCTGAAAAGAAACCAATAACTCTTTGAGTATAGGCTCTGTGACATTCAAATGAAATTGCAGAATAGAACTAGGAATTAGTCATGGAATAGATGAACTTAGAATAGAATGTTGCATCATGATTAGTGTCTAACTATTTAGTTAGAAAATTTGCATATTTAAGTGATCATTTCTCAAAGTCTAGTTTGTGTCATTTGTTTAAGAAGTCATCATTAAGCTCTTGTTTCTATTCAGTCATAGTTTAGATGTTGCTTCAGTGTTTTTGATTACATTTGCCATTCCATACATTAGGCTCAACTGTGTTTTTGACTACCACTCTCTTTTCATTAGTTTTCTAGGCATTTTCATTGTAAACATAAAACTTCAAAAGACCAAAAACATCATAAATCAACATAAAAGACCAAAAACATCACAAAACACTACACACAACGCACTAAGAAACAAGCACTAGGTACATATGGTACATTTCACTTCAGCAGTTTACAAATCCTGGTTGACAATTAAGTGAACTCAGTTTAGGAGAGTACTGATGCAGACTCATATCAGTACACAGGTATATACCTTCAAAAGGCTGCAACCTTCTCTCATTCTCCATCTACTACTGGAAGGGAGCTCCAACCCCCTAATCTTTTTTACTAGCCACTACTGGAAGGGAGCTACAACCCCTTTAATAGAACACCAGCTTCTACTAGAAGGAAGCTTCTACATCCATACTGAAGGCTTCAACCCTCAGACCCATTGCAGAACATTTTTCATATATTTTCACATTGGATCCAACACCTTCGACACAACTCAATATATAGATCAACACCAATAGCCATAGTCCAAAATTTAAACAGAACTATGATATCACTATAACTAGAACATAGTAATAAACCCAGACTTCTGAATCAACATGCAGAATCGATTTCAACCTTGATCATTTATCATATTAGATGCATACGCGACTTCACTTTACTGTATCCTATGTGTATATGTTCTTTCCTACAGACTAACATGCGTATAGATATGTGATTACTAAATTTTGAGAATATGATCAGACTTGGGAAAAAATCTGAGGCTTTCAGTCATACATATTTTCATATTTTCAGAACCCTTAGTCAGTCAGCATCATCAATCAGATTTAATCAATCATTGATCATATTTGTACATAGTCAACCAGCAGCATATATAGTATTCAAACAACCTAGATATACATGAGGAATTCATCGACAGACATTAGAAATATAGCAGCCATAAAGAAATAATATTTTCATAAAGCTTCAGAAAACCTGACTTCCATATGCACTTTTATAGAAACCAACCCGTGTGTATATGCGCTTTTATCGTGAAAACCCAGCGTATAGATCTGTAAACATTCAAGACTGCAGAAAGTTTCAGATCAACAGACTTGCCAAGTTTTTATAGGTGAATTTGGGCGCCATTCCCAATGACCTGGTTAACTGGACATTATCTCTAGGACCAATGATCAAGAGTCTATCATTCCCTATCATTTCAGTTTCTACATGCCCTAAGACAAGAAACAAGACAAATCAAGCAGGACTTTCATCAAACAAAGGTTTCCAAGGTTTGAAGCTTATTATATAGCATATGAGAGCTCACCAACATAGGTTCTGAAGGGCCTAAGTGTGTTGCATATGCAGGTAGTGTTGGAAATACTGAGAGGGGGGGTGAATCAGTATTCCTTTCAATTAGAGCATTAGTTAATCTTCAATTATTATCAGTGTTTGTACAATGATAGTAGCAAACAAGAGGAACACAAATGCACACATTTTTTAAGGTGGAAACCCACTCCGGGACAAAAACCACCTAATTATTTTCTAATAATTCTTTAATATTCAACTCCAATTGAAAATAAAGCTCCAACTTCCTAGAATCTAGAAAAGCATTCTTCTCCAGCTCCCACCGGATGGATGCTCCAACGCCCGAGATTCTTCAGTAGTCAACTGAATGGATGCCCCAACACCCAATGAGCTACAACTCACCCTAGCACCACCCTACCACCCTATAGAAGAATAAAAGAAGAATGGACTCTCGTACTAGGGAAAATGGTCCACTTTACAATGATATAGAATGATGCAGAAGAAGAAGATATACTAGACCATAACCCCAACTTTGACACAACCACCTAATGATGATCCTAGACCTCCCAACACTGCCTCTTCAACCCTTGACAGATAGATACTAGTACAATTTGTACAATAATGTATTTACAATGACTAAGTACAATGATACCTTTACAATGATTGTATGCAGTGTTGCCCACTTGAAGACTTCATATGATGAACTTCTTACCGTTGTTATGCGCCTTGGTTGCTGCTCTTGTCATGCTACCCTTCCGTCGTGACCTTTTGCTTTGCTTTGTTGTCGTAGAAAGTCTGGTCCTTTGCAACCCTTGACAACACATGATCTAGCTTTTTCTTGCCTTCTAGGAGCTCGATATTGAATCTGGTGTATCTCTGTTATTTCAGATCCTCAATATCTGATTTTTAGTCTTGTAGTATTCCTCTGAGTCTTCTTTCCAATGCCACAAGTCTGACCCAATTTGGATTCTTCAAGAAAGAGTTATGCCCAATCTCTCACAATGCCCTAATTATGAATCAAGCTGCAGCAGTAGCCGCAATTTCACAACGTGCCACGTCTCACTTTTTCTTCATTTGGATCTAAAATTGATGTGAGAAAAAATAAGTGTGACCGTGCAACAATTTCCACTTTTACGGAATTCCAATCTAATACACAGAGAGATAGTTATGACGAATTTACCAAGGTCACTTCATTGAGATGAATTTGAGGAGCCCCGCAAAAGACCCTAAGTTCCATAGATCATATCTCCGAAAATATTGCGCACCCTGATCCGAAATTTTTACGTACCGCTTTCTCAAGATTTAGGTTTGACTTACAAAAATTTAGCTTTTGAACCTTCGCAGAAAAATTGGGACCACAAATTCAAAGTAGATGACTTGTTTTGCATGGCTACCTTGCCTAAGGAGGAAAAGAAGATCACAATTTATATAAATTATTAAGTTGAGAGGGGCTTCAACAAGTGAACATGGGAGGGATTTTAGGAGATTAAAAAATATTAATTATGACTTTTCAATGACCCATGCCCCAACCCCATGGGGTTTTAGCCCACTAACTATGGGTACAAACTTCAAACATGAATATCTCTCAAACCGTGAAGAATTACATGGCGTGCCATATATCAACGGAAACATCTCGACAAGTAGAAACCATCAAAAGCATTATTGACCCAGAATATATTAATTTGGTAGGTCAAACTTCTCATTCAATATTGGGTTAGCCCCTGGTGCTGCTTGGGTTGACATCAATGACAACTGCTGATCAACAATCTCCCCCTTTGGCATTGATGGCAACACAAGTACTCCCCCTGCAATCATGACACCTCTTCCTACAACATTCTATCCCCATTTGACATCAATGGCAAAGGGTAACTCCCCTTGAAACACAACCATCCTGTAGACCTGTACACACTTCCACTCGTGCCGACACACAACCGTCCTGCAGACCTGCACACACTTCCACTCCCCCTTTATATTCTGAAAAGGAAAATCTAATGAGAACTTGGGAGAATCCCAAGCTTCTGGCGAAGATATTCCAATGCTGGCGAATATTTAATATGTGATTCTTTTGGTGCTGCTTGGAATATTTCTACTTGTCCAACTACTTGCATAACATCTGGTCGGAAGGCTGTTACATATAGAAGACGAATAATCATAGATTTGTACAACCTTTGATCCACATCCTTAGATGAGTCATCTATGCTCAATTTGCAGCCTGTTACCATTGGAGTAAGGATGGGTTTGCAATCTTCCATTTTAAATTTCTTGAGCATTTCCTTGATGTACTTGGCTTGAAATATAAATATTCCTTTCTCTTGCTGAGATATTTGAAGCCCTAAGAAGTATGTCAGCTCACCAAGTAAAGACATCTCGAAATCACTTTGCACCTTTGTAGCAAACTTCTTACTTAGTCGATCATCATTGCTACCAATTATTGTATCATCCTCTTTAGCTATTAGACATGCTTTAGTTTCTTCATCTAGAACATATATGTTGTTTGGAGCTCGACTTGTTGTAGCCACAATTTCACCATACACGCCTTTCCTGATTTCACATTTCATGGAGTTGAATAGTATTGTGTGTCCTTGATCACACATTTGTCCAACACTGAGCAGATTGTGATTCATGTTTTCAACCAACAGAACATTCTTGGCTAGAACATCTTTGCTTCCGAGAGTGACAGTACCTGATCCTATAACATTTGAAGATCCATCATTTCCAAAGGACACGGTTCCATCCTTCTTCTCTTTCAGAGATACAAATTTATTTCTATCTCCAGTCATATGCGTTGAGAAACCGCTATCAACATACCACACATCTTTGTTCTTTTGAGCCTTGAAAGCGAGAGCACAATTATCATTCTTCTTCTTCTTCCATGTTCATTCGTTTTGTGGCTTCGAAGATTCTTCTGGAGGATTTTCAAGTCTGCAGTCTTTGGCTATGTGTCCAAAGTTTCGACATTTGTAACATTCAATATTATTTCTTAAATGTTCAAATCTATTGATGTTTCGCTGAGCCCTGGGAGGTTCATATTTGACAGATCTCCTGGAATTGTATTCATTCCTAGGGTACGTGCAACATTCTACAGCTTTATGACCAAATTTTCCACATGAATAACAGTAGCCATAAAAAATATGTTGGTACCTGGATGGAAATTTTCGTTGAGGAATTGTCTTCCAAGGCTGTTCTTGCGAATCTTGTCCAATGAAGTCTACATGCATGTCAGATCTCATAGGTTCATTGTATTTTGTTGTAGAAGGTCCTGCTTCTTCTTCTTTGTAACCGATGCCAGTTTTGTCGTTGTAAGATTGTTGATTGTTGATGAGTTCTTCCAATGCCCTTGAGCTGTTGGCATAGTTTTGGATAGTTTTTCCTTTCTTCACTTCCTCACGCAGCGAGACTACTTCGGCTTCTAATTCTTCCCTTTCTTGGTTGATTTCTTCCAACTTCTTTTGAAGTGACTCTTCAATGCATTTTTGTTCTTCAACTTCAATTTTGAGACCTTGAACTTGTTCTTCAAGAGTATTGGAACGGATCTTCTCTGCCTTGAGATCTTTTATAAGCTTGATTGTTTCCTCATAAAATTCTTCTATGGTCCATCCTTCTTCTTCGTTGTTTGATACCTCTTGTTTATTGTGCTTGGGCTTATTGTGCTTGGCCATAAACAATACTCTCTCATTGGCTTCTTCTTCACTGTCATTGTCTTCATCGGATGACGAGCTATCTTCTTTAGAGAGAAAGTTCCTTTTGGATCCTTGCTTGTTGAATTTCTTAAAGCCTTTCTTTCCTTTTGAGTTGCCATTACTTCTGTTTGGACATTTTGTTGCAAAATGCCCAACCTCATTACAGCTGAAACATATCAATGGAAGTTTACCTTTGAATTGTCCCTTACCAATTTTTAGTTTTCTCATGAAGTAAGCATATTCTTCATCTGAAAGACCTTCTTCATCATCTCCCTTTTCTTCACACTTGCAGGTGCATGTCTTTTCAATTGAAGGTTGTTTATCCTTATTGGTTTTCTTAGATGCAACGAATGCAGTTTATAGATCTGAAGTACCCTCTTCTTCATCAAGTCTCATTTCATATGCTATGAGAACTACATGTAATTCCTCTTTGCTGAGTTTGTCCAGATTTGCACTGTATTCTAAGACCGATACCTTTGGGTTGAATCTCCCTGGTAACGTTCTAAGAATCTTCTGTATAATAGTCTTCTCGTCAACTGGCTCTCCCAATTCTTCTAAAGTATTGGTTATTTCATCAATGTATTGGAAGTATGTAGCAATGTTGCAATCTTCTTTCATTTTGAGTTGCTCAAATTTTTCTCTATAGATTTGAAGCTTTGCTTCTTTGACATTTGAGTCACCTGCATATATATTCTCAAGCTTGTCCCATACATTTTTGGCAGTTTTACAACCCAACACCTTATGATAAGCAGATTCAATAAGACCACTGATAATAATATTCTTTGTTTTTTAATCATTTACCAAATTCTTCTTACCTTGTTCATCTGCGGTTGATGTAAATCCATTTTGAACAGTGTCCCATACTTCGTAACCTTGCGCCAAGACATAGACCTCCATTCTTCCTTTCCAAAGTGCATAATTATTTTCATTAAATAGAGGTACACCATTCTTGGTATGCTCCATGACCTCCTTCCAGCTGTTAAACTACTATTGAACGAACCAAGCTCTGATACCAATTGTTGGAAATACTGAGAGGGGGGGTGAATTAGTATTCCTTTCAATTAGAGCATTAGTTACTCTTCAATTATTATCAATGTTTGTAAAATGATAGTAGCAAACAAGAGGAACACAAATGCACATAGTTTTTAAGGTGGAAACCCACTCTGGGACAAAAACCACCTAATGCTTTTCTAATAATTCTTTAATATTCAACTTCAATTGAAAATAAAGCTCCAACTTCCTAGAATCTAGAAAAGCATTCTTCTCCAGCTCCCACTGGATGGACGCTCCAATGCCCGAGATTCTTTAGTAGTCAACTGAATGGATGCCCCAACACCCAATGAGCTACAACTCACCCTAGCACCACCCTACCACCCTATAGAAGAATAAAAGAAGAATGGACTCCCGTACCAGGGAAAATGGTCCATTTTACAATGATATAGAATGATGTAGAAGAAGAAGATATACTAGACCATAACCCCAACTTTGACACAACCACCTAATGATGATCCTAGACCTCCCAACACTACCTCTTCAACCCTTGGCAGATAGATACTAGTACAATTTGTACAATAACGTATTTACAATGACTAAGTACAATGATACCTTTACAATGATTGTATGTAGTGCTGCCCACTTGAAGACTTCATATGATGAACTTATTGTTGCTGCTATGCATCATGGTTGCTGCTCTTGTCATGCTACCCTCTGCTACACCTTGCTTTTCTTTGCTGCCGTAGAAATTCTGGTCCTTTGCAACCCTTGACAACACATGATCTAGCTTTTTCTTGCCTTCTAGGAGCTCGATATTGAATCTGGTGTATCTCTGTCATTTTAGATCCTCAATATCTAATTTTTGGTCCTATAGTATTTCTCCGAGTCATCTTTCCAATGCCATAGGTCGGACCCAATTTGGATTCTTGAAGAGAGAGTTATACCCAATCTCTCACAATGCCCTAATTATGGATTGTTTCAGCAGAGCGCAATTGTACGACATGCCACGTGTCATTGTTTATTCATTTGTTTCTAAAATTGATAGAGAGAAAATTAAAGACTGTGCATTATGCATCAATTTTGACAGAATTCCAATCCGATACTCAGAGAGAGAGTTATGATGAATTTACTAAGGTCACTTCTTTGAGATGAATTTCAGATCCCCGCAAAAACCCGTACTTCCACAAACATCATATATCTAAAAATATTGCGCACCTTGATCCGAAATTTACGCCCACTTCCTTAGATTTCGGATTTGCCTCATAAAATTTTCAAATTTTCTTAACCTTCGCATAAAAAATTTAGAGCGCAAATTCCATGATGACCCGTTTCGTATAGCGAAATCCCTTGTCTAAGGAGGAAAAGAAGATCACAATTTATATAAATGCCTAAGTTGATAGGGGCTTCAACAAGTGAACATGGGAGGGATTTTAGAGCTTAAAAAATTATTAATTATGACTTTTCAATGACCCATGCCCCAACTCCCATGGGGTTTTAGCCCACTAACTAGGGGTACAAACTTCAAACATGAATATCTCTCAAACCGTGAAGAATTACATGGCGTGCAATATATCAACGGAAACATCTCGACAAGTAGAAACCATAAAAAGAATTATTGACCTAGAATATATTAATTTGGTAGGTCAAAATTCCCATTCAATATTTGGTTATCCCCTAGTGCTGCTTGGGTTGACATCAATGACAATCGCTAATCAACAGGTAGCCCCATGCAAGGCTGCTTTGCAAAGCACTTCCCGACATTCATAGGTGCGTGGGTCACATTGGGAGTGAAATTCTCACTATTCTCAAATCTCCACTTGGCCAGTGCCTTCTAGAAGAGTTCACATGTGTCAAGCTTCAGATCCAAGTGTCCATTTTACATCTGCATTAATGGAAACATGTCTTGCCTATTATTGGAAAGTCATTGATTTCAAAACAACCTACAGTCGATCTATAAATTGAACACAAATCTAAGTGCTTGAGGAGGAAGAATTTGAGTAGATAAATGCTGGAGAATTTTCAATTGAGAGCTAGATTTGTGTAGCTACTGCCAGAGAGATTTATGTTGTGATGAGGCTTGGGAATGTTGCTGGAAGGGACACTTCAAATCAGTCATTTGGTTGTAACCTCTCCTTCTAACATCAATAAATAATACTGCTTATTTTTCCCTATATGCATCTATATTGGCTTTGATTTTCCATATTGCAAGATCTTAGTTGATGTGTATGGTTTATGCTTTACTGATTTATAAAATGAGCTTGAATAGATATATGTATTATTGCATCTTCTATTTTTTCAGTGTTCTTTCTTGCAGGAATCATTTCGCACAAACCGCTTGAATTTGAAGCTGCAATGGAAGGGACAGAAGGAGCCATTTAGAAGCGCTTGGATCACAAGTAAAATTCTAATCCTCTCTATGTATTTGTTCTTAGTTAGGGGAAATAGTCGTATAGACTTTCACCTATTTTTCTAGACTAGCACCTGTCTAGGGAAGCGTGATTTATCCGTAATTCACAATTTTGGCCCAACAAATTGGCGACTCCGCTGGGAAGAATTTCTCTTAGTTCTAGGTGTTTAAGCCTTTGATTTTCTTTGTTTATCCACCTAGTAGTTGTTATTCATCAAGATTAAAAAATTTCAAAGCCAAATTAGCAAAGAAAGTGAGTTAAACAGTAGTATTTTTCTTTGTATATTGCGCCCAGCGCACCGTCAGATTAGACACAGTGATTTGCAGAGCACTGTCTCCTTTTCTAGCCTATGTTGCAAAGCACTGTCTCCCCTTGGAGACTACGTTGACTCCTGAAAACACCCAAATTCCCTTGAATTTTCCTTGGCAATTTGCTTCAGTTTTGTTTGCTTCTGTGTTTTGAAAAGTTTGATCCTCAATTGACCAGTGACTCTATATAATTTTTCCTCCTTTGACTAAAAAATTTGTTCAATGTTGGTTTAAAAAAGTTTTTCTTTATCATTGACAAGTTGATTTCAAAGTACTTTTTATGATCACATTAAGAATCATTTTCTTTCGAAATAGGAAATTGTCGTAAAATATTCATTTCCTTGATAGGAGAAATTGTTGTTGAAATCCTCATTTTTCCTTCAAAAGATAAATTGTTGTTTGTATTCTTCATTTCTCGGAAGTAAAAGGCATTTGAATTATTGTTTTAGTGCACTTAGTTTCTTTTCTATATTCATAACATTAAGGAAACTGAAAAGAAAAACTTTCATTTGCATGTATAATAATGTGTGTTCTTCAAAAGGAACATTAGGAAATATGCATTTAGTTTGAGATCGTTGATTTGTTTTGTTCATTGATTTTTTTTCTCAAAAATTATTTTCTCTATTCCCTTAGTAGCTAGGGATTTCATTAAAAAATTTGAAAGTGAAAGATTGTTTATCATTCTTAGCTTGCATTTTAGGAATTTCATACACATCATCTCGATGAACCTTTGAAAGGAAAATTGCTAAGCAAGATCAACATAAAATTAATCTCAATTTACTTAACAACACTTTGGAACCATAACGATAACATTTAGAAGTTTTAGGCTAGAGATGTGTTCTGGCGTCGTAAAACATAGCAGCTATCGTTAACTTGTCTACGATACATTCTAAGTGTGATACCTCACTCCACATACATAAGTATATCGTAGCTCATCCACGTAATTTCGGGTATATCAGGCAATGTTACAGTACGATAAGTATAAAGCGGTGCTCTCACTGTGCGATTTTGCATCAAATAGCGCTAATAAGGACTTGGGCCTCCACGTACCTTCGGGTATATTTGGGAGGAAAAATTTTAGGTGCTATCCATCCATATTGAATAGAGTCAGTTGCCTTGATATTTTGATACACTGAACACAACATTCGGGGAGATTACCTGCCCGTACTTCTTGGTTTGCCAGGAGGTATTCTGCAGTTCACAGTTTCTTGGTAAACCCTTTTTGCTCATCATTACCTTCTTTTTGTTTTTTTTTTTTTTGGTTAAAATAAATCGTTAATCATGGTTCGTTAATCATGGAATAAAAATCATATCCTCGTCATTTTTACACCGGTGGTATATTAGCTTTAAACCACCTTTACCAACCAGAAGTTGTTGCTATAGGGTAAAATGCTTGGGTTTTTGGTTATCGTATATCCCTCTTAGGGCTTTCCGGTGCCCAAGGAAGACAGTAAGATTAGCTGTAAAATTCACAAAGATGGCATATACATGTTCATATTAGCTTAAAACCACTTGATAGAAAAAATATAGAAGATTACCTCTTTAATGATCTTGGAATCCTTTGGAGACCACTAGGTAGTGGAGCAGTGGTTCTCCTTCACCAGCTCCAAATCTAGGTCCTGTAATCAATTAAAGCACCCGTGTAATTTATAACATAACATACATTTCCTATCAATTAAGCCAATATATAATAAACATTTAAATTGTGCACATCTAAGCCATTCATCTCATGCTATATAAGTGATTAAATAATAATGACAATATCAACGCATAGAATGGACAAAACAGATACAGTTCTATTGATTTATAAAAAGGAGGATTACAACCGTCGGTTGTACCAAGCCCTCCTCAGCCTTCCAATCTCTCTATCTCTCAAAGTGGTGATGTCTTGATCAACAAGTTCTCAATGAACCTCTTTGACCTTTGACCCTCACACTACAACAATGATCTCTACTTCACAAGTATTCGAAAACTTGACAATCCTTCGACCTTGAACCAAGAGCCTTCAACTCCATTTTATAGGAGATGGAGAGAGCAATCATTGCCCTTCTCTTTCCACCAGTTCTGAATAGAAAAAACCAAGATGTTTCTCCAACCTCCATGTTTTTTCCTTCTTTGAGAGTTCAGTTGTTTATGGCAATGCCCAATAAGAGATCATTGCTTTGCAGTTTCCTTTTTGTACTAAATCTCTTGTGAGAAAAAGCTGTAGATTCAAATCATTGTCCACGGGTTTTTCCCGTTTCAAACTTTAAAACATAGGTAACGCTGCCCTCTAGTGTAAATAGAGCGTTTCCCTAGCCACTAACGTGGCCAATTCGCTGATCAACTGCGTTATAACGCTCTTGTGTTGTTATAGAGAGGCGTTACCTTGGCAGAAATAGGTTTAATTTAGGTCTTTGTATTCCTTCCATATTTGTCTTCTCCTCTGAGCTGATGAGGAGGTATTTTGACCTATAACAGATGCCCCCTAAAGTGTGAGGTCAGAGATGAAGACGATGGCTGAAATACTTTACCAAGTGTGTAGTAGAGATAAAGAGATTGAAAGACTGAGGAAAACATGAAACAACAACATATGTCAGAAAATATAGTATCTGCCTTGAGTCGGGCATTCCCATGCTCAGTAGCTTAAACAACATGATTTCTCTAGAATAGAGATATGAAGAATCTATCCACCGATAAGCACAATGTGGGAGTGTCTGTCATAACAGGATCAGGCTGAAGAAGCTATCTCAATAAACAATATCACAACTTGGGGGAGGGAACACAACTTTAATGATGTAACCTTTGCCCCAAGGTCTTGACCGTCGATTCACTTAAACTGCATATTTCTCAACATGTGAATGAAGGAGTTGTCGTCGAACATGTGAGAAATCGTCTGATTACCAGTCGATAATGAAAACTGTTAACAGACACGAAGGTGGCCACCGATAATGATGATGGTCCCTAAGATGCACAGTACAATCTAGCGAGTGTGAAAAATGAGTTGAAGTCGAAAACTCGTAGAATCATTCGACCAGGAGCCAATGATGAAGACCCCTGATCAAACACAAGACTACCTGCCACTGATGTCTGCAAGTATCCGGGTACTGATGGGTTTCTGGATCAACTTCCTAGATAAGATGTTGAAGTTGATAGGAAGAGATCTGTTGAAAGGTAGGCACTGAGGCATCCTACATCAGTCAACATGAAACGGAAACCAACTGATTTTGTTTATGATTGAGATAATGAAGAGTAAATGGGGATGTCGGACGACAAATAATTTCTGGCATAATGAGCGGTTTGGTTGATAACAGGAGCAGTAGATAGCGAGATCTGCTTGAACAATAGAAGGCACTGTAACAGGGTACTAGGAAGCTGAGGCTTAATGAACACCAAAGAGTGTGTTAGGATTTTACCGGTGTAGGGACACTGGGAGATGAAGGCTAATACTCATAGATGGTAGGGTTCGGCTAACTGTGAAAGAGTTTTCTGGGAAGTGCCATGTTCAAGAATTTTGCTGCCAAATCGACCTTTCTGAAATGTAACAGAGGTAGTATCCATTTTGTCCAAATTTTTCCCCGTCTGATTAAGTTTAATGAGTCCAGACGAGTAAACTCGGTGAATTTTTCATGTTTAAAGAGTCTGAAAAATGTCAGGAAAGACAACTCTGTGCCCCATCTGATTAGGTTTAACGAGTCCAGATGAGTAAACTCGGTGAATTTTTCATGTTTAGAGAGTCTGAAAAATATCATAAAAGACAACTCCATTGGGGTACCTTTGTCATGTCTTGATAACCGGGCACGGAAAATGGGTAATAGTAAGCCCGAAACAGTTCATTTTCCGTGAGTTAGTCCATTGAAGCCAGAAAAGTGAGAAATCTATGTTCGATGGATGTCTACCTCATTTTGTTATGAGTACGAGGAGACGGAGTAAACTCAATACTCTTTGTGAAATTTTAACGAGTCCAACAAAGAAAAACTCGGTGCCCTCCATGAAATTTTAACGAGTCACGCGGAGAAAACTCGGTTACTTTTTCGATTTAAAGAGCTTTGAAAAAGAGGAAAATAATGGCTCCTTACTCTCTGTCATGGTAGTTTAACGAGCTCGACAAATTCAACTCGGGATTTTTCAGTTTTATGAGCGAGAAAAAGGTTCCTAAAAAGAAAGCTTAGAGCTTCTTCATAGTTTTAACGAGCCTGAAGAAGAGAACTCTAGGTTTTTCGGATTAATGAGCAAGAAAAAGACCATAAAAAGAACGCTCGATGTCAACTTCATATAAGTTTAACGAGTCTGAAGAGGGGAACTCGAGGTTTTTCGGATTAACGAGCAAGAAAAATACCGTAAAAAGAATGCTCGATTAAAAATGAGTATGTCTGCATATAAATCTTGATCACTCATTAGAACATTAGTACCAAATCTCAATAGTTGCAAAACATGTGCAACAAGAATTCACAACTTTTTCCAACTAGCGTAAGAGAGTCATGCCCCAGAATTTGCTATAAGAAGGTCGGAAGGCCTTCATTTTCACTGTTTTGAGTGTTGTGAAGGATCTCTGGGGTGAAAAGGGGTGAAATCTTCATCTGAAAATTATGGTCAATCCGGGCAACGGTTTTCCTTCCCACGAGATCCAGGTAAGAGCTCGAACCTCCTGCTATCATTTAATTGTCTTTTTGTTACTTTTTGCTGGTTCAAAATGAGAAAATTGTGAGGCCCTAAAAAATGTGTGTGCCTAACGCGGGCCAGTAGTGTTACAGTCCCGTCCACCACTGTTTTGATGATGGAAGGGATGCTACGTTAGCGTGCTCTATTTTATACTATGGCCAGCATTAGGCACACTGTGTTTTTTAGCAACTCGTTTTTCATGGTTTTGAAGTGGTCCAGGCAAGTTTTGATTGGTTGAAAATGTTGCATTTGCAGGTATTCAACTGTTAATCATGAGTATCTGGAGAGAGAGAGAACATGAACGGGAAGAACGAGAGATGGTGACGGATGCTGCAAGCTTGATGGCTCTCCGTAGATGCGGATTGCTAAAGTATGGCTGCTTGGAACTGATGAGGGGTCAAGAGGACCTCCTGAGGTGGCTAATCCAACAATGGGACGAGCAACACCATGACTTTCAGATTGGGGGCAATGAGTTCTCAATCAAAAAGGATGATGTGTACTTTTTGACCGGCCTATCATGTCATGGGGCGAGGCCCAACTTGACGGGTTGCAGAGCTGACCCACGTTCCACTACTGATCTGATTCATGCGCATTGCATACGTGACACTCAGGCTGTGAGCAACCGGATACCGATCGCATGGGTGAATTTGAGACCACTGCGATCTATATTATGGATGATTGTTCGCTTGGCAGGTGCCAAGAGTCAGCATGTGGCCACCAAGGCCCAGGTGCTCCTAGCCTTGGACTGTATGCAGCCTTAGGTTTTTGACTGGTGTGACGAAGTTGTCCGTCGGGTCGGGGCAGAGCTTACCGCATGTAAGACCCATACCCAGAGAGAGTTTGGGTACGGTACATTGATTGTCTCTTTCATACTGGAGCGGATAACACTGATGAGGCCCAGGATTGTTACAGTGCCATTGGGCCCACGTGAGCCGAGGAGAGGGTCCCGTCCACCACTGTTTTGATGATGGATTTTTTTATTGGCTCAACTCATAGATTATTATGATTGAGGATTATCCCTATGCAAGGATGAACTTCACAGGCAATCCGGAGTTAGTGTTGCCCCCTGGCACCCAGTGGGGGCTCGATGGTAAGAAGGAAATGATCAGTGCATTTCAAAGAAGTACTTTATTTTTTGTCTTTTGAATGTTTATGCAATTTTTTGTTGAAAATAGGGTGAAAATTATGTTTTGACATGAAGCGTTTGTTTGCTTGACACAGATGTGGCACCTATCCGCCGAGTCAGGGCCCCTCGCTATGCACAGTGAGAACTGCAGCTACCCGGGGCTAGCGCACCAGCAGAGGATGCAGAAGCTGTCGAGGATGATGATGCCCAGGTTTTACATGAACTCTCCAGAAACTTGGAGGGTTTGAGTATGGGCATACCACCCCTTCCTATGCGGGAGGTTCTAGTTCGTTTGCAGCAGCATATCGTAGGTGTGCCGGAGAGATACCTGGTGCCTCTGAGGAGGATAGCTAGAGCAGTTGTATGCTACCATGATCATCAGGTCTAGCTGGCAGAGTGGATGTATTAGTGTCAGAGCGTGGCTTAGTATAGCCAAATTTTTGTAAAACACCCAAGTTTTGGAAGATTTTTTGATGTAACTATGTACTGGACCTGATCTATATATATATATATATATATATATATATATATATTTGGTGATTTTGTGTTTTAAATTTTTATGTATTTTTAATGTGATAAAAATATATGTACTCATGAGTAAATCTTTTACAATAAATGTGACAAATGCCAATCTAACACATAATTTGCCAAAGAATCAGCTAATGCATTAAATTCTCTAGGAACATGCTCAAATGTGATTGTTTGAAATTGACGTTCTAAAAGTCGCACTCGTAAAAAATAACGCAACAATACAGGGTGGCGGACGCGGTAATGATTGTTTAGCTGCATAATGATGAGTTGGGAATCTAACCTGACCACTAAATCGGAGATGTCACGAGATGCCGCTTCCGTGAGGAGTTGGATCACTGACATGTACTCGGCAACATTATTGGTGGTGTTACCCAGAAAAATTTCCCTGGAACCAAGAAGGTCCGACTCAGGAGTATAGAGAACCCAAGCAGCTGAAGCAATGTGTCTAGTGTGACAACTAGCACCGTCCACATATCCGACGTATGATAATGAATGCGATGACATCTGTGTGAAAGAAAAAGATTACATGAGAAAAAAACCTTTAAACCAAAAACAAAAATCCAGAAGCATCAAAATAAAATAGGCAAAACTTATATACATAAAATTACAAAGCATATGCCTAGTGCGAAACTAGGCAAAATACTTCTTCAGATAGAGCCCGTTGCGGGGCTCCTCGAGTGGAATTCCATTACAGTCCTGTAGTTCGTAAGCTCCTTTTGAGAGGGCTTTAGTAATGATGTAAGGACCGAGCCACAATGGTTGGAGTGTTCCTGCCCCCAAGAGGTCGTGTTTTTGATCATAAAGTAGAACAAGATCGCCCTCTTAGAAAGAACGAGGCTTGACAGATTTGTCGTATTGAGCTTTAACTCGGCGCTGGTGAGCTTCAAGTGCTAGTGTAGCATCTCGACGAGTTTCGTCCAAATGATCGAGTGAGAGCAAGCGCTCTTCAGTGGCGGTGGTGCCAGGCAGGAGTTCAACGGCAAGTTTGAGTGATGGGATTTCGCACTCGATTGGAAGTAATGCCTCTAGGACCAAAGCAAGTTGGAAAGGTGTGAAGCCTGTGGCAGTTTTAACTGACGTTCGGTATGCCCATAACGCGGAATACAACTTCCGATGCCATGTGGTTTTATGGTTTCCGACCAATCGACGAATCATGGTTTTGAGGACGCCATTTACAGCTTCTACTTGACCATTAGCTTGAGGATAATAAGATGAAGATTGATCTTGTCGGAAACCTAGCATGGATGTTAATTCGGTCATCATATGATTTTGAAAGTGAGATCCATGATCGGTGACAATCGATAGGGGTACGCCGAACCGACAGATTACCTGATTAAATAGGAAAAGAGCGGCGGTTTCGCCGTCGGCCTTAAAAGTGGGAAGGGCTTCCGCCCATTTCGTAAAATAAATGACTGCAACCACGATGTAGTTGTGTCCATTTTCCGAAGCGGGATTGCAGGTGACGAAGTCAATTCCCCATTTAGCAAAAGGACCGACGGAGATAACCGGGTGAAGGGGGGTAGGATGTGCGCGCATTTTCTTTGTGAAAATTTGACATGGATGGCATTTTTGGACTGCTGCAATGCAATCTTTAAACAAAGTGGGCCACCAGTAACCAGCGCGCAAGATTTTTTGGGCAGTAGCTATGCCCGAAAGATGACCACCACATGCCCCTGCATGGCAGTCATTCAAAACGCTTTCTGCCTCATCGATAGTGAGACAACGTTGGAGAATAGTATCAACACCACGACGATATAGTGTATCGTTTAGCACGAGGTAGTGCTTTGCTTGGTGGTGGATACGACGACGGTCATCAGACGTGAGAGCTGGGCGGAAGCGTTGAGTTTGTAGGTAGACTAAGATGTCTCCATACCAGGGGTCCGAAGAGTCGACCAAGTAGACAGATTCATCAGGGAATGGATCATGAGCTACCTCTGCCGGGTCGATTCTGGGAAGGTCCGATAGTAATTCAGCGAAGACAAGGGATTTCTTTGCTTTGGCAGCCGTGAACACCAAATCAAATTGTTTGAGGATGACGATCCATTTGGAATATTTCCCTCCAATAATTTTTCTAGACAAGATATGTCGCATGGGATTCTCCAAAGCAATCACCGTAGTCTGTCGCAGCAATATATAATGTCGGAGCCGGGTGACGGCGAAAACGACCGCCAAAGAGAGTTTCTCCACATGTGAATAACGTAATTCAGGTCCGATGAGACCTTTTGATAAATAGTAAATCACATGTTCGCTGTCGTCATCATGTACTTGAACCAAAACCATTCCAAGTGAGGATGGTGATGCTGCCAGATAGAGGAGAAAGTCGCGTGAGTAATCGGGGGCACTAAGGAGTGGGGCTGAAACAAGTGCATGTTTTAAAGCATCAAATGACCGTTGAGCTTGGTCATCCCACAAGTATAGTGTTCCTTTCTTCAATAATCACATAAATCCTTTCATCATCTCGGGATAGTTAACGATGAATCGATGTAAAAAGTTTTCCTTCCCTTGCAAACGTTGGAGTTGAAGGATGGATTGTGGTGCTGACAATTCAACAATCGCCTTAACCTTATCGGGATCAACCCTAATCCCGTGCTTGGAGACAATGAAACCTAACAGACATCTGGACTCGACCATAAACACACACTTATGAGGATTCAAACATATATTGTAGAATCTACACCTAGAAAAAATTTCTTTCAGATGAGCGAGGTGATCAGGTCATTTCTTGGAATGGGCCAGAAGGTCATCCAAGTAAGCCTGTACAATATGTCGAATTTCATGAAAAGCGTAGTCCATAGCCCGCTAAAAATTTGCTCCAGCATTCTTCAGACCGAATGGGAGTTTATGGTAAGCAAATGTGCCCAAGGACAGATGAAAGCAGTTTTATAATGGTCGTCTTTTTTAATTGCAATCTGGTTATAGCCTGAGAATCCATCCATGAAGGAAAAAGATTCGCATCCGGCACGATCGTCGAGAATCTGATCTATGAACGGTGTAGGATAATTGTCTTTGGGACAAGCGGCGTTCAGATCACGATAGTCAACACAAAATCGAATGGTGCCTTGTTTTTTATCAATGGGAACCAGATTGGAAACCCATTCTGTCAAAGGAACGAGATAGATGAAACCAGAGTTTAAAAGTTTTTCTACCTCAAGTTTGATGGCAACTGCTTTGCGTGGGTGGACAGGTCTGAGTCATTGCCGAATTGGTTTGGAATTGTCATAAATATTGATTACGTGCTCGACGATAGACAGGTCTATGCCGGGCATTTCATCATAAGACCAAGCAAACACATCATGGAATTCCTTGAAAAGGGATGTGAAGCGTGCAATTTCCTCAGGATTGCAATCGGATCCAATCTGAATATTTTCCATGATTCCCATTGTGACCGAGATATCAATGAGCATTGTCTTAGAAATATTACCCATGTTCCCTTCTGAATCGATAGTTTGAATAGTCGTGTAAGCGAAGGGAACCATCTCAGGTGGGTCAAAGGATGAGATTTCAGTTTTTATCACGTCCGAGTCAATCATCGAAGCGCGATGGGGAAACTCTCCCCAAGGTCATTCTTCTAAAGACATGATCTCTCGAATAGCTTTTTCTGTAGGCCAGACTTCATTGAGGAGATCCTTAGAGAGAACTGTGATGGGAGGGTGGCTTTTACCTTTGGTCGAAACCATAGTAGTGGAGGGTTCAGATGTGATTTGGATGGCTTGGTAAGCCAACTCGGCCAGTGAGAGCGGCATCTGATCTCCGTAGGAATCAATGTCTGAAGGTGCCAGGATGATCCATGGGTTGATAGAGCCATCCAAAGTGGTGGATATCATTGCAACCGTGTTTGGGATCTGTGGCGGCGGGAGAGGAAAACAACCTAGTAGGGAATATGTCTTTAGAAGACCGGTACCGATACTGACGTAAGAGTCAGGAAAGCCTCCTATTAGGGGTACAGTGCTACTTGGTAACGTGGCATAATCAGGGGTGCAGAAGGATAGCTGATCCACTATGACTATTTTCCCATCCAATGGAAATAGGATGAGTCGGAAGACTGAAGACACAATGGCAGTCATGGTATAAGACCAACTGCGACCAAGCAATAGATTATAGTCTAGATGGCGCTCTATGACTTCAACGTCCACGTTTACCGTTTTCCCACTCAGAGTGATGGGAAAGCTAGCAAGGTATCCTTTTGGGAGGAAAGTGTGGCCATCGAAAGCTTTGAGGGAATTCAATGGCGGGGTGAGGGTAGGAGAACCTAAATTGAGCCAGCAAGCTTGTGACATAACGCAGGTCGAAGCACCTTCGTCTATGACAGTGCGATGGATTGGTCTCCCTTTCAACACAACCTGCACCTGGAATGCGAGTTGGTGTGAGAGGCGAGGTTTATACTTTTCCATATCAAAGATAGCTAGCATGGAATCCTGGGGGTCTATTCCACCAATGGCCAAAAGCAAGGCTTTCCTCTGTGCTGGACAAGTTTGTAATACTTCGAGAGCAGACATAGCTGACGGTGTCTGCGCCAAATCTTCTACAATGTTGTAGTTTTGGGCTGCATGTGCAGAGGTGTTATGAGTTGTGCGTCGAAGTTTCCCTTTGGGGGGACAAATCACGGGGTCAGCAGTAGGCCATTTGATATGAAAATCGTTGGGCAGCGGTGGATTTGAACTAGTACCAGGTTCTTGAGAATATATGGTAGGATTTCCATAAATCTTGGCTCGAGTTTGAAGTTCAACACTCTCAATGCCATAAATGGCAGATGGTCCTTCGTCGGAAGGATGTTAACCACCATTACCCCATTGATGGGGTTGTGGCGTATTTTCAACCATGTGTTGATGTTGCTGCTACTAATTAGGGAAAGGATTATGAAGAACGATAGGTGTTCGCCCAGAATCCTTGTTGGCAATAAAATCAGTGCATTCCTACAACCGAGGACATTTGTATGTCAAGTGGTCCTCCGCACAGATCTTGCAAGGAAATTTCATGGGTTTATCCTTCCCTTTGTCATTTTTGGCAGCGTTTTTTTGATTAGGGTTATTCTGATTATCCAACTGCTCTTCTGAATAAGATGTCTTTTTCTTGTTCTTCTTATTTTTCCCGCTAGGTTTTTGTGAGGTTTGCACAGAATTTACCTCAGCAGTAGGAAGAGTAGTCATTTGGTGAGGGGCGGTGGTAGCCAAATATGGTTGAGAGGTTTGCCCCCAAGACTGCTTTGTGGCCACACCAGAGATTGTGCCAACGAGACCGTTGGCATGTCCTCTGGTTTTCTGAGTGGCCGGAGGATTTGAGTTACCAGGAGCATTGGGGAGTAGATCATATAGCGTGCCAAATTGTGAATAGATTAAATCCAAATGTTGGGCACGAAGAATGCATTGATCTTCTGTAACTTCACCGGAAAGGTCAATGTCTTTAGAGATATGGGGTAAAAGAGACTTACAAAACCAATTGGCTAAGAGATGATCCAGAATTGGCGCTTTGACCAGCCTCCTCCTATGTCTCCATTCATGAATGTGATCGGAGATGTGGGTGGCGGTGTCTTGGCGCAACGAGATTAACAGTTCCATTCCGGTTTCAAATATGATTGGTAAATTGAATTTCTTTAGAAACTTCGTCGCTAAAGTGCCAAAAGTATTGATGGCAGCGTGTGGTAATTCGATGTACCACTTGGCGGCATTGCCTGTAAGGGTGCGAGGAAACAGTCGAAGCCGGACACTATCATCCACCATGGAATTGGATATATACCATAGATGAAAGGTAGTGATGTGTGCAGCTGGGTTGTCCCCTTGTTTCCCATCAAACTTCGGGATGTCAGAAGGAATTTTATGTGGTACTGGAGGCCAGAGCGGGTTGTGATTGATGGGGTCGTTAGTCAGTTTATGGATATCGGGGATGTCCACAGCTGCCAAAAATGGAAATTGTGGATTTTCCCCCGAATATAATCAAGGCAGTATGGGCTGACTACTTAGACCATAGGGTCCACCCATCAATGTGTTACCAGGAGGATAAGTAGGACTTTGATAAAAATTTCCTATAGGTGGAGGAGTAGGGGCATATTGTTGCTGTCCATAGGGAATATTGTATTGTGGGGTGAACAGTTGGTTTCCCCCAGCATAAAAGTGCCCTCCCACTCCAGATGGAGGTTGGGGTTGGTTAGTCCAAATGGATGCAATAGAGTTTCTAGGAGGCATGCTACTACTTGCATAATTTGGCAATGGCATAGACCCTACACCTATATTTGAACCACTTAAGGGAAAAGTATTTACAATAGGTTGTCCTATTTGTCCTAAGGTTTGCAGGGGAAGTGAAATGTTTCCTGCTACCTGTGTGCTGGTAACACTACCCCCTGGCCAAGGGGTTTGAACTCAACAGAGGGTTCCAACCGAAAGGGTTGCTAAAAGGCACGGAAGTATTCAGACTCGTGGGAGGAGCTATTGTGGGTCTCAACGTGGTCACGGTAGGAGTAGATGCCGAAGGATTCGGTGAGCTACTGACAATTGTGATGACCGTAGGGTTGGGATTAGGTATATGTTGACTACTGACGTTACCAAGTGATGGCATAGAACTGACCACCGACAGGGAGGATGGTGGCAAACCTGGGATGGTTTCCATTGGCATCGACCCTGTGGGTGCTGGTGGTGAAAAGGATGTTTGTGCGGCCAAAGACATATCTTGGCGTGGTGGAATCTGAATTATCACAGGCCCCAACGGATCAGTGAGCGAAGGATTGTAATGAGGTACAACGCCTTCTGTTGTTTAACTCCTAGCACTAGCTACGGGAAGACAAATAGGAAGAAATCGTAACACACTAAAGTTTTATATCAAGTGGCAAGTGTTAAATTAAATCAGGCCGAAAAGAGAAAGGGTGGTGAACACATACATATTCAAACCAATGAACAAACAACACTAAGCGGTGATAGGCAGAATAATATACGAACATAAAATACAAAGTAAAGGGGACGCGGCATTGTATGTTAATCCATATATTTGAAAAAGGCCTCGGGTCATACACGGCAGCGTACGGAGTAAGTCCGAGGGGGTCGAGCTGTGGGGAAGGGACGAGGCCCTTACCCCCGCGGATCTACGACACGTGGCATGGTAAGACCTTACGGTAGGAAAGGAACAACAAGGTTAGGCCGCGGGACGCTGTCTCGTGGCGGAGTTAAGGTGGGCCTACGCAGCGGGAAAAGATAAGTGATAGTCCGGCAAGGGGAAGTCCTACGTGTTAAAAATGGGACAGCGCATATGGAATAACGGTAAGGTAAGTCTATTAGGACAGCTGGTACTGAGACCCGTACCAGCTTTTAACCCGACACGAGGCACTCACCTACATCCTGATTTACCCAATCCCCACGCGCCACGTGTCTCAGTGTCAGTGTCCTTACGACACTTGCCCTCTGTTCTCTTACATTTTCACCTTTTAACCTAAACAGTCCTCCCGAATGGTAAAAAACTCCCATATTTCTCTCTGGTAAATCATTTCAGGTAGTTTTCTACGGCGAATACCGAGTAGGGAAGAACGCCGGGTTTGTCCAAGTCACTGTCACGGTTCCCCTCGTCGCTTTCCCAAGCATTGTCACCCTCTGTTCAGGTAATCCATTTTCCGTTTTCCCATCTTTTTCCTTTCTCTCTTTTCCAAATTGTTGAATAACTGCCATGGGGAGAGGAACGCCCAAGAAGAACGAACCTGAAACTCCCCAACTCCATGAGTCTAGAAACCCCCCTGGTTTTGAACCCCTCCGTGACTTGCAGGCGGGTATCTGTGACCCGAAATACCCTTTCGACATACGGAATATCAAGCCCCTACTGTTTGGCCGCCACTGTAAAAATGCTGATCATTTCTGAGTTGTCGCGTCCGGCTTCTATCACCACATCACCCCCCAAGTCCATTCCTGTGTCGATTTTATTGTCTGGCTTAGGGACTCCTACGATACACATCGGGATGCTTTCATTTCTCCTCAGGGTAACGTAATTTTTTCCCTTTCTCCCGATGTTATCAGGCAGGCCCTCCGTTTCCCTTCCAGCGATGCCTACTTCAGTTTCAAAGATGAAACCTTGCTCGCACAGTTTAATAAGCTGTCGAGGGAAGCCCGCCGTGCCTTCATAGCCGCCATAACCATTGATCAAGCAACGGCCCTACCCCCATTGGAGCCGTTCCCATTAAGTCTGTTTGCCGAGGAAGTGCGTCCTGTTCTGTCCCTCATCGCCGGCCTCCTGGGGGTAGGGAGTCCTGAAGACATCTCTTCAGTATGCATTCGATTTTTGTGGCTTATGACACAGAATGGAGTTACACTGGATATTCCAGGTTTCCTTTCCTTTACCATCCGGACCCAATTTCGAGAGCTCGCTCAAGCCCGAAAATTCCGTTTTTGCTCATTGGTGTTTTACCTCTTCTTGTTCCAGCACGCTGATAAGTTCAACCATTTGGGGCTAGACAGGATGTACTCTGAGAATTCCCAGCCCAGGCCAGTCTTCGACTGGAATTGCTCTGTTCGTCAGTTGCCTAGGGGAGAAGGTTATGTCAATTTCGTGAATACCTTTATGTCCATTGCTTATACCATCATTCACGACGCTCCTTCCCCTAGGGTTTTCCCAGAGATGAAACGCTGGTTACAGGCTGGGAAGTACCAGTGTACCGACGATTGGTTCCTATCAGAAGAGTATACTGAAATCCGTGTCTATGGAGCCGAAGTAGCCCCCTACAGGCTGCCAGCTTTTCCTGTCCGACGAGTCTACGCCCTTGAGTACATCCGGCAAGCCCTCAAAGCTGACCAGCTCCATTTCGTCCCCGCTAAGAAAGGCTACATCTTGAAGCTCCCCGACAATATTGGCCCCTTTGTGGTAAACTCTAGATACGCCCTCCCAATTTTCGAGAAAATGTTGCAGAACATGGACCTGAAATTAGGGGAGAGTTGGGCTTATGACCCGCGGGAAATTATCTCAAATAAAAGAAAGAGAAACAGGTCTGCGCCCTACATTCATGAGTCCAGGCCATTTCTGGAGTGGAGGGCTAATCTTGAAGTCCCGCCTATGTTTTCGCAGATGGAGACGAACTCGTCTGCTACAGGAGGAGAAGAAGAAGAAGTTAATAAAGGGGGCAATGAGCAAGAAACTGGCACATCTGGAGCACCACCACCCAAAAGGCAGAAGGTGGCCACTAGTGAAGCTGAGGTCATCGGGGAAGGGATAATTTTGGAGCCCTTTACTAAATTCGGGGAATTTGATAAAGGCAAGGCAGGAATAGTGGTTCTAAGAGACAGCGTTGCCTCCTCTAACTACACTGAAGTCACTCAGGCCATCGTCGAACCTCCTCCTTCCAAGACAAAAGAAAGGGAGCTGACCAATAAAACCGTCCGAGACAAATACAGGGCCGAACTAGGAGGTTTCGTGGAGAAATATCACACCAGAATCTCTGCCTCGGTTAATGCAGACACCAAAGACCTGGTACTTTCTATGACCGAGGCTATCCTGGACCCGAATTCAGACGTTCCTAGCTACAAGGTGCTTGAATTGGTTGTCGACATGAAGAAGGTTCCGGTACAGGACCTGAATGACCTGTTCCAGACAATCTGCGACATGATGAAAGATAAGCTTTCGCAGATCACCCTTGCCCTAAGGAAGACAAAGCAGAAATACGACAACCTGAGCAACTCTTATTCCGCAGAACAGAGTGCTTGTCGTGCCAACGCACATCAGGTGCGCGTCCTTAAAGAGCAGATTAAAAATTCGGACGAAGGAGGGAAGGGAATGCAAGCTGCATTAATAGCCAAGTTGGAGAAGGACATTTCAGCGGCTAAGAAATGGGCTGGCATACCAGCTTCACATCCGGTACAGACCGATGAACTTGTGCAGGTGGAGGAGGAGAAAAACGAGCTGATTGCCAGGCTTTCCAGAGAGAGAGAGGAGAAAGAAAAAATGGTCAAAAGAATTGAAGAACTGGAGAGCAGAGCTACTGAGCTGCAGACCCGTTGGGATACGCACAGTTGTCATGCAGCCGAAACATCAAGTGGGACAGGTTCAGCAACAGCACAACTATCCACAGCTATGGCCGAGATAGAAGTGTTGGGGAAGCAGACAACAACAGCCAAGAAAAAGGTGGTAGAGTTGGAGGGCGCCCTGGCTGAAAAGGTCAGAGTAATTGATGGGCTACAAAGAGAAGTGAAGGAAGGAAAAAAGACCTCAACTGAGCAGCAACAGATTATTGCCGAATTGAAGAGTAAAGCGAAGGGAAACCTCACCCTGCTTGAGGCCAGGAGCTTGATCTGGTCAGATATAATCATGGCAGTGACTGAGCAGTGGGAGTTTTTGACAATGATAGGTGACCTCAAGTCCACCCTTCCATATCTTAATAGAAGGTTGCAGGAGGCCGGGGATAATCTGCCAAATAGAGCTCGACATGCCGGAATTTATATATCTTTTCTCTATACACTGAGAGCAAATGACGTGGTAAAACATGGCATTCCCAGCCGGTTTATGGAAATCAACGAATGTCGGAAAATTATAGAGAAAGAGGAGGCTCGATTGGTAGCTTCGAAGGCTCTCCAACAGGTCGCAGACATTGTGGAACAGTTCAACAAGGTGTGGAATGAAATCATCACTGCTGGCCTCCCTTCATGTTGGGAACCAAACGCTCCTGCCGTACTCATGCACCCCGATCGATACACAACACTTCTAGAGG
>JAXQQM020060822.1:0-48390 GCA_034641835.2 Pinus albicaulis
ATTTTTTTTAATTTTTATTTATTTATTTATTTTTTATTTAATTTTTTTTTTTTTAATTCAAATTTTTTTTTATTTTTTTTTTTTTAATTCAAATTTTTAATTTTTGATTTAATTTGTTGTAATTTTTTTGTTTTTTTATTTATTTTGTTTTTAAATTTAATATTTTAGATTAATTATTTTTTAAAATTTAAAATTTATTCATTAAATTTATTAAATTTTAATTTAATTTAATTTAATTTTTTTTAAATCTTTTAGTTTATTTGGTTTTTCATTTTTAAAATTTATAAATTGTTTCATTTAAAAAAAACAACAAATTTATGGATATTTGTTTTTTAATTATTTGCACGTGGTTTTTTTCATTTTTTTGTTTTTTAATGATAGTTTTTTTTATTATAATTCTTTTATTATAATTTTCTTTTTCAATTTTAAATTTTCTTTTTTTTTTTTAATTTGTTTTTTTTGTTAATTTTAAAATTTGTATTTTTGTTTTCTTATTATTATTATTTTTTTAATTTAATTTTTTCTTTTTTGTATTTTATTTTTTTTATCTAAATTTTAATTTTGTAATTTAAATTATTTTTAAATTTTCTATTTAATTTTTTTTTTTTAATTATATGGATTTTTTTAATAACTTAGAAAAAAATGTTTTTGATGTTTTTTTAATTTTTATTTTTTTTTGTTAATTTTTGTTTTTTTTCTTTAAATTATGTGTTTTTTTTTCAAATTTTGTCATTTCTTTTGATATAATTTTCGAATATTTTTGTTTTATTTATTTATTTTTGTTTAAATTTTTTATTTTTACGAGTTAATTTTGTTTTTTTTTACATTTTTATTGGTTTTTTATATTGTTTTTATATATATTTTTTTATCTAAGTTTTGTGTTTTATTACCAACATGAAAATCGACACTCTAAAAAAAAAGGTTGATGCTACATCAATACGTTTCAAAATTAGCATGAAAATCACCGCTCTAAAAAAAAAAAGTTGATGCTGCATCAATACGTTTCAAAATTAGCATGAAAATCACTAACATTTTAAAACAAATATTCATACTTCATAAATAAAATATTAGAGTGTCAAAAATGTGCTCCAAAAAAAGAAGAAGGTGATTTTGCATCACCACTTTTCAAAATCGGGTGCTTTTAATGCTACCAGAAAAAAGTAGGTAACAAGCAGCAAGCTTACTCTTATTTCATAGGTAACATTTGCTAGAATGTTGAGCAGATGTAGAGGATGCAGTGTCAGTCATTAAAACATTATCAGATTATTTCATATTTTTCCAAAGATAAAAAGATATCCAAGAATAAGATTTTTCCATGAATTCTTTCCATTCTTGAGATAATCCGAGTTTTTATTCACTAGTATGAGTGAGGCCAAAATATTCTTCCTCTGGATGGGTGTAAATATCCGAGTTTAACATCTCTTTCATCCACTGGGTATTTATTTTATGTTTCGAACAGCCATCCATCAGAGTGAAGAATTTGCGCATCTCTCTGACTAACGCATTTTTACAATCTTCTGGTAAAATACCAAATCTGGATTATGGAATTAAGTCATTCAGTTGTTCTAAGTAGGCTAGACCATATTTTGGCATATTTGGTGGTCTCATTTGGCTAAAAATTTATGTTAACCTTGGATCTTCTTTTTCTAAAGAGGGTAACAAGTGCATCATCATAACTTGATCAGATTCATGTGGGAAGGGAATATCTAAACACTTTGGATTTGGAAAAGTGTTTATAGTTGTAGAAGCTAGGGCTTCTCCTATCCTGGGATGATGGTTGGCATGAATGACAAATTCATCAAGACTGCTCAAATTTATAGGTATTTTGCATTCTGGAAAAATAACTTCAACAGAGGAAAAATTTACAATTTGGGAAAACTCAAACAAAGAAACATGTTTACAAGAATTTGAGACAAAACTGGAACAAGCATTATCAACTTGAAGAGGATCTCTGTACAATGGAGAACTTCTACAAACTTCTTCAATCATTTTCCTATCTATGGTAGATCTTCGGGGAAAAGATAGAACAACAGAGAATTGGTCTTCTCATATATTTACAGAAGTGATATTTCTTATACTTGGAGGTTTGGGATTTGATACAACCGAGTGTTGAGGGAAAGTAAGATCTTCCCATCTGATAATTTTCTAATTAATAGTGAACCTTGAAATTATTGACTATTAATTATAATGTTGGAAACTATAAATTTTATTCCTGTTATGTGTCTGCCATTGTAGGTGGCCCTTAGTAATCCTATTCTTCCAGCTGTCCAAGACCTCTACGCTTGCAGAACCCGGCCATAGCAAGGTAAGAGACATCATTTTGGAGTTGACTATTTTTTTTTTGAGTTTGGCTCAATTCTGATAACAACCCTACACCGAATGACAATGGATAAGATGGCAGAGACCTAAAATTATTAAAATCCTCACTCAAATATTATCATTTCTTCAATACACACCCCAGATTGATCGAAGTCACCATTATCCAAATGGTTAATCTGAGTTAAGGGGAAGCACCCAAAAAGAAAATGGTTGATTTTGCAGCCACACTTTGGGATGACGCACAACATGTCACCTTCTATCGGCAACCTCCGCTCCTCCGTCCCTTGTCACATGAAGAACAATAAATCAACCCCTTTCTCATATTTTATTAATTCTAGATTTGATATAGTTGAATGTTGTTATCGCTTCAGTATGGCAGCAACAAAATTTATTTCTCTACTTCTTTTGGCAAAGGTCGTGGCAGGCACCCACGCCGTGGACTTCATGGTCATTGTTTCAGGTAGCGACGACGGGAGGAGATTTGAGAAGGATGTAGGGACAAACTATGCAATGCAGGCATTGAACCTCTCCTCTCAATTCATTTGGATGTAGGTGCGTGAAAAAATGAACGGATTACCTACGTGGAAAACAACGAAATCTACTTGAGCTCTGACTACGTTGTCACCTATCCGGGTGATAGATCAAAAGAAAGAGGTCATGGGCATTCTGTACCAAGAGGTGGCAAAAATCTGGCAGTGGTGGCACAGAGCCGTTCCGAGTTAGATCTGCCTCATTGCCGGCTTCTCCTACACTAACTTTGTTCGGCACAGTAGCTGCAATACTTGGGTACATGGCGCCGATATCACTGCTAGCTTTATTGGGTATTTGGACACCGTTACCTCTGGTTTTGTTGCCAAGCTGAATGCGAAAATAATAACTTCATGGGACATCGAATACTTCAATGATATCACTGGTAAATTCGTGCAAGAGCTTTGGAGTGATTACAAGTCAAAGTATGGAAATGGATCATGAGCAGAAGTAGCGGGTGAATTGATGCATTGCATAAGTCTCTGGTGAAATTTCATTGCAATGTCAATCAATTGCATAATATGTTATTTTTTCAGTTATGTTTGAGATTGAAACTCTACTTGCTTAAATATAAAATCAATCTCCGATTTATTCTTTTCTAAAATAGAAAACTATTTTTTTTTAATAACAAAACTCGATTGATTGAATTTCTTTAGTGTTTTATTAATTATTTATATATATATATATATATATATATATATGTATATATATGTATGTATGTATGTATGTTTATGTTTAATTATATATATATATATATATATATATATATATATATATATATATGTGTGTGTGGGAGATGAAAATGTTATTGTAATTTAATTTATAATTTTGATTAAAAGTTGTGTTTAGTTTGGATTTTTTTTAATTAAATTGTTTTAGTTTTATATTAGGTTTGACTTGAAACAACAATTTAGGTGTATAAAAGGGGTCACAATTATCTGGGGATTGCACCAACCCTTAATAAGGCTGGAGTTTTTTCTCATGCCTTCTAATCACTGAGAGTAACTTAACAATACACCCCATCACCATCTATTCTACCCCATAAACGATTTGAATATATATTTAAATGATAACTATTTTAGTAATACTTTAAAAATTGCTAATATATCTAATTTATATTAGCTACTTGAGCTTGGAGCCTTCACCTTCTAACGATTAACATCCTCCACATTGGTTGTCTCTTGCCTTCGTGGTTCTCTTGCAATCCATTTTATGAATGCCAATTTGAGCTCGAAATTATTGTAATGTCATAGCTTGTGCATGGACTCCCTCTTCTAATAAATTCTCAAGTACGTAAAGCCGGGAGCTAGGAGCAAGGATAATGTCTCAACTGGACAGTGCTTATGTCATGACTTGACAGTGCTTTTAAACTACCTGGAGGGGATTATGTATCAAGAGAATGTCTCAACTTGACAGTTCTTAATGTCTCGACTTGACAGTGCTTTTAAACTACGTGGAGGGGATCATGTATCAGATCAAATTGTATACAATTGAAGATTTTTATATCGTCAGATTAATTATTCATAATTAAAACAAAAACGAATAGTTTGAATGCTTAAATAGTATTATTTAGTGTAAGATTCCAAACAATAAAAAATTTCATAGATCTAAAACATATTAGTGTTCTCAATTAATACAATATTTCATCAAGAACTAGAACACAAGAAATGCAGCCATTTTATTTATATTATTCTTCACTGAAATTAAAATACATGCCCAGACCATAGAATCCTACAAATGGCATGCACAGCTTCTTGACAATGAAAAATATAAGAAACTGAAGCCCACTTATGAATCCTGGATGGATCCACGACATAAAAATCACCGCGAGGTTTTCGTCTTGGGATCAATAATAGAACTGGCTAGGCTAAGTTCTCAACCCAAACATAATAAAATAGATAATCCAGAATGATATAAATTCCTAGCTTCTCTCCCCTTTTATAGGCTTGATGGGTCAATACCAACAAGAAATACCATGGGTCATTACCATGGGAAAATACCACGGTAAGTAACATGGATTGATTCTATCCACTTTGACTGGATCAAGAAAGGGAATATTACAAATCCTCCCGCCCAAAGATTGCTTGTCCTCAAGAGATCCACTTCTATCCACAACAGAAGCATTTGTACATTGATACCAGGATCTCATACAATTTGATGTGCCCTCCATGTTGAATAGTCCTGAATGGATCCTTCAATACTTGGATCCCAAACAATCCTCTGACAAATCCTCCCCTCAATAGTTTAACCTGGATCCCAAACAATCCTTTCCCCAATGGATTCTCTCGGATCCCAATGCCACCTAAATCCTAGGACCTGTGGGTTATGGTACCATTTCAACTCTCCATCGATGTCTACACCAAGTGGTTCAAGCTGTAATTTTCCCTTGGCTATGGGTATCCTCCAAATAATCAACCCATCAATAGAATACCAACTCATAATCTCTCACCAATCCATACTTGGGAAAGAATAAATATATGAAAATCTACTATGTTGATGTTTTTCGATGCTTGATTCATGCTGCTCTACTTGGTTACCCAACATGATGTATTTGGAGAACTCTGCCCTGCTCTTCCCAATGTATAAAGGTGGTTTTTTGGCGTTTCAAGCTTTATCTATGTATTCTTGTAGAAGGCTGCTCTGGAACTCCCAATTGTACTCCTCTTGCTGCCTTGTGAGGGATTTGAGTCGTTCCTCAACACTAGACAACTTGGTCGTTGATTCAGCACATACCCCTATGAGTTCCTCAATTTTTCTGTTCTCCTGTAAGACAGTGTCTCGAACTAGCCAGACTCTTTTCTTCAACAACATAAGATCTTTCTTGAAATGCATGATCCTCTCCTGAAAGTCTTTCACTGGAAATTCTAGTGCCCTGCTGAATGTCTTTGTATTTGACTGCACTGGATGCCCCACGACCAATGCTTCAACTTGAATCTTTGATTGGCCCTTTAGAAATGACTCATATTTGTAATATTCATTTTCTTGATCTGAGGCCTGTGCAAGTGAGATGTAATCAATCCATGGTATCATCAGGTATTTTCCCATAAAAATGACCCACGGCATTTCTTGTTGGCATTGACCCATGGCTTTTGCTGGTATCCCCATCAAAAGGAGAGAAGCCAATTCATGTCATTCTGATTGACCATTTTCTAATGTTTGGTCGAGAACCTAACTCCGTCAAACATTTGGATCCCCGCACTCCAAAACTCGTGATTTTTTATGTGGTGGACTGATCCCCCAGCGGGCTTGGGCTTTCTTATATGTTTTTCAGAAATGTGAAACAGCTGAAGGATTCTGTCCTGGGCATGTATTTTACTTTCAGTGAATAATAATATAAATAAAATGGTTGCATTTCTTGTGTTCTGGTTCTTGATGAAATATTGTATTAATTGAGAACACTAATATGTTTTAGATCTATGAAATTTTTATTTGTTTGGAATCTTACAGTGGTATCAGAGCTGTGCATCCTGCCAGCCTGAGAGTTTTATGCAAGGAACTTCGGTGATTTTTTTTTTCACCCTAGCCAGCATTTCTCACTTCGGTGATATTTATCACCCTAGTTGGATTTTTATTTTTTTAGTAAATTATTTTTATTGGGAGACATAAGTGAAGGGAAAATCATTTATAAGTCTGTGGGTTAAATTTGTGAAAATATTTGAAGGCATGATTGACAAAATCATTTATAGCTTGTATATAGCCTCTTATGAATAAATGTACCCATGATATTTATTCATGTGTATGGAATATTATAAATGTACCCATGATATTTATTCATGTGTATGGAATATTATAAATGTACCCATGATATTTATTCATGTGTATGGAAGATTCATATCTTTCTTGAAAATATGGTCATTGTTGAAAGGCTGGAAAATTATTGCTAGACAGGGATCATTCCCAGGTTTCTCATTAGCTAAGTATTGAGATCCATTGATGCCAATGTCGTCATTTTATTTTTGGAAACGCCACAAGAATCAACATAATGATATATCAGTCGATTCTCTGAGCTACAATACTTCTGTGGATCAAAGATGGCAACAACATACAAATCAAAAGCAAGAGAACAACAACAGGCTAGTTATTCATGTGGGGGAGGAAGATTCATATCTTTTCTTACAAATAAGGGTACATTTATAATATTCCATACACATGAATAAATATTATGGGTACATTTATTCATACAAGGCTATATACAAGCTATAAATGATTTTGTCAATCATGCCTTCAAATATTTTCACAAATTTAACCCACAGACTTATAAATGATTTTCCATTCACTTATGTCTCCCAATAAAAATAATTTACTAAAAAATAAAAATCCAACTAGGGTGATAAATATCACCGAAGTGAGAAATGTTGGCTAGGGTGAAAAATAAATTTCACCAAAGTTCCTTGCATAAAAATCTCAGGCTGGAAGGATGCATAGCTCTCATACCACTGTAAGATTCCAAACAATAAAAATTTCATAGATCTAAAACATATTAGTGTTCTCAATTAATACAATATTTCATCAAGAACCATAACACAAGAAATGCAGCCATTTTATTTATATTATTATTCACTAAAATTAAAATACATGCCGAGACCATAGAATCCTAAAAATGGCATGCACAGCTGATTGACAATGAAAAATATAAGAAACTGAAGCCCACTTGTGAATCCTGGATGGAACCACCACATAAAAATCACCGCGGGGTTTTTGTCCCGGGATCAATAATAGAACTGGCCAGGTCAGGTTCTCAACCCAAACATAATAAAATAGATAATCCAGAATGATCTAAATGCCTAGCTTCTCTCCCCTTTTATAGGCTTGATGGTTCAATACCAACAAGAAATACCATGGGTCAATACCAACGAGAAATACCATGGGTCATTACCATGGGAAAATACCACGGTAAGTACCATGGATTGATTCTATTCACTTTGACTGGATCAAGAAAGGGAATATTACAGTTAGGATACAGGCACTAACTGTTAGGTCAAAAACTCTATAACCCTTCCTCCATTTCTTCCTCTCTTTCATTTCTTTTTCGAGATTTGGCCTTTGTCACCTTTGATTTCTAAATGCAGATCATGGGATTCTCCAGTAACCGATTATATTTTTTTACTGTTTCTTGCATTTATCCTCCTCAATAAATAGCAAGGAAAAACAAAAGTCGTGAATCTTTAATGATATGTATTCTTGATCTACCTTCATTGCCAATTTGTATTCTTGCTTGACTTATGAAATATCTTCTCAATGGGAACATCGTGGTGCTTGTACCAGGAAACTAAAATTATTTGGCCCATGTAACTAATTCAAATCTTCTCTTATTTTCATGTTTACCTTCATTTTGTCAATCTTCAACTTGGTATCTGCAATTTTTTTTCTCCAACCTTTCTGGACCCTGGTTTCTCTTAGAAGACTTCCCTTCTGGATAACTGGAGCATGCTGGATTCCCTTTTCTAGCCCTATGTAGATTCATTTCTAGCTCCCTCAACGCACTCTCTAACTCTGAAGTTTTTCCTTGAAGTCTTTCCATTTGGGTACCATGTCCCTTTAAAATAGATTGTTAATGGTTACACATAATTTCAACCTCCTTATTTGCACATTGATATTCAACAATTTTCTATGAACAAATGACACCAATTATTTCGTGAATAATTCTGTCCAATTTAATGTATGCATTGTATGTTCTGAAGACTCCAATGTAATGGATGCATTGTATGTTCTGAAGACATTTGTTCTAATGCCTAGAATAATTTCCTTGATGGATGCATTGTAAGTTTTAAAGACTTTTGATGTAAGGCTCGGCATAATTTCCTTAAGATGGGCATTCAACTTACTAGTGTCAAGCTTAACAAAAAATTTATCCCCTTCACTTTTTCCCTTTTTGAAGTCACCAATGGTTGTGAAGACTCCTTCATTTACCTCAACTGTGTTGAAGTATCCAATGGAATCCTTACCCCTATGAAATAAAATTGCAAATAATTCGGAGGAATTAATGTCACATTTTCTACTTTCAATGTGCAGTTACCCACTGTCTTAGCCTCGTCACCATTCTTCTCATTTCAAACCCCCAAAGAAAAGCTATCAATCAGGTACATTTCCACTGCAATCTATCTACTCGTCGCATCCTTTGACTTAAAATGTCTGGTATATGTTGCTCGAATGTTGTCTTTTCCATCCTTTAGCATTCTTGCCTTCTGTATTGGTCTAGGGTGATTTTTCATTCTTGACCAGAACTATTGTATGTAACTATCAAGAAGAGGATGTGATATGTCTCATATAAATTAACACCACCTCTATTCAGAACTTCACCATAGGACTCGCAACACTTGTGAATATTCGGTTGAAATTGCAGGATGCTATCACTGTTTTGTCCAAACTCAATCACAAATTTTCCCTGAGGATTATGTCCTGCTATAGAATTGAAAAAGACTTGCTCGATCTACTCATATAAATTTATATTCAAACTCTCTTCGGCTCAGAGGATTATCATGATCTCTTTTCAATCAATTTTCATAAGTATTCAGTCAATAGAAGTTATGCTCTTCACATGATATTTATTTTTTGTGGCCATAAATGTCTTCCAATTTTCTCAAAAATTTCAGCCCAGTGGCCTCAAGTACCAAGTTGACTTCCTAAGGGATGAAATTTTCTCAGATCTCAACCTTAAAAAAATTCACTCATTTCCAAATTATCCCTTTGCTCTGTCATAGCAATCCTGACCTCAAGATGGTTGTGTCCTACTTCAAAAATTTAGGGATCCTCTTTTGTTTCTTTAGAGCAAATCGAGAGACCACAAACTAGGTCGATCTGCTGAGGATTTCCATAGTCTCATTTTTCATTCAAATGCACAATTTTCCTCGCCCAGAAATAATAAAAAATATCACACTTCAATACCACCAGATGGTGGTTCTCTATCAAATTTTATGTCTATTTGGATTTCAAATAATTGTATTTAGTGAAAACACACATAAACAAAACGTGTAATAAATTCAGATTCCAAGAGATGCAATGTCATAACCCTAAACCTACACAAGGGCTTAATCATTTAATAAAACTTCAACATAATATAAACAGAAGATATATTAGAGTACAAGAATACAGTTTGAAGAAAGCACAAATCCCCTTCCACTATATTCACTATGAGATGATCTTGTTTTATAGAATTTGACGCTCAGACTTCACCATGTATTTATTTATGGTAAGTAAACACTACAATCCCACTTGACTTTCACAGACATGACCGCGTAGTTTCAGCATGGTTGGCAATGGGGATTCATTATTTTCTTTTTTTGGTGAAGGTCGTTCAATCTACGTCATCTAATGGATATTAAATCCACTCCTAGATGAAAAAAATTACTTCCATTTATTGGATGAATTTTGCATATCACCTTAAAATATTAATCATATGTCTTGTTGTTCACTAAGAAGTAGAGGAAAAGGGTATAAAACTGGACATTCTATTTTTCGAGAATGTTTGGAATCACTCACAAGATTCTAACATCCACTGCAACCAGTATAAGGAAAATATCTATCATTGAAATGAGTTATGTGTGCATACAACTGTAGCCTGCTTCGCCATCTGAAAATAAATAATTTGGCATTGATCTTCTGAACATAAACGTTTATTATCTTGATTAAAATATAGTATGTTATCTCAAGTTGCTTACAGTTTTTGGGTCATTCTAATAAATGTTTAGGTTTAAAAGGTGAAATGCACATTTTTATTGTGATATGGGAGGGCATATTTGAGCATACATAGATTAATGCCATGAAAAAAACTTCCCTTATCCTCTTTGTGTGGAAGGCATATTATTATATGTCATTACCAACATTGTCGAAAAATGGATGGTTGGGTTTGCGGTCTTGTTCACCGACTACTTAATCAACAATGACCACACGACCTCTGAGGAAACCTACCCAATTTTGCAGTTGATATGTTCATTTAGCTCAAATACCAATATTTTTATATTGGGTGCATTTATACTTGGATCTATTGGATCTTTAAATCTTGGAAGGAATATATATATATATATATCATTTTTTTATTGATGTTAAATAATTTATACTATAAATTATTTTTAAATACTTATTTATATATGTTTATTAAAGAAAATCTCAAATATGATGTAAGGTAAGAGTTTATTAATTCCAAAATACTCAAGTATTTAAAGTGAGCCTCTTCTCTCATTCTAATAACATGTTTTTTTTCTAATTAAATTCATAATAATTCCCAAAATTACTTTAACAACAGAGTATTTAGATCACTCTTGAATTCATGTATGATGTTGTTACACCATGTGGAAACTACCCACTCATCAAATTCTCTCATGTCCAAAAATAATAGTAATATGAACTATATAATGATCTTCAAAAGGATGTACTAACAAAATTCTACATCAAATAAAGTCAAATATTAGATTCTAACATGGGCTGTGCACACTAAGAATGTGTATGCATGGAACCACTTCAAATAAAGTCAAATATTAGATTTCCACATGGGATGTGCACACTAAGAATGTGTATCCATGGAATCACTTCACATATATGAATTCCAAAATAATCAGTTCCACGGATGAATGCGAAATATGCCAACTAAATAGAGCACTCCATAACAAAATTTCATCAACCCCAAAATCATAAGTGGACCATCCACACGAAGGAAATTGGAGGTAAGGGTAAATTAGTGTGTTCACTATGCCAATAATTCATCATATACAAGGATATGTATCTCAAATAATAGCAAGATATGTCTTCTATATCTGTGCCCTAAAAGAACATGACAAAATATGAAAAGAAATTTTCAACACATGCATTTTCGAAGAATGATCTCCATAGATAAAAATGAGAGTATGTACAAGAGAAAAGGTTAGTGCTGTCATCTTTGATTTCAAAGGCTTGTCAATGAATTCATTGTATGGTGTTCCATTATTGATATGAAGTAGTTATGACATCATTAAGAACAAGTTGACTCAACAAAATAACAAGTAAAACCAACAACGACAGTACTAAGCAAGTGTAGTATTGAATTCAAGGGAGGTACTAAAGAAATTGTGGCATCTTGCAACCATTTCTATCATTTGTATCTAGGAAGGTTTAAATGCATGAATAAAGAGTATATAGTAGTATTTACCATAGTTTTTTTAGATGTTTAAAATCAAACCAACAATGTTTCTGATGTTGTTTGTTTCATAAGAAAAGAAAATAAATGGCATACAAGATCTCGATAATTTTATTTCCCATTGAACATGAACTTAGAGTATGTTATATGTCGATTTAACATTTCCAAGGACTAAACTTATATTCTGTGCTTATTCATTTCTTCTTCTCTTTTTCTCGAAGATGTCATTAGTAAATTGGGGTAAAATAATAGAGTTCAAACATTTGAGTGACATGGTAACTCGCAAGAACTTGCTTCCAATCATGCCAGAAAATCTCTATAAATTTTGGCTTTGTGGCATAATCTATGTCCTTCATGACTAGAAACACAATGCTAATCTCCTCTTCTCAAGGAGTAAGAACAACTAGCTTGCCATTGTCAAGCATCTTCACTCCATGAGTTATGTAAGGGGGAAATAAAATTACTCCATTCTTCTCCAATGTTTCCCACTTTACCTCTTCCTTGACAACCATTTTCATTGCAATTTTTGTTGATGGAGCTTTTGGCACGGATGCTTTTGGTGGAAATGCCCGAATATTATCTGTTATATTAGGTCAATAATGATAATAGAAAATCCAATATATTCACATTGCACACAAAGTGGAAACATCATTGATGGATTGTGAGGGATGACATTGCACAGCTAGATGTTACAATTGTGGAATGGATTGGATTAGAAATAACACCTAGCTATGGAAATTGTGTTGAATTGGAAACATTGTGTTGGCCAAGGAAAAATCTACAATTCTCATTTATGGAAGTTTAAACCTTATTGTTTCTTTTTGTGAAAATACCAATTGTTGCTTTATTATATTGCAGGTTGTGAAGGAGACAATAAGTATTAATGAAAATATGAAGATAATCCCCACAAGAGGAAAACCTCATATTTCTTATAGCCTTATAAATCTAGACCCTTTCTGGAATTTGCATTGATTTGGTTCAATTGAAAGCACACATTTTAGATGACAGTCTATAGTAATTCTTTTTCCAATATAATACTAATAATTTTAGATTCATTTTCGTATATTTTATTGTCTATGAAGTGGGTATATATTGGAATAAAAAAATCTCTTATTTTAATTTGATTGTCCAAGATTTAATCTCATTTTCTCTGCCAATTTATTCTTGAGCCCAAGTCACCTAAATTTTATAATGATATATAAAAATTCTAAGAATAATGTAAATAGATCTTATGTACTTACTTCAGTTTAGTATGATTAATGATAATGCACCTTTTAGTAATTAGATTAATATCATAGTCTTTTAATCTAGATATATTTTAGACTAATGATATTATTTGATGTACATAGCATTGTTGCACATGTTTGCAAAACTGTGTTTCCATATATGCTATTGATTGTAATTTTTAAATTCTTGGTGGGCTATTTCTAAATGAATAATTTCTTCGGCAAGGCATCTCCATTCACTTTTAATTTCATGGTTTAATAATATCATGCATACAAAAAGACACAATTGATTATGTTGTGTGTCATTTTTGAGGTTATAGTAAATCTTGAAGGTGATGAAATAAAGTCTTAAGAATGAAAACAGAGGGATTATTTCAAGAGATCAGTAAAAATTGCAGGGCTACATAAGAACAAGAATGAGATGTAATATGCATTCCAATTTTTTCTGGGACAAACTCGGCAAACTAGGAACAACCATATGCATTCCAGTTTCAATTTACTGATTTTTGTATTTTTCTCTTTTGTTTTGTATTTGACTTATATAGCATACAAACATAGTTCTTATTCTTTTGTATGCTTTCACAATGTTTGAGTTGTTGAACTAGTTCTTTCTTGATTTTTGCTCCAGATATTGCAGTTGACACTGTTGTGTTTCCTTTACAACATTTGGTGAAATTCCTAATTTATTTAATTATAATTTTTTTGATGCCAAAATTCTTATGAGTAAAGTGAAATTATTAAATAAATATATTTTAATTGAAATATCTATCTATATATATATTTCTCTTTCTCAAAATGTGCAATTGGAAACAATAAATAGTTGATGGTTTCTAATAACAATTGTCCAAATTATTCAGAGCATTCAAAAACCATGTGCTCATAATTATATATGTATGTGCCTCGGTCGGGATTATCTTCTGTAATTGGGAGGAAAGATAGCTATATAACCCTAAGCCCTGACTTTTATTCATTTAACGAACTTGACCACAAAGAGTCGACATTTTCTTGGCATTTCTTCACTGCAATTTTCATCGTTTGACAAACTTGTCCACACAAAAGCTTCTATGGCTGTTCTCCAGTGGAAATTCTTCCGATAGATGGCTGTTCTCCAGTGGAAAACGATTGCGTAGCAGATTACGAGATCAAAATAGATATTGTGATGCTTCACATTTTTAAATATTACATTTGGTTTTGACAGTCCCTTACATGATTAGAATAATATTAAAAGATTCGTTTGTGCTGATTTCAAATTTCGAATAACCCTAAATTTTGTGTATCTGAGGATATAGAATTGCTTGTAGTGTCGACAAAAACAGATCACATCAGATATGGTACTATGACGTACTATCGTACTATTCAATGACCAACAGAAAATTCGGAAAAAAAGAGAAGATTGGATATACCTAGTATTATGGCGTACGCTCCCTTTCTTTCGATGGGTGAGTCAAATGGGAAAGGATAAACGAAAATATGAACAGAGAATATATGTCTTCCTTTGGATCTGCTAATGTCACCTCTGATATATCCACACATATTTTTTTGTTTAATATGACTTCCGAGTTGTGATCGCTTCGGAACTCTCCGACCAATGGAAGTGAAAGTAAATGTTTCTTTCGGAAATTTTTAAGGTGGTCATCGTTAAAGTATAAGTATATTTAAGTTATTTGTTATATTTAAATTTCATTATATATATATATATATATATATATATATATATATAATTTATTTTTTATATTTAAATTTCAGGTTACCTGTTGGTTTATATATATGAAGATTGGATATATATTTATTTTATTGTTAATAATTTTGGAATGAATTTTATTTAAAATTATTTTATTAAAATAATAATTAGTGGGAAAAATGATTTTTGTAATTATGATTGAGGTGTTTAATTTTGCTGTTTTAAAATAAAAATTATATATTATGTTTTAAATAGAAAAAAAATGTTAATTATAATTTTAAAAAATAAATATGTTGTAAAGTGATTAGAAGTAAAAAAAATATGTGAATGAGATGTTTAAATCTTATCATTTTTAAAAATATTTAAACAAGAGATTTAAATAAACTATTTGAAGATTTATATTAAAACACACAAATATATCTATATATATATAAATAGTGAAAAATAATATATTGTATTTTGCTTTCTAAAAAAATACAATTGGGTGTGAAAAAATTTGATTACTCTTACCTCATATTATATTCGTACTTAAAATAGATTTATATTAATATTATATATATTAAATGTGTATTTGTAAAGATAAATTTTATTAAATTCAAAATTCTAAATAAAAATTTCACATACAAATCAAAGTGAGACAATTTAACAATTGACAACTTAAAAATAATTGATAGAATAAGAAGATAAATAGATTTAAATATAAATATTTCTATTAAAAAAAAATTATAATAAATTCAAATATGATAAATTATTAAAACAAAAATTGATTACTGGTTTAATATTAAATTGCAATGATACTACTTTGATAATAATGATATATGGAGTATTTGTCTTTTCTTAATCTTACCTTAAAAATAATTCTTGCAGTATTGTATTAAAAACATTAATATGGTAATTCTGGACGTCCGATGATGATCTGTGCCATCACTCCGGAGGTATCGCACGATGGAAATTGGATATCCAAAACGCATATTTACAATCACTAGATAAAACTCATATTGACATATTTAAAATATTATTTTATCCTAAATGCATATTTAAAATAAAAATTTTACGTGGGAATTTATTAAAATAAATCAAATATATAGCTGGGAATAATATGTTTAAATCCAACCTCGGATGGGGTGGAAAATGAAGCAGCACGGGTGAGAAACGGGACAACCTGAAGTCACCCCAAGTAATAGAGGGGAGCCATGTGGCTTTAACCCTTCTTCAAGGGATAGATACATGGTGTGTTAATTTATTGTAGACTCAAGGGAGTTAAATGACATATGATCTTTATTATTTGCAGCTTTATGTTTAGGCGATAGATCTTTTTCTTTGAATCAGTTCATCTTTCTACTTCGTCAACATTTTTATTCTCAGCCGGATATCTCGCAAACATTTTTAAGGTTATTTTCTTTGCTCTTCATATCTAGTGGTTGCTCTGTGGCCAGCTCAAAGGTCTGCAAAATGGAAGTTTATGTGCCACGATCAACAACTATCATCTTGTTATCGTTGCGCAGCTAACTACCTATGTCTCATGACCAACAAATATCAAACTTTTATCGGTGCATGACCAACTAACTATGGCTCCCTCTTCTCGATTCCCTACGTTGTGTATGGTTGTATTTCTCTCTGGGTGCCCCGCCCGGTGTCCGAGCTTTGGCACGAAAATAATAACCATGACTCCATTTGCTTGATTCTTTCGGGAAAGACTATAGAAGTGGAAGGTGGGGTCCACTATCTTTCTGAAAATTTAGCTGAAAAGGTACTCCCAACTGCTTTGAGATCGGAAGCAGCAAAGAGCTACTTCCTAAGATTATTGCACTCACAGACTTAAAACCCCATGCGTCGGAATCTCAAATAGAGACGGCAAAGCAAAAGCAACAGTGAGTTGTTTTTGACATCATCGACCAGTGGGCATTCAAAAAATTTTGGCAGTGGACAAAGGATGCTGATTTCACGCAAAGGATAGATGGATCCTTTTGCAACTTGGCACGTGATGGAGTTGTCAAGAAACATTCAGAGATGAATCAGACATACAACCGACTCATGTTCTCTTGAGATTGAAGAATTTTTCAGCATCAACTTGAGAACTTGGAAGATGGTTCCTCGTTCTTCTTTTGGATTTATCCTTGAAGGGGGGAATGTTAGCCTATTTCATAAAGGCAATTATAAATCCAAAAATACATAAATTGAATAATGTAAAGTTAGGATAAATATATTTATTAAATTAGAATATTTAATAAATATTAGAGATACTTAGAAATAGTATTTTGTTAGTAAAGATAGGACTCTAGAATTGAGTCATTTCCTAGGCTCTAAAATAGGAATAAAGTTAGTGAGATGGTTAGAAGCTCATTTATTGTAAATGGACACTTGTTGATTTTCCAAGTGATCCATAACTAGATTAAGTTAGAACATAGAGCTTATAAATAGGATTGTTTCCTAATTTCATTGTGTAATGTGAGTGTAATGTGAGAGTGTGAGTTTACGTTTGTAAACTCTGTGATTTGATATGTAATCTTTCTTATGATCAATAAAGTTGTGTATATTGTATGCAGAGACATACTGCATAAAATTTTTTTTCATTTTTTTTTTTTTTTTATAATTGATTGAGACTTGGCATTATTCAAATCATTAGGGTAAAAATGAAAAAATAAATAAATTAATTAATTAATTAATATAATATAACGTAAACAATTTCATTCACTCAAAATAAAATAAAAAATAAAAATAACTCTATAAAAATAAGATAATAATAAAAATAAAAATTACTCATGAATAAAAATAACTTTATAAAAATAATATAATAATAAAAATAAAAATTATCCATAAAAAATAAAAAATAAAAAAAATTACTCATTGTGTTCATCCATGATATTCTTGTGGAATTTAGTTGATTTAAAGGGGGAAATTGAACTAGCCTGATTCATTTAACTCTAGATCTACCAAACTTTAAGAGAGAATCTCTTGATATGTAAACCTATTTTACATTGAAAAGAGCTTTAATCCCTTGGTAGATCTGGTGTTAAGATGGGTCTAGACTTATATATTATAACGGAAGAATACACTTTGTGCATTTAAGATTTTTATAAAAGGACCAATACTTTAGAAAATTAAGATATATATAATTGATCAAAGTAATGAGAATTCTTATTATGAATTCTCCCCCTTAAACATTAATAAAATTTGGTAAGCAATTGGTGGCTATTAGATTTTCAATGGCTGGATGGAGCCACTAGTTAACCACCTATATTACTTGATTGAGGGTTTGGAGACATTTTAATTTTCAATTTGGTAAGAAATTGGTGGCTATTAGATTTTCAATGGCTGGATGGAGCCACTAGTTAATTACCTATATTTCTTCATCCAGGGTTTGGAGACATTTTAATTTTCAATTTAAACACTCAATGGAAATATTTTAATTTTGAATTTAAGCGCTAGATCCAGTGTTTTAACTTCTCAAGCTCCTAAGGTCCTAAAAATCATAGTTTCAGCAACCCTTCTACAGAAACACCATTTTGTACCCTAGCAGTTTTAGGGCAGAACTTATCCTTAATCATGTTGAATGTTTTAAGGAATCCTCTATCCAATGTTATATGTGTTTGACACTTTCAAATATATATGATTTTTTTTATCTAATTTCTTTTAAACATAATGTTTGAAATATTTTTGGACAATTTGAAAGAGGCTAAATAAAAATTCATTAACATAAAATATATGCAATCGTACACTCGGCTTTTTTAATTTATTTAAGGAGTTGCTTAAAATATTAAGTGAACGTCTCCAAAATGCAATTGAAATATTACTGCAACAACTTTGAAAAAAAAATATTGCATAAAAAAGGGAGGATGTGTGAAAATTTGCAAATATTGCATTTAATGGAAAATTGAGAGATATTATACAACACTAACATTTTTTGCAAAATATATCATTAGGAAAACAACATGATTCTACACTTATTGTATTTTTACTTTAAATCAAAATTCACAATGCTTATATGAATTTTGAAGGCTTCAATTTGCCACATTTGGCCCAAAAGTGTAACCCATATTCAAGCATTCACCCATAGGCATTTTTGGAATATCATGGGCCAACACCATCACTCATCAATAACACTTGTCCAAAAACCATCTCTCATTTAGCAATCAAAATATTTTATGGGAGTTGTATATATATATGAGACTTTTTGAAAAGTTTTCCTAGGGTAATTTGTTTAGAATCCGACATGGTTTCATCGAAATCACAAGTTTAACCAGTGAACTCTTCACAAATCAGTTAGAAACTCAAAAAAAAACTGGGATAGAGACAACTCTAATTTTACGCCATATTATGCTATGTTATATAAAAATTTTGGCTCCATCAAATCAAGTAAAAATAAAAATAAAAATTATTAATTAAAATATTTTGACTCAATGAAAATACATAAAAATAAATATTAAATTAATAAAATTAATAATTATCATTATTAATCATTAATAGTTAAACTAACCTAGATCTATCTTAATTCTAGATCTATCAATCTTGGAAAGAGATCAAACCTCTCTAGTTGCAACCTTTCTTCATATTTTGCACTCAAGAGAAGTTTACACTTCTAGAGACTTAATCTCTCTTGGCCCTTGATAAATAAATCTAAGTTGATGTTAAATTAAGTTATAATATAAACATTTTAATTTAATCAAATTACACAAAAAAAAAAAAATTATATATGTTTTTTTCCACAGAAAAAATCGGTAACCTTTTATTTATAAAAATGAAAAGTTACACATAGCATATGCATTGAAGCATTTTCAGAAATTTCCCATTGGGCTCATGTGCTTTTGCACACAATGCAACGTAGCAGGGCTACTGTGCATTCAGAAAGAATGAAAGAAAAAAGAAAAAGAGAAGGGAAGGGAGGAAGGGACAGAAGAAACTGGTTCCAGAGAGTGAGTAAAAGACTCACACCTCATGTTTTCCTCCCCTTCTTCTTCTCGACCTTACGCCACTCTCCCTGGGAGGGCTCAATTGTTGCTAGGACTAACTGTTGTTCTGCTTTCTGGGAACCTGTATCCTTATCTGAGTCTGAAGTATCTGAGGGGTGATGCCATTTGATCCCTCCAATACTCAAGTCCTCGCTAGTCTTCTCTGCCTGATTTGAATGGAAATGTGAAGCCTTGTTGGCTGATATGTTTTCCTTTTGGGTCTCTTTTCCTTGGGAAGGCTTAGTCTTCTCTATGGGAGTAACTTCCTCCTCTGCTTCTGATTCATCTTCCTCTGAGTCAGGAGGGGGGTATTGCCACCCTTTTCTCTGCTTCCCTTTCTGTTTCTTTTTATTGTTTGCTTTCTTGGCTTTTGGACATGTTCTTTGCAAGTGTCCTGTCAGCCTACAAATTCTGCATCTGAAAGCATTGTTTTCGTAGTCTAGTCCTTGCAGCCAGTTCTGTTGCTTGTATACCAACTTTATATTTTCCGGCAGTCCTTTACTTAGGTCAACTTCCACGCAAATGCGTGAAAAGGTGTATATCCTCTCATCGATCCTCTCCAGATCTGTTTTGATGTATTTCCCTATGCTGTTCCCAATTCCTTCCAAGACTCGTTCACTCCAAAAGTGAAGAGGAAGGTTATATAGGCGGACCCATACCGGCATTCTGGAGACAGTCATTGTGTTTGGGTCAAAATCTGGAAACCATGGGGTCATAAAAATACTCTTTGTTCCCCAAAACCAAGGCCCTGCACTGATGACTGTATCTCTGGCTTCCGTAGATGCAAACTTTACAATGAAAAACCCCTTGGAGCACAGATGTATATCACATTCCATGGTCCAATGGGTGTAGATCCAGTGAAATAGATCCATAGGCTTTGGCCAAAAATAGTTAAAACGACAGATTAGTGCCTGTGTTTCAAATGACTTAACGTAATCATCTAATCCTGTAGAGTCAATATTGAGGGCTGGGGTTTGCCCAAGCTGATCTACTATATATGGCCTAGGTGTATGCCCGCCTTGTTCTGGAGAGGAACCTGCATCTTTGTTACTCTGTAAGATGTTTTTATAAGAGAGGCCTCCATTGGGTTGTTGCTGAGATGTTGTCCTTTTCCCTTTATCTCCTCCTGTGGAGCTTGGATGTCCCTGGGGCACAGCACCCCCTCTCAGCCTAAGATTTAGAGCAATGGTTGTTTCCGGGCTGATATCATAGTTCTTCAGGGTTCTGTTGTCCTGAAGGGAGCATCTCCCACTGACCAAGTGTTGGATCTGAACAGGGTATCCCATCAATGCCCAGATTTGCTGTTTCAACTGCAGAATGGTGCTTTCTGCATGTACCCATACTAGACTAGATTTCCCCACAGGGGGTTTAATAAAAATCTGAAAGTTGGTTGATGTTACCTGTTGCCTATGTGATTTGATTGCTGGTTGCTGGGAATGGACAGGGCGACGTCCCAAAAGCCCAGATCTGATGCTGCAAACAGATCCGTCGCCAGCGACTCCCATGTTCATAGGCCCTTGTATTTTCTTGTAATTTCCGATGAGCTTGCTTCCCCAAACTGCGCTGATCTCTTTGCCTTCATTGTAAAGACCCTGGATCCGATCCTTCTCAGCTTCTTTGCCACCATGGAGAGACAGATCGGATTGATTCATCGCCATGCAAGTCTTCTTCTTGCGCGCCTCCATCTTTCCAGTGCCCGCCATAGTGACTACTCCGCGATAGCCATTGCCAGCGGCTTGAAAATTCCTCTGCTCTTCCAAAAATTAAAAAAATAATTATATAAATAATAATTACAATTATTAATCAAAATATTTAATTTTTTAAAATTACATAAAAATTATATATATAAACTTCTTATACCAGTATTTAATTCTAAATATGTACAATGATACAAGTAAACATAAGGAACACAAACACACATAATTTTTATGGTGGAAACCCCCTTCGGGACAAAAACCACTTGGATGCTTTTCTAATAATTCTTTAATCTTCAACTCCAATTGAAAAGAAAGCAACAACTTCCTAGAATCTAGAAAATCATTCTTCTCCAACTGCCTCTCAATGGATGCTCGAATGCCCAAGATTCTTTAGTAGCCAATTGAACGGATGCCCCAACACCCAATGAGCTATAAATCACCCTAGCACCACCCTACCACCTTGAAGTTTTCAGAGGCTTGAACCTGTTGGTGACTTCATGCACCATCCTAGCACCACCCTACCACCCTATAGAATAATAAAAGAAGAATGGACTCTCTTACCAAGGAAAATGGTCCAATTTACAATGATATAGAATTAGGTAGAAGAAGAAGACACACTAGACCATAATCCCAACTATGACACAACCACCTAATGATGATCCTAGACCTCCCGACATTGGCTCTTCAACTCTTGGCAGATAGAAACTTTTACAACTTTTACAATGACTCGGTACAATGATACCTTTACAATGATTGTATGTAGTGCTGCCCACTTGAAGACTTCATGTGGTGAACTTCTTGCTATTGTTCTGCACCTTGATTGTTGCTCTTGTCATGCTACCCTTTCTCACTCTTCAGAACATTAGATCATGAAGTGAGCCTTATCTTGATGAATATATAATACCTGCAAAAATTCTTCCAAGAAATACCCATGACATAATAGTAGAAAAACTTACCTCGTCCAGTAGAGCATATGTCAATGCTAAACAAAAAAAACAAATTATAATACAAAGAACCTAATGTGATTAAGAGATGAACATGCATATACAAAATATAATTACCTTGATCTTACCTTTGCTACATCATTTTTCCTATACCTTGCTTTTCTTTGCTGGCCTAGAAAGTTTGGTCCTTTGCAGCCCTTGAAAACACATGATCTAGATTTTTCTTACCTTTAAGGAGCTTCATATTGAATTTGTTGTATCTCTGTGACTTCAGATCTCCAATATATGATCTTCGATCCTGTATTATCCCTCTGAGTCTTCTTTCCAATGCCACAGTTATGACCCGATTTGGATTCTTAGGGGCAAAGTTATGCCCAATCTCTCATAACGACCTAATTATGGACTATTTCAGTAAAGTGAAATTGTACGACGTGCCACGTGTCAATGTTTCCTCCTTCGACTCTGAAATTGATACACATAAAACTATAGTTCGTGCACTATCCACCAATTTTTACATAATTCCAATCTACTTTTCAAAGAGAGAGTTATGACAATTTTCCCAAGGTCACCTCTTTGAGATGAAATTCAGAAGTCTGCACAAACCATAACTTCCACATATCATCTCCAAACATATATCGAAACAAGATTTTAAATTAGGACACAAGCTTCATCGGGATTTTACCCAATTTTGTTTTTGTCTCAGCATCTGAAGCTTCGCAGAAAAAAATTTATAGCAAAAATGCCACGATGGCCTGTTTTTAGTAGTGAAATCCTTACATGAGGAGGATATGCAGGTCATAATTTATATAAATGGTGAGGTTGAGAGGGTATTCAAGAAGTGATGTTGGAGGGATTTGAGGAGCTTAAAAAATTATTAATTATTGAGCCGAAAGGCTCATTCTACAATCTAGTATGAGGGAGATGTGTAAGTATGTCACGTCTTTAAAAAAAAATAGTAAAAATAATTTTGGCTCACCCAAAAAATTTAAATATAAATATAAATAAACAATTTAAATAACAATATAAATAAACAATTATAAATCTATGCAACTTTATGGATATAAATAATTAAAAAATAAATTTATATTTATATTATAAATATCTTAATATAGAACTTAAAGAAATTGTTTAAATATTCATATTAACTAATATATTTCAGTATGAACTTTCTCTTTCTACATAAACTGTGTGTTTATATATGTTTGTGTGCTAACCTTACGTGGAAAGGAAAAAGTAATTGGAGGTAAATTTGTAACTAATTCAATTTTTAATATAAAATGTTAATAATGATAAAATATCAAAATATACAATTTAAACAATGAAAAATTACCACATAGATCTATATTAATCACATATTTACCAAGAAGTAAAATGTATTAATTGACATGTAATTTTTTTTTCAAGTTTGAGATTTGATCCCTCTAGGATCTTATGTGGTTAAAATGCATCTATACGTTTCCACAACACAGTGTGAAGGCCATGTTAAAATAAAAATAAAATTTCCCTCTTAAAATAAACAATAAAATATTCTCTAAATAGAAAAACATTGTGGGCTATAATAATAAAAAATAAAAATATATGGTATGAATTTTTAATTAGTTGTCCATATGACCTAATATCATGTAAAGTAATTAGAAGTAAAAAAATTATGTGAGGAATATGTTTAAACCTTATTTTTTTTAAAATATTTTAATAAGTGATATCAACTTTATATAAATCTATATATAGAAAAAATGTGAAAAGAAAATATTTTAATGTATGATAGAATCAAATATCCAACGTGAGTTATGAATAAAATATTTTAATATGAATTAATATAAAATGACTCAATACACATGTTATGTAATCTCTATAACATTTAAAAGTGCAATTTAAACAGTAAAAAAATACATATTGTTTTTTGTATTCCAAAATAAGTTTGCAACAAAAGAAATTTGATCCCTCTAGGCTCATGTTAGATTAGTGTTTTAGATGGATCTATGCTAGTGGTTAGTTTTCCCAAGTCGTTTTTATTTTTTTTGGATTTGTTGAAATTTTCTTAAAGATTTGAATGTTGCATGGTTAGTTATGGTTACTTTTCCCAGGGTTTAGATAATAAGTTGTTTTTATCTTTCTGGATTTATGTGTAGAAAAACATTAATTAAAATATCTGATATTCAAAAGAGCTTCATGCCCAAAATGTGTTGACTTCCATTCACGGATAATTTGTTATTGTATGTCCTCTCATCATAGACATCCAACGTAATATGTCCTCTCCTTTTTACATGCATGACATGTTATGGCCTTAATACATCATTCATCACACGCATGAAGGTTGCAGGAGCATTTCAAAGACCAAAAGGCACAAGTAGTCATTCAAATAAACCTTGTATTGTTTTGAATGTTGTCTTCTATATGTCACCTTCAGCAATTCTAATTTGATGAAATCAACTCCTTAAGTCCAACTTAGTAAAAAAGTTTTCATATTTCAATCGATCAAGTAAATCATCTATTCTAGGAAGTGGGTAATGGTTATTTACCATAATTTTGTTCAATGCACAAAAGTCCACACAGATTCTCCATGTTCCATATTTCTTTGGCACCAAAAACATAGGTGACCCACATGGCGATGTTCTTGGTCTGATGATCCCTTTTTCCAACAACTCTTTAATTTTATTTTTAATTTTTGCACTTTCCATCATTAACATCTTGTACATGGCAATGTTAGGAAGAGGACAATATTGTTGCAATTATATTTGATGTTGGATTCCCCTCTTGGGAGGAAATCCTTTTGGCTCCTGAAACATCTCATCATATTGGTTAACAACCTCAAGAAAATCAGATTTAAATCTTGAGTCACAACCTTGAAAAGCTTCATTCTCAACATCATTCTTTTGTTTGACCATTAAAAGCACAAAATTATTGCTAGAGTTAATAAGTCTCTTCATTTTCTAGCATTTACAAGTGAAAGATTTAGTTTTTCTCAATGTGCTCTAAAAAATGTAATCAATACCATATTTGAAAAATTTATACTTGTTCTCATGGCGATGAAAAATAGATTTCCTATCATACAAATATGGGCTTCCTAGAATAATTCTGGAAATATCAAGGGGAACTACATCAAGTTTAACTTCATCAAGAATGTTTGTTGTATTTCAAATCTAAGTATGCATTTCCCCGTCACTTGTAATTTTTTATTATTGAATATCCAACCTAAAGAATAAGGTCTTGGATGAGGAATGGTCTCTAAATTTAACTTATTGACTAAGTGTTCGGAAATCAAATTTTCTTGTGGACCACTATCAAAGAGTGTATCAATTTTGGTATGCTTTGAAATAACCCAAATATGGAAATTTTCAATTATTATTTTCTCATCTTTAGTATCATTATGATGATTATAAGGGCTAGTTCTTGTTATGTAATTTCCTTTCATTCCCATTGTTTTTATCTTTGTTTCATCTCCCGAATCGAAGCCTAAGTCATGTTGTGTAGTCGCAGTTGTCTTTTGCTTCCCTTTTTTGTTAAACTTCTTTGGTTTCATCTCAGGGTGAAGATTCCAACTATGAGCTTCATCATGACCCTCTTTGGAACAATTATTTCATGTTAATTTTTCTCCTTCCTTCTTGACAGATGCATTCTTATTTCCTTTCCCTTTGAAATTACTCTTACCCTTGTCTCCACTTGTGAATGGATTCTTGCTACCCTCTTTTCATAACTTGTAGGATTAAACATAAGGATAGTATGCCTCAAATAACTATGTAAACCCATAATATACTTCAACAAAGTGTCTTGTGATTGCAAGTATACACCTAGTATCAAAGACCTTCTTCTAAACTCTTGGGTGTAACTTTGCACACATTGACCCTTTAGTTGTCTAAAATTCTGCCAGTCCATAATAGCCTTCTGCATATAAGCTAATGGATAAAAATTTCCTTATACATGTAGAAGTAAAATCTATCGAAGAGGTTGAGACCTTACCATGAATTTTCATGTCCTCTTGTTTTTTGGATTCCCATCAAATCAAAGAAGCACTTTCCAACCTTAATGAAGTCAGTTGAATCTTTGTTTCATCATCTTTGATGTTTTGAATCTTGTAATAAAATTCAAGTTGAAGAACCCAATTATCACATATTTCAACATTCACTTCACCATTATACATAGGCAATTCAAATTTGAGATCAATTTTTAAAAATGGAGTTTTACCATTAACCCTTGGGGTATGTGGATGTGTTTGAGTAACAGTTGTTGTGGAAGAGAAAGAAGATGAAGGTGAGGATGGACATGAATATGATGGTGGGGAAGAGGGTGGTTTGTCACCATTTCCTTTTGAAGGATTTTCATCATATCCTCGTTTTCCTCCTGGAGAAACCTCTCCATTTGAAGGCTTGGAACTTTCACCTTGTAATATTGAATTTATGTCTTCATAGAGAACCTTCACCATCTTAGTAATGTCAAAGAATTCTTTCCCGGAATCCTTTTCATATTTTTACATATTACCATCACCTCCTTCATGTGACATACTTACTAAAGCTTTAGATGCAATTTGAGGTGGAATTTTGGGTGGAGGTTGTGGAAAATGTGCTCTCCTTGGCCTTTTCCCAACTTGAAAACCTGCACCCATAAGCTTTCCTTCTCCTGTCTTGAGCTTCAAACTTATAAGCATCAGAAACACTTGCAAACAATTAAATCCTCACAAAAGCAAAGAAAACCTATGCTCTTATACCAAAATGGATATGTATGAGATATGTATGTAAATGTGTTTGAGGTAGTTTAAATTGCAAGTGTTAAAATTGAGTTTTTATGTGGTTTTATGTTAAATTCTTATGCACAAAAAGCATGAATTTAAACTCTGAAATATCATAAAACAACAGACAAATACACCATAAAACTAACCACAACACAGCAAGTGATGAAATATTTCACCCTTCCTGGGCTACGTCTCCTCGTCCAGCTTCCAATGGCTTGGCCCTATATCATTATCCTCAAAAATGGTGGTTACATCAGTTTATAGTGCTCCAATGGCTTCAAAACGTGTTCCATTAGCTTCAGAATTGTAAAAAATGTCTATCTAGCCTCTTTTTTCTCCAAAATTCGTCAAAAAATGAAGAAATTATGAATTCCCCTAGCTTTGTTGCAAGTCACTCTAAAATTCCCCAAAATCTGGAACCATCCTACTAATTTACCCCAAATTTTGCTAATTGAGCGCCATTTTAGTGGAATTCCAGTGAAAATTGTGGGTGCGTTAGTTTAGCTGCCAAGGCCTAAAGGCTGAATTTTTTGGTCACATGGGGGGCCATGTGCCCAGGGGCCAGGTCTAACCATCCGCCCCCATCCGCCGAGCCCACACTACTTCTCCACCCAACGAACATTCAAATATTTGATTGGTTGTATGGTTAACAAGGACCATAGTTAGCCTGAGTGGTTAAGGCTTTGCACCGTTTGAAACGAGGTTGGAGGTTCATCTCTGTCGAAGGTTAATTCGAAGTTCAAACAAATTTTTGTTGCCCCTTGTGCTGCCATGTGGTAGCCTTTGGTTCGGCCACATGGCAGCATGTGGTTGGCTACCATTCAACCAATGAAATTCGCCCACATCAGCACCATTCAGGGCCTACCATGTGTCAGGTAGTGGTAGGCCCAAAAACATTTGATTTCGACCAATGACATGTGGCCTCATGGCAGCCTAACATTAGCCCAAATTTTTCCCAATCAGATGTCCTTTTTTTTACAAAATTTGCTTGTTTGGGAAAATGAACAAAACTCGTTTCCGAGAGCATACAGTGTCGGATTTGAGAAAAATGAGTTGCATCAAATTCAGAATGATGATATATATGCAAGCGCACAGGTTTCTATCCATTCCAACAAATTTCATTTTTGAGCATATTTTGACCACCTGATCAATATGTCAAGCTTTTATTTCTCCACTCTCACTCGCTAGGTAATATTTACAACTTATAATTTTTAAATTTCATAAAAATATATTGCTGCATAACTCCATAGTGTTAAGTTTAACATTTACTCATTTCTCACTCAAATCTTCTGAAATACAATTGTAAAATCAATATAATGTGAAAAAGAGTCATTACAACTATTCTGTCTTTAAAACATGAACATTAAAATAAGTAGTTGTATAGTCCTAAAAAAATCAAACTTATGATGTTTAAACTTCATAAAAATAGATTGTCGCATAACTCCATAGTGTTAAGTTTAACATTTACTCATTTCTCACTCAAATATTCTAAAATATAATTGTAAAATTAATATAATGTGAAAAAATCATTACAACCATTCATTTTTTAAACCATTAACATTAAAATAAGAAGTTGTATATCCCAATAGCTCTCTGACAACTTATGAGGGATTTACATTAGATATCTCAATTTTTCTCAATACTCACATTACTTCAATCACCAATTGAGGTGTAAAACTCCCTTCTATAAAATTTTAATATGCACTTCAATAAATGAAGGTAAACAAAAGTTATTTTTACTTTTTACACGATCATTTTCTTATTGTCACTTTATATTGGGAACCTATGGAGGGATCATGTTGGACTCAATTTTTACCCTTATATGCCTACATCACCTAGTATAGTCCCAATTTCGAAGAAATTAAAAATACAACTAAGACACAATCGAGAATGTCACCTCGATGTCACCTTGTCAGAGAATGGTAAGCTGCATGGGAGATTCCAGCTCCACACGTGATGCTTACTCCAAGTGCTTGTTCAGTTGGACCTATATGGAAACCTTGTTTGACACTATACCTCCAGAAGTCAGAAAGGAAATTCAAGATTTGGAATCACGAGAATTTGTTGACAAAGCCTATTTCTTTGACTTTGAACTTATAAATCAGGAATACAAATAGATTCTTGACCCTGGCAAATTTCGAAAGCGAAAGTTGCACTTACTACATTCTATTGTAGGTTACCAGCAGTTGGACTCACTACTCTGTTTGGTCATCCGAGACAAACAAGTGGATCATTAAAGGTCATTTGTAGGTTAAGAGGATTTGAAAGGTCTCATGCTTGGATGATATTCTTGTTCACCAACAAAAGGTGGAGAAGTATGTTGTGTTAGATTTAGATTCTAACTTGGGGAACACCTATAATACCCTTGTGGTGATTAATGTTCCATCGTTCAATATTGCCTCCCCTTTCAACTCTATCCCTATAACAAATGTAGACCCCTCATCTTCGATGGTTATTTCTGATTAGATGTTTACCTTTGAAATGACTAATGTTTTTGGCAAGTTTTCCTCAGTGTAGATGGTGCCCTTACAGCCCGGTGGCTTTCAAAACACCTAGCATAATGCATCATGGCAGGCTCATACTCATTTCCGTCACTTGACCACTCTATTTCACTTTTAATTGGGTTTTATTTTGATCCATATGTTCTCTGAAAATAACTCTTATTTATTTCAAAGTATAGTACAAGCATTTTTTTAAAACAAAATTTCTCTCAAGATGATCATAAGTTGTTATAGTTAGAAGAGCTATGTACCTTAAAAAACATGGATTGAGATCCATATATCTTTTGTAAATATGTTTTAATTAAAAAAAAATTTGTGCCTACTAAAACACAATTGAGTGCCCTATGAAGATAAACTTTATTTTTTAATAAGGAAAAAAAAGGGTTGAATTTGCTCAAATTTTTTGTTAATGTGAATTTCCCACTATTTTTCATATATGGAAATTTTTTAATATTAAAGCTTTGTCTCATTTAATCTACATACACACAAAATCTATCAAAATATACCTAAAATCTTTTAAAATTTTAAATTTATCCAGATATATAAAAAATATGTATGAAACTTTTAAATGAGGGCCATTTTAATTTGTTAAATCATTTATCAAATTCTTTTATTTTTTATTTTATTTATATATATAATAACATGTACGAAATTCTCAAATCAGGAAATTTAAATTTGTTAAATCATTTATCTGGATATACACAAAATCCGTTCGAAACAAAGGAAAAATTAGTACAAATATTTAACAAAGGAAAAATTAGTGTAAATTAACTGACACTACAGGATTATTAATTTATTTCGTGATCGAATACTGCAACTGACGCAGCTGCTGAGAAAATCTATAAAGATTCCTCATTGACCTATTTGTTAACTCAAGCGAATTCCTTTATATATATAGCAGATGGTTCGACAGCGATTGAGTACCCGACACTGCGTGTCTATTAATTTACTTCATTATCAAATATAATTAAAAAATAGATTTAACAACGTAGTCAATGATCTTAAAAGATTTTAAACGAGACGCGATGTGCAAATTCCAGGTCGACAGGGATCCATGCACGCACAGGTGGGTCCCACCAATTCCCATCTCATTTTGACGCCGCCGGGCAGAGAGGCAGCCAGCCTTCCATTCATTTGATTGCGGCGACACAAACTTTCTTTACCCATTGCGTCCACCAGGCGACTTAATAGGTGCATGCGCTTTCCAAATTACAAACGCTCTTCAGTCTCAATATGTTATTGGCATTATCAAAAAGAAAATAAGCTGACATCTTATTGGGACTTTACAAACAAAAATAATGTTATACAGTTGTGTACGTTAAGATATCTAAATTTGGTTGAAAGAGCCCCGCAAGGATATGCTGATGAGAGTAAATCTCGTTTTAATCGTTTGTTTGGTTCATTTTGTAATCCCGCATTTTGCCATGACTTTTTTCAGGAGATATGAGAAGAAAATGATTCTCTCTGCTCATATAATATGAGCAGCAGTGTACTACAGTTTTGAATAATCCTTCTGTTATTTGTATCGTGAGCAATATCAGTGATGCAGACGAGGTGGGCGGTCGTTTTTTTGTTCATTTCGTTAGTGAGGAGATTAAGAGGGGATACCATATGTGCAGATTGTGTGATCTCTGGCCATCTCGATAGGCAATTATGCCAACAACTTGAAGCAGCAGAATTCGAGGGTCCTATAATATTCAAGGGACCTTCGATACAACAGGCTTCTAATGATTTTGGAGGTATATATCACAACAAGCGCGCTGCTGTTCTCTCTCCAGCCTCAGCCAACGATATCAGTAAGCTGATAAGGATAGCAGCTACGTCTCCCAATTTAACGGTGGCTGCGAGAGGGAATGGGCACTCCATCGGTGGGCAGGCTATGGCATTCAATGGAATTGTGGTGAACATGACTTCACTCAAGGGAATCAATATTGTTCACGAAAATGATGTTGCAGATGCTCCTCCCTATGCGGATGCAATGGCGGGTGAGTTTTGGGTTGATGTGCTGAGGGCTACATTGGGTACTGTCGGACTTGCTCCTCGATCATGGACTGATTATATTGATCTTTCCATTGGAGGGACTCTGTCGAATGCTGGAATAAGTGGGCAGACGTATCGATTTGGTCCGCAAATTAGCAATGTCTTGCAGCTAGAAATTGTTACAGGTTCTTATGAAATCAACTCATCTTTCATTGAAATATTTACCCATCTTGTTTTATCATACGTTGCCCTTAAATATACTTTAGTTTATTGAAAGTTTTAGAAAATGAGAAGAATAAATATAAATCGTTATTTTATTTTGTATTATGTATTTTGGATTTGCCATTACGAAAATCATATCTATATATATATATTATTTAGATTATTTTTTTTTTTAAATGATATGACAAAGAACATTGTTGGCTATCAAGACACTTGTTGGTTCGAAATTCACCTTCTTTGTTACAATGGATTACAAAAGCCAAAATTTTAAAAATATATATTATTTAATCTTAAGTTATATATTATTTTGCATAAATTAAAAATTTCAATTTCAATTAAAATAAGTTTAAAATAGAATACAAATTTTCTATCTCTTTATTTAATAATTATATCTATTTATCAAGTGCATAGAGATGAAATCTCTTAAGATGCAAATATAAGTTTGTATTTTGAGAGATTTGATTCTTCTAAATCTTTTCTAAATTTATAATTAAAATGAATTTATATTAATTTTAACAAACACACTAATAAAATGTTTTAAATTTAATTTTTATTTATTTTTTACTTGTTATATATATATATAGTTATATATATATATATATATATATATAATTCACACTCTCCACTTTAAAATTTTAATATATGCTTTTTCAAATTTAAGTAGAAAACACAGTTCTCTATATAAAAATATTTTTATTATTAATATTTTTTAAAATAATATAAAAATATTGAAAAAATTTTAAATTTCCTTACTTTGAAATAAAAAACAAATATTTTTTTTTGGTTCCCTCAAATCCATGTAAGGGTCTAACTGCCTTTCCCTAAAATCCTTGTAAGGGTCTAATAGCTTTCACTAAGCTCCTTGAAAGGGTCACTAAGGACCCTAGAATCCTTATAAAGGTCTAACTGCCTTTGACTAAGATCCTTGTAAGGGTCACTAAGGACCCTTGGATCCTTGGAAGGGTCTAACAGCGCCTTATATCAGCCTTATTGCTTAGACTTGATATGGCCTACTGTGGGAGACCTAATAATGCCTTAAAGGCCATTCTAGTTTCTTCAAACCTCTTTTAAAATTTTTAGTAAATATGGGATTTTAATTGAGGCTTAAAATGAAGCTCAGCGCATGAGAAATCAATCCCTACTCCTTGTGGAGTGTCTATTATATATATATATAAAATTTAAAATTTAAATTAATTGATATCTTTATATAAAATTATATTATTTAATATAAATGTGAAAATAAATAATTTATGAAATTTTTTTTTTTGTTACTATTATATTTTTATTTGAAATATTGTATCTCAGCTAAATAAAAAATGACTTATACATTAAAAAATATCAATAATATTATATATGTGATGTATAAGAAGAAAATTTACAATATGAAATAAAAAAGGTTTCAAAAAAATAGTTTTTAATTTTAGTCAAAACCCCATCTTCACCTCAAACTCTTGTGGCATAAAGATGCTTAGTTTTGGCTCAACCATTGGTGGATTAAGGAAGTGATCATCATGGGAAGCAAGGATAGTGTAAAAAATAATATTACCTCTAATTTTAAGGATAAGTTGTGGGATGATAAGGAGCTGGAGGGTAAAAAGTAGCTAAGATACTATAAGGAGGGGATCAACCGCACCCTTGACAACCATAATCATCTCTTTGTGTTGACCAGCACTAAAAAAAATGAGCATCCCTAAGATAAGAATTAATTCTCATGAGCTTCTTAGTGAAACGGGGCCATCGCCCAGACTCCTGGCATGATAGAATGTGTCATATTTGTGATACTAAGATGGTGGAAGATGAAAAATACTAATATTTCATATTTGTGATACTAAGATGGTGGAAGATGAAAAGCACGTCCTATTAGAGTGCATGACTCTTACATACGCTCTCAATTCCCTAACATTTACTACACTTCCAATCTTTTTGACTTATTTAGTCATCTCAACTATAGCTATTTTGGAGCACTTTTTTCCCTTCTTTTTTAGCATAGAAACAAGATTTGAGCATAGAAACAAGATTTTGAAGAATCACAATTAGATTTTTTCTTAAACAACTTAGTAGAAGTTAATCATTATCATCATCATTATTTTTACATGTCATTTGCCAATTCCACATTAATATTAAGTAGTAAAAGAATTACAAAAATAGATTATTTTAATTTTAATTTTCTAATTATTTTATTTGTTATTATAAAATTATGATAAAATTTAAAATCTAATGTATGATTTATCATATATTAATTTTTTATTATTATTTCCTTGAGGAGCATGGTTTAGTGGCTAGTGGACTCAAAAGTGTTGTTAAGCAAGTTACTCGTTAGAACCTTAAAGCGGTGTGATGTTGCCAATTCCTCTAACTTACCAAAAAAAAATTATTATTATTATTATTTAATTTTTCAATGTAAAATTGATTTGATTAAGTGATGACATCCCCTTACTATTTTTAAATGTATGCTTAAAACTGGCATCCCCGTAAAACCCCTCTAAACTCAATAATTCAAATTATTTAGGACAGAATGACCTTATTTAATGTCACTTGATAAATTAAAACTAGGATTTATTTCATTTCGTTCCATTGTCAATGAAAGAAATTTTCGCAGTGGTGAAGCGGCTATAGAAATTATTTAGCTCGTTAATCGCACTAAAACTTCATCGGTTTCGGCGTTATAGCTCGTTAATTGCACTAAAACTTCATTGGCTTCGGCGTTATGTCACATTACAGGTAAAGGAGAAATCATAACGTGCAGTGAAGAGAAGCGGCCTGATCTCTATTTTGGTGCACTTGGAGGATTGGGACAATTCGGAGTCATTACGAAAGCGAGACTCATTCTTCAACGTGCTCCTCAAAGGGTAACAAATAGCCTTGTCTTTTTTCTAGTTATTTTGTCTTTTCTTTTCCGCACTTTCCCATTTTCCAAATCAAACCCGCTTAGTTATCGTTCGTGTTTCTTCTGTTACTAATTATAATTAGATTCGAATTCGGTAATCTTATTTTTGTACGAAGAAAAAATTTCATAACTCGAAGAATATATACATGTAAGATTTTTTTACTATGCTACTATAAAGTGATATAATGTGATTTGTCCAGGCGAGATGGATAAGATTGGTGTACTGGAAGCTCCAAGACTTCTTGCACGACCAGGAGCTCCTCATTTCTCTGCCACCTGGCCAAACCTTCGATTACATCGAAGGACGCGTTGTCGTTAACGCGAATGATTCAATCAATGGTTGGCCTTCCATACCGCTTCTGCTCAATCAATCCTTCGATACTTCTCTCCTTCCATCCACTGCCGGCCCGCTGCTGTACGCTATTGAGGTTGCCCACTACTACGACCCTGGAGAGGATATCGATGAGGTTACTCTTTCGAAATTTTTTTATTTTATATAGTGTTCCCTGATCCTCTAAATTCATTACATTTGTTTATTGCTTATCATAATTGCCGGGGGGCCTGCAGATAATTGAATCCCTGCTTTCCAAACTTGGGTTCATTAAGGGCTTACAATTCAGCGACGACCTCTCCTACTTCGATTTTCTCTATCGTGTCCACCGCGAAGAAATAGCAAGTAGAGAAAGCGGTATCTGGTATGCACCTCATGCGTGGCTCAATCTCTTCGTGCCAAAGAGCAAAATGGTAGAATTTGACTCAGAGATCTTTAAAAAGATACTTATAAAAGGAGTGGATGGAATAATGCTCGTATATCCTGTCAACAGAACCTTGTGAGTCTGACAACACCCAAATTCTGTCAATGAACAATTTTTTATTTTTATTTTTTTTATGTGATGTTGTAACCTAGTTATAACCTTGCATGCACATCCGTGTTTCCATGATGTCCAGGTGGAATTCTCGGACGTCCGCTGTTACTCCAGAGGAGGATATCTTCTACGTGGTATCGCTCCTCCGTTGCAACAAACCTTATCCAGAGGGCCCTCCTCTCTCCTCTGTTGTGGATCAGAATAATGCCATTCTTGAGGCTGGTAAAGCAAATGATATCGCCGTGGTACAATATCTAGGCCGTTATAAAATTCAAACAGAGTGGGAAAAGCATTTCGGAGAACAGCGGTGGCAGCGATTCGTAAAGAGAAAGAGGGTGTTCGATCCAAAGGGTATCCTGTCTCCAGGACAGAATATATTTCCCAGAATAAGTTAATCCGCCATTCAATATCGAACTCGTATGCTTACGATCAGGAAGCAAGTTATTTCCGTTTGTCTTTTCTTTCCCAAATTATAATGTTTTTATTTGACGATAATGGCGGAACCGTAAAACATACATAATGTTATTAATGAAGGCTAAATCTTGCAAAGAGTTTTTTTTTTAATTAAAACTATATCACTTTACAAATGTTATAATAAAGCCCACAGTTTTATCCGGATATACATTATTATCATGGCTACTTAATAATTGATAAAGTTAACGCATGCAACAGAGGATATACGAATTTGCTTGTTTCTCTCTTATTTTACTATTTTTACATTTATTGATTTTATTACACACATTTATTTTTCTACGTGGGGATCCATTTTTCCACTTAAATGTTCATTTATTTCCATAAATTAAGATCACATATGTACTATTTATTTAATAAAGGATAATATTAGTTTGATATTATTATTATAAGTGATTTTGGATATAGCATTAGGTTAGTTTGGTTTTCATTGAAAATTCAATGTAATATTTATTATTATAGTTTAACATGTAAAATTAAAATTTATTATTTTTAAAAAATAATTTAATTATATATGTTCAATTTGTTTGGTTATTAAATTAAATATTTTTAAACTACTGCATTTCAAAATTATCTCAATACTATAGTTTATCGTTGTTATTATTAAAATAATAATTGATGGAATACTTTGCATTAGAGATGTTGTAAGGTCTTATTTACTTTCGAGTTCTTATTCAATTTTTTGAAGTTTTTACATTTAATTTTAGATTGATGATAATTCTAAATGAGAATTAATATAAGAAACAAAAAAATAAAATTAATTATAAATAAGTATTTTAAAGTATAGAATTATTATATGAAAATTAATATAAAAAACAAAAAATAAAGCTAATTATAAATAAGTATTTTAAAGTATAGAATTATCATATGTATTGGCTATATATTTTGAGTTAGGGATATACTGGGTTTTGCTTATATACCAAACACTTTATTGGTTCATTATTTTTTAATTTTTTGTTTGAGATTTATTGAGAATAAGAAGTATTTATTTTTTATTTTATTTTTTTATCTATTTTATAAATATTTAATAATTTTGTTTTATTTTTATTTATTTTATATATAAAATATTTTTTCAATATTTTTTATATAAAATATTTGTTAAGAAATTTCAAATACTTTAAATACATTTCAAATAAATACTTTAATGCATATTTTGAGTGGACAAAGACTTTAACATTAGAACATAATCTTGTTGTACATATTTATTATCTTATTAATATCAACTATTATAATATATATATATATATATATATATATATATATATATATATATATATATATATTAAATAACATTTTAAATATAAAATAATTTATCTTCAAGGCAATGAATATAGATATATTAGAGACTAAATCTAATCCATATTCACATAGATAGCAATGTCTACAACCATAAATTTAATTATTGACTTGGATATCATCATTCTTATGTGGATATAGACATTTTATTAATTCGTTACAACTAGCATATTTTTCTTGTGAAGAAAAAATTGCATATTTGTTTATTAGGTGTATATTTGGTGGGACATATTAACTTTCATATTTCTCTTGCAGACAACCTTCAACTAAGATTTTTCTTATCCTCCATGTTTGAATATCTAATTATTTATTATTAATGTGTGCAACTCTTTCTATCTAATTTAACTAAGACATAAGGACTAGCTACTATATAGCACTTGTTTGATAATGAAATGGAATAAAGTAAAAAAGTTTCTTGTTTGACAAGGAAATGGAATAAAGTAAACAAGTTTATTGATAATAGCTACTATATAACACTTGTTTGATAAGGAAATGGAATAAAGTAAACATTGCATCCACAACATCTCTTTTTTGACTTTGTTGTGGAGAGAGATACTACTTTCTATAGTCTATACATCCAATACATTGTTTCACTTACAAAAGTATATAAATAACTAGTGGTGGACCTTCTAGTATCAACATCTTCAACCATATTTGCATTTTTGTAACTTTCAAGAACAAAATTGTTATTACCAAAATATAAACAATAATTACTAGTACCCTTTAGATACCTCAAAATCCACTTTATTGCTTGGCAATTTTGTTTGATTGGATTTGCAAGGAACCTTCTCACCAATTCCACTGAATGTGAAATATAAATATAGGTACATACCATAGCATATGTCAAGCTATCAACCATTGAATCATAAGATATTTTCCTTGTTTCCTCCTCCTTGTCATCATAAGGGGACAAAACAATATTAAGTTTGAAGTTGTGATGCTAGGTTTGTACCAACTAATTTGGCATCCTTCATATTGAACTTGTCTAACACAATATATTGTTCTTGTAATAGCGAGAATTTTTTGTTCTTTTTGTCATGCCCAAAATTTTCTATGTTGGACATAGATATTTCATTGCAAATTGTCTGCCCAAATATTTCTTCAACCTATTAATCATGTTCTTATCATGTCCAAAAATTAGCATAGCATCCACATACAACAATAGTGTAATATACTTCTTGATTTAGACATAGTGATAAGACTCTATTCTTTTGAGTCCATGCTCTACCATAAATTAATAAAATTTCTTGTACCATTAGAAAGGTCAATGTTTCAACCCATAAAGGATCCTCTTCAACCTCCAGACAAGGTTCTCTTTGCATTTTACCTTGAATCCTTCAGGTTGTTCCATATATATATATATATAAAATCCATGAAATAAATTTGTCTTCAAATATAATTGTTTACATTCCAAGTCTAAATAAATAGAAAGACTAAGGATAACTCTTATGGATGGAATTTTAACAATAAGTGAAAAAATATATATAAAGTCAAAATCTTATTTTTGGGAGAATCCCATCACCACCAACCTTGCTTTATATCTTACATTCTTCTCTTCACCCTTGTGTTTAACGTTGTATACCCATTTTTTTGTATGGAATTTATTCCTTTTGGAAGCTTTGCTCACTCCCAAGTATCGTTTTCCATCACAGAGTCAATTTCTTCATCTATTGCTTTCTTCCATTTTTTTCTAGTTTCACTTCTCAAGCTTCTTGAAAGCAATGAGGTTCACCTTCATCAGTTAGCAAAGTATAATTTGAGGATGGATACCTTTGTGATGGCTTATGAGTCCTTGTAGACCTGTGAACCAATTGTGGTGGTGTGTTTCTAGTTGAATCTATTGTAATGTTTGGGACAAGTTTTCTTCTTATTGTCCATCCTATTATGGAATTGGTTGTCCAAATTCTTCAAATGATGGGATATTTTACCATTTTTCATAAACATGTCAACAATTTTCTTCACCTCCATAACACCTACATGCCTTTTATATATCTATATTTCATTAAATATTGCATCCAAGCTTCTAATTTTTTTTTGATTAACTAGATCCCATATACGATAACCAACTCACCATACACATATGAGGTAGTAGAATACATTTATTTGATTTATTATCTAATTTGGTTCTATTCTCTTTGGTAATATGCATAAATGCTTCACATCCAAAAACATTTAGATGATCATAATTTACTTTTTTGCTGATCCAAGCTTATTTAGGAATACCATCATCTAGGACTATAGAAGGTGATCAGTTTATGAGATAAAAAGATCTATCCTTATTACTTCCCATAAATTATTTTCCAATTTAGAATTTGACAACATGCTCCGAACCTTCCCCATAGTAGTGTGATTCATCATTTCTACAATTCCATTCTATTAGGGTGTACCAGGGACAATCTTCTCATGTTTAATGCCAAACCTCTTACAATAATTCTTGAATACATTGGAGCAACACTATCCACCATTATTTTGTACTCATACACTTGAGAAATTCATTATTATCCCTTTCAACAACGACATGAAAGTTTTTAAATATATTAAACACCTTACCTTTACTTTTCATAGGGTGGGCCTAAACCTTCTTGGATGTGTCATCTATGAATGTTACAAAATATGAGGCTCCTCCTAAATACTTAACATTCACTGGCTCAATCACATCAAAGTGTATTAATTCTAATAAAATAACCTTTCTTTCATGACCACCTCTCACAAAATAAACTCTTCATTTCTTACCATAAATACAATGCTGACAAAGATCAAGTTCATAAGATTTCAAACCTAGAAATAGACTTTTACCAACAAGAAATTTTAGGCCCTTTTTACTCATGTGGCCCAAGCACTTATGCTATAACTCCAGTAAGTTTAATTCTTTTGCAACAATAGCTGCATCTAATATATATTTTGTTTCGCTCATTATATACAAGGTTCCTATCCTGAATCCTTTAGCCAAGACCAGTGACCCTTCACAAATTTTCCAGCCACCTTTCCCAAAGGTTGCAAAACAGCCTTCATCATCCAATCATCCCACAGAGATCAAACTCATACACATATTTGGGACAAGCTTAACCTATTTTATTAAGACACTATGTCCATCCTTTGTCTTGATTTATACATCTCCCACTACAATGATATTACAAAAATGAATATTTCCTAAATGTACTCTACCATGATCACTCGCTTCATATGTAATAAAATATTTTTGCATGAATTCACATAGTGAGATTTTGTAGAGTCAAATACTCAATCAATGATAACGACAAAACTATATAAACATGGTTATTCTACTAAAATAGTAAATAAGACATCACTTTTAGAAGCTACAACAACGATATCACCTTCATTTATGCTGCTTGATTTTTTATTTGTGTTGATTTATTTTTTTTCCTTTTGTTCCTTTTGTTCCTTCTTCCAAAATCAACATTAATTTTTATTTTGTCCTACTTTTCCATGATGTTCAAACAAGCCCCCCCTATTCTTGATTTGATATGCCTCTTCATTTTCAATACCCATGCCTGCTATGCTCAATTTTTCTTCCAAGATTAACTAAGGCTACAGTTCGTCCTCCATGGTTTTCCTCAATTGAATTGTGTTTTTCATTTATTAAACTACTACTAACATCATCAAACATCATGTTCCTAATAGGTGTTTCAAAGTGTTCGTAGGTACTATCAAATTATCCAAGTTGCATGGAATGGAACGACAAGTAGGATGTATTTTATTTCATTTTCCAAAAAATATTGACGAAGGATAATTATATTAAATTTGTTTAAATTCTTTGCAACTGAAGCACCCCTATTCATCTTAAGGTTATACAACTTCTTCATTGGGAATACTTTATTTGATGTCACATTCTTCTCAAACAAATCATTCAACTTCTTCCATATCCCTTCTAATATCTTCTCACTTGTTACATTAAAGTGAACACTTTTTGTTGAACATTGCCAAATTGTAGCAACGGCCTTGTTGTCCAACAACATCCACATCCAAGCGTCATCTGTCACTATTGAGTTCACTATTGAGGGTTTATTTTCCACTCCTTCGAAGCTGGAAAATAATTATCCTTCCTGATAAGTATATCCTCCATTTGAAATTTCCATGGTAGAAATTGACTCATTCGATTTCTACATATCACTTATTGTATTAGTTTCCATCTTGCTAAACAAGACTAGATGACATCATTAATAATAAACACCTACATCTCTAATACCAACAATTAATAAAATATAATAAAAATTAATATTCAACTCATACAATACACACATACACATTATTTACATAGAAAAACTATGTAAAGAAAAACCACACTAAATAGAATTGAAAATTTTTATTACAATAATTATAAAATATTATATTTCACCTGCTTTTTTCACCTACAAAATAACTAAATAAATTCTCTATGATGTAGTATGCGGTATTGATGGGAAAAAAATATTGGCCATACACCAGCTCAATCATTCCTAAAGGGATTTTGCATGGTCAACCCAAGAGACATCCTCAATGGAGATGAGGCATGGCAGATAAGGATAAAAGGGCATGACCATGTATATAGCTTGCCATTGCATGCCATATACTCTATGTCGTTGAATCAACTCTCCACACAATTAGCACCTAAAGAGGGGTTAGACACAACACATTGATGGAAGAGATGTAAGGTCACACAATATTTAATGCACCCCCATTTCTATCCTCTTTACTCCTTGACCTTCATTTTTTTTAATTTTTTAAAAATTTTAACCTTTTGTATTTTTTAATTTTGAAAACAAATTCAATGATCATATTTCTCAACATTTGCTCCAGATAATGATCACGCCTTTCTCTGCATTTTCTATGGATCACCTGTTTAATGGTAATTGAAGAATGATATCATACCAACATGCACAACCACTAGTCTTCTATCCATCGAAGAAATCATCTCCCTGCGTGGACATTAGGATAGTTTAGATCTCCGAAGGAAACTAACAACAAGTTTTGCGTGCATTAGTTTCATGTAGATTGAAAACTTTATCCAAATCTACAATTGTTGTCATGATTTCTGGAGATGTCGCCATCTTCTTGCCGTGGATGTCTTTTTGTCGAATCAAATGTTCATATAAATTTATCCTACGCCTTCCCATTCGCAGTTTAATTCCACACATATCAAGAAATAATTGAGGAGTATTCTATAGGTGAAGTGCTAAACTATCACTATCAATGGATGAAATATTTGGCCTAAGTTTTAAAATAACCTATGTTGTATTATGTGTATATGCATACTACCTCGCACCTTAATATAAATCTTTAATTTATTTGGCACCGGTAAAAGTCAAATATTTTCTATCGAAATTATCAATTTAGAGTCAGAAATAGTAATACATTTTTTTGGTTTCAAATCATTTGATGGTTATCCATACATTCATTTAGGTGTTCGTGGATATCATGAATTATTGTGGTTAACTTTCCATGTCATGTATGAGATGGGAGACCTATTAAAATCCCAATATTCAATTTCGTAGATTGGCTGCAACGCTCTTGGAGTTACTCATAACCCTAGTCAATTGGTAAGACTAGTAGCGAATGCTCTTATAAGAGTATTAATATTTCCAATTCTACAGCACATCGAATTACAAGACAAATGACAAATAGATTAAAGATATTTTAAATAATAGTCTAAATGTGAAATGAGAAATAGATAATATTTAAAAATATTTTAAATAATAAATTAAATGTCAAAAAATAATAATAGATAAAATGGTTTGTTTAGTGATATAATTTTGATTGAGATTGTGATTTTTTATTATTTAAAATAAACTTTTAAGATAAAAATAATTAAAATAAGTTTTTAAAGAAAAAATTGGATTTTAACACATTGAAAGAATATCCAGACAATGGAATTCTATAAATTAAATAGCCTAGTTTTATAATATTTTTAATTTGTTTTTCAAGTATTTATAATTTATTTAAATTTAACATTATTGATTTTTTAATTTGGAATTAGAAAAATAAAAAAATAGATGGAAGCTCAGATACTATAAGGAAATGATTAACCTCACTCTTTATAATAAGAATCATCCATATGTGTTGTCAAGCAATAAGAAAAAATGAACATCGCTAAGATAAGAACTAATTCTTATGAGCTTCTGGGTGAGACCGGTGGTGGTCTATTCCCAAGACCCCTTGGAACGATAGAACGTGTCAGATTTGTGATTCTAAGTAGGTGGGAGATGAGAAGCACTCTATTCCCAAGGCCCCTTGAAACGATAAAATCTGTCATATTTGTGATTCTAAGTAGGTAGAAGATTAGAAGCACTTCCTTTTAGAGTGCCCTAATCTTACTCACATTTGCTCTCAATTCCCTACCATCTGCCAGACTTCTTATTAAGCCAACCCACCTATAGTGATTTTGGAGCACTTATTTGTCAGACTTCTTATTAAGTCAACCCACCTATAGTGATCTTGGAGCACTTATTTCCCTTCCCTTTGACCATAGAAAAAGATTTTGAAGAATCAAACTTGGATTATCTCTATTCTTAAGGTCTAATAGACCATACTGGTCTTACCTGAGAGTAACCATCATCATCATCAATATTCAATATAATTATATTTAACTCAATAATAATAATAAAATAAATATTTATATTTAATTCAATAATAATAATAAAATAAATATTAATTCAATAATAATAATAAAATAAATATTAATTTAATTGTGAATAAATTACATATATTATTAAATATTTTTTAAATATTAAAATATTTTATTAAATTATAATAATAAACATTTAAATATTAAATTAATTATTCAGAAAATTCATGAAGATATTAATTTAAGATTTCTTTTACTTTCCATGAATTTCAGTTGATGGAATATTAAATATTTATTATTTTAATATTTATTTAAAAAAATAAATTATTAAATCACATAATATAAAAATAAAATAATTATAAAATTATTTTAGCAAAATTGTAAAATAATATAATGTATATAAGATTAAAAAAAATAATTTTAGTGGTTTATAAAGTTTTGGATGTTTTGTTGATACTCCTTGATGTAAAGTCACTGGAGTAATATATTTAACATATTAAAAATATAGTCCTACAACTTAGGGAAAATATATATATATATATATATATTAAAGGAGTCTAAATAATAAGAATATGTAGTTTTATGAATAATAAGATTATATATTTTTTCATAAGAAAAATTACTCGCTCAAATTTAAAAGAAAAAAAAAAAATATGTAAATCTCTTAATACATGAGAAATGTACTTTGTAAAATATATAATTTATTTATATTTTAATATTATATATATAATTTGATTGGATTTTGTTTAATATACTTTGTGAAATATATAATTTTAATTATATTTTAATATTTTTTATATAATTTGATTATATTTTGTTTAAAATTTAGTCTTTATATTTTAGTTTTTATTTATGTAAAGGTTATAAATTCAAATATATATGTACTTATGATAAGTATTTTAGTGATATTAGAGTATATGGTTTGATTGCAAGTTTTGATAGATATATAGAGAGTATTAAAAAAATACTTTAGTATGTTAAAAAAAAAATTAAAATCGAAACATTTACTATTATTAATATTCAATACTTTAGTTTAATATATATATATATATATATATATATATATATATATATATATATATATATATATATACACATTCAACTAAGTAGAATCAGCAATTGGTACATATGGTTGTCATTGTTTTACTATGTGGAACAATAATCTCATAAATGCCACAAGAGTTAGCTTATGGCATATCTCGGGAGACTTGAACCCATGCAGTTGGCGACATGAAATGTGATCCATACCTTTATCTCTCTCTATATTCCTCTCATACTCCTTCTCTCTCTCTCTTCCTCGCTATCCTTCTCCTTTTCCCCCCCATCACTCTCTTCTTATCTCTGCCTCTTCATCTCTCTAATATCTATATATTTGTTCTTACCTTTATATTCACCCTCCATATCTATCTATATTTGCCTCCCTCTCTTCTTATCTCTATCTAACTCCCTCACTCTCATACTACCTCTCTCCCTTTATCCTCCATCACTCTCATTTTTTCTCTCCACCTCCCTCTCTCTATATACCTCTCTCTTCTTCCCTATCCATGCCCATTTTAGCTATATATATTTCCCCATTCCTTACCCCCCCCCCCCACTCTCTATTCTTCACCATCTCTACTCTCACAATATCCCTCCCCTCAACCTCTCCATCCTCCCTCTTGTTCTCTCTCTCTCCATTAATATATTTTTATATGATTATCTCTCTCTCTATCTTCTTCCATCTCTCTCTCTCTCTCTCTCTCTCTCTCTCTCTCTCTCTCTCTCTCTCTCTTCTTCCATGTCTCTCTCTCTCTCTCTCTCTCTCAGTGCCCCTTGCATCTTTTTATCTATATCCCTCTATATATTATTCCTTCTCTTCCTTCCCAGTCCCTCACTATCTCTCTCCATCTCCCCCCCTCGTTCTCTCTTTCTCTCTCTATCTCACTCCATCACTGTCACTCTCCCTCTCTCCCCCATCACTCTCTCTCCCTCTCCCTACCTCTCCCCTTCTAATATATCTCTTTTCTTATCTCTTCATTGCCCCCTCAATCTCTATTTATTTCTCCCTCCCTCTCTTCTTCTATATCTCACCAACTCACTCTCTCTGCTCCCCTCCCTCCCCCTCCATTCCTCTCCACCCGCCACAAACTATTCCACTCATACACATATCTCTTCCTAGATATATCCTTCTCTCTCTCCTCTCTCCCACTCCTCGCATCTCCACCTTCTCTCTCTTTTTCTTCCTCTGTCTTCCCATACCAGTATTTCTCTCTCTTACCCTCTCAAAATTTTTATCTCTTCCACCTCCTCTCTCTCCTTCTGTCTCACTTTCTATCTCCACCTATCTCTCTTCTTTGCACTGTCTCTCCCTTTCTCCTCCCCTCTATCTCCCCACTCCAACTACAACTATATTTCCATCCCCTATTTATCTCTCTCCTCCTCCCTCCCTTCTTCTCTCTATTTCATTCCCCCTAACAACTCTCTCTCTATCTATCTCGGTTTCCATATATATATATAGTCTCTTTCTCTCTCACCCTCCCTCACCCTCCCTCTTTCTTCCTCACCCTCCCTCTTTCTTCATCTCTTCCTCCCCCCCGAGAACTGATCCCCTCATTCACTTCTCTCTCGCTAGAGATATCCTTCTCTCTCCCATCTCTCCCACTCCTTTCCTTTCTCTCATGTCCCCCTTATCTCTCTTAGTATTTCTCTCTCCCCCCCACTCTCTCTCCATATTACTCTCCCTTTCCCTCTCAACATTTTTATATCTTCCACCTCCTCTCTCTCCTTCTCTCGCACTCTCTATCTACACATATCTCTCTTATTTGCATTCTCTCTCCCTTTCTCTCCACCTCGATCTCCCCACTCCAAGTATGATTCTCTCTCTCTCTCTCTCTCTCTCTCTCTCTCTCTACCCATATTCACCTATTTCTCCCCCCCGTATCTCTTCCTCCCACTCTCTCATTTTATATACACCCTCAATATATATCCCCATCTTCCCTTACTCCTTCCCTCTCACTCCCTCACTATACATCTCCTTCTCTTTCCCATCACTCACTCACCTTCTCTATAGCTATCTCTCTCTATTTTTCTCTTAATTCTTACCTTTTTATCCCCCCTCCATCTCTATATTTATCTCCGTCCATCTCTCCTTATCTCTCTCTCCCTTACTATCTCTCTCCCTCTCTCCCTAGTCACTGTCTCATTAGGGGAATTTTGAAGTCTAAAATGGGCCTCCTAAGGAAATTATAAAATAATAGTGGAAAATAAAATAAGATTTGATGACATCATCAAATTTAAAAGGAAAAATGAAAAAACTATTTTTTCAACTCATATTTTCAACTTATCTCTCAAATTATTTACTCAAATTTCAAGCGGGAGTACTCGTTGGATGAAAAATTTAATTCCTCATCCAAAGAGTACCCATGTTGCATACTTTCGATGGGTTTTGCTACACGAAAAATGAGAAATACATGAAAAACGTGATTGTAATCACGTTTTTTTTTTATGTATTTCTAAGTTTTTGTGCAGTAGGGTCCATCGAAAGTATGCAACATGGGTACTCCTTGGATGAGGAATTATATTTTGCATCCAACGAGTGCTCCTACTCGAAATTTGAGTAAAATCTTGGGGAGATAAGTTGAAAATATGTTTTGAAAAAGTTATTTTATTATTTTTTAATATTGTTACCCTTTTACTTAAAAAATGGTGAATCATCCCCCATAGTTGACATCATCATCTTGAATCCTATTGGTTCTTATAAAGGTTATTTTTGTTGTACATTTTTCTTAGGAGGCCCATTTTAGACCTCAAAATTCCCTAATGCTACCTCTCTCTTCGTCTCTCTTATTTCCTCTCTACTGCCACCCTCGATATATATATATATATATATATATATATCCCTCCCTCCTCTCTCTTTTTATTCTTCCCACTTTATCTCCCTCTATCTCCACTCAATCTCTATCTCTATGTCACTCACTCTCTTCTTCTCTCTCTCTCCCTCACTATCCCTTTACCCTTCTCTCTCTCCCTAATTAACTCACTATCCCTCTCCCATTATTACCCATCTCTCTGTTGATACCTATCCCACTCTCTCTATCTCTTTCTTCTTCCAAATCCCCCCCCCCCCTCTATCCCTCTTTATCCCCCTCTCACTCTCCTCTCTCTCTCCCTCACTATCCTTCACTTTATGTCCACCATCACTCCCGCTCCCTCTCTCCACCTATTCATATATCTAATATATCTTTCTTTTCTTCCCTCTCTATTCCCCCTCCAACTCTATCTATATTTCACTCCCACTCTCCAACTCTCTATCTCCCTCGCTTCACCCCGTTCTTACCTCTCTCCCTTTATCCTACATCACTCTCTATCCCTCTCTCCACTTCCATCTCTTCATCTACCTCTCTCTTCTTCCCTCTATATGCCCCCTATATATATATATATATATATA
>JAXQQM020091834.1:0-40363 GCA_034641835.2 Pinus albicaulis
ACTATTGGAGAGGTAAATCCCCTCTGCGGACAGAGGCGATCCCTACTAGCCCAGATCGGGTCTAGCAACAATCAAACACGCTACAGTGCAGGTTCCTAATTGCAAATAAACCGACTTGCGATGAAGGCTTACCTGGAATCCAATGCTGTCATTTGTAGAAGAGGTGGTGCTCCCGTTCCTTTGCCTTGGCAGATCACAATCCTCATGATCTCCGTGACCGGACACCTGCACATGCAATAAACAACACAAACGAAAGCATAAAATCCAGTATATACAACTATATGTCAGTCAAAGAGGAAATAACTCATGAACATAATCAAGAACAAGAGTGGAACCATAACCAATAGTCGCTTATCATTAATGAGTCAAAAGAAGAATACAACAGGCTGAATGCACTTTGGCGTCTGCCGCAAACATGTCTCGACAGTTCGTCAAGGATGGGATGAGCTCTCTCTCCTGATACCTAAAGATAGCCTCCCTTGCTTGGATTTGGCCTTAAGGAATCAAGAAGGCCTCTTGGCAAGATAAGGATGTGAAAGTTTGGCACTAGCTTGCAAAGGAGATGAGCAAGCTTTATAGATGTGATGGAAGAGGAGTTGGGATCCTCAGCACTATGGGATTGGCCCATCATCAAGGAAGCTTCCATGAGAGGGTGTGCAACCACTCTCCTCTTCATGGAAATCCGTAGCCAAACCTCCCAACTCAAGATAGATATCGTCTCCGGATCAAGCAGGACGAAACTCGCCATTTATTTTAAAACACCCTCTTAATATGGTTGATAAAATACTTATACGTAGCGCCTAATTGGCGCACTTTGAGAGGATTTCAAGGAAAATAATTATGAAACCGCCAATGGAAAAAGAGCTATTTAGAAGCAGGGAGATGTCTTCAGGGCAATGAAAGCTCATCTTCAGAGGGATGTAATGAAAGTATTTTCAAGTCTTGTCTCTGCCCACAGGTCACGGAATGAGCCCTCCAATGTGCGAGATGGGGAATGGTAGGGACGGTGACAAATTACTGTGTAACAGATGCCCCCTAAAGCATGAGGCCCGAGAGAGAGAGAGGGGTGAAATGCTTTACGAGAATATGCCGACTAAAAACACGCCATCGAAAAGCCTGCAGAGCGAAGTACAACTGATGTCTCAGATACATGAAATATATGCGTGGTATGGGCGCAGCCATCCATAACAGAGTATACAATGATTGAGATCCAAGGTATGGACGCAGCCATCCAGAGAGGATCGATAAATAGACTCAGGTATGGTCGCAGCCATCCAATCAAAAGTCATGTAAAATCATAACAACTACAATATCACGTACCGATTACAACAAGCCACACCAGTAGTCTTGCGCCCATCTCACCTCGAATAAAGTACAAGTTCAAGCATGTAATGTGTGAGCTAAACAACACAAGAACATCGTCTTTATCACCAACCAATGATGAAAGTTGTTAACATGCACGAGAGAAACCACCAATAATAACAAGGGCTCTCAAGGTACCAAGGTGTACACCACGATGTGAATCAATGAATCAAGCGTCAACACCCGTGAGAATCACTTCCGGACGGAGGTAAATGATGAAACTCTCAAGGACGAATACAACAACTGGCCATTGAGGCATGTAGGCTCCAAGGTACCATAAGGGAGTCTCTAGATCAGCTTCCTGGATAATGAGCTGAAGTCGACAGGAAGTGACCTTGATCGAAGGTAGGCCATAATGTTTCCCACATCATCGACACGAGACAGAGGAACATTTTTGTGAATCAGGATCATATGAGAATCAGAGGAAGGTTGATACTTTGCAGAGGTCAACTTCTCTTGAACATATAACGGCACGACAATGGCTTTGGCAGTATTTGACATCAACGGATCAGAGGTCATGGTGACGAGGAAATGAGGAGATGAGAGGTCAAAAGGGATTATCCAAACCCATGGAGGCAAGTGAAGAACGAGATGAGATTTCCCCAACCCGACACGAATGCAGACAAGTGCCATGTTCAAGAGCGACATACTGCCGACACGACAATGATGCTGGTTCCATTTTTCCCCAACCATTTCTGGCAGGTACCGCAATTATTTTTGATATCAAGCTTGAAGGGGATAGCATATGCTTGTGATATAAGTCCATCCTAGTACATTTAACGAGCCCTAGGAAGGAGGGACTCGGAGAACGTCATTTCGACTGAATCTAATGTCATCAGGGTTTAACGAGTCTGAAAAAGGAAGAACTCGGTGTCTTTTCATGTCTAGAGAGTTTGAAAAGACAGCTGAAAATTAAACTCCAGAAGTCCCTTTTCGTAAATAGTTCCCCAGACCCGAAAAGGTAGAAAACAATATCTGAGAAAACCTCCTAGTCGCAATAGGATAGGGTATTCCTTTTTCATAATTCATCCATCCCAGCCCGAAAAAGGGGTAAACGTATACTGGGTAGATGTCGATTTGTGTCCACTTTAATGAGATCGAAACAACAAGGGCCTCAGAAATATTTTCATGTTTAGAGAGTCAGAAAAGAGCTGAAAGATGACTCCAAAGTGACTTTTTCGTGTATTTACCGAGTCCGAAAAAGTATAAAATACAACTCGTTTCACCGTTTAAGTCGCAAAAAACCTGTTGCTGCACAAAAAGCAAGTGTAAGATCCATTTTTGACAAAATATATTCAAAAAATAACTTTCAAAAAAGTTATAAATATGTCAAATGGTAAAAATAAAATTACTTTTTACTATTTACCTTACCAAAGAGTAGCAGTGGTCCATTTTGTGTGCGAACTTCTGACAGTGATTGCGACCGATCCGGGCTACCATTCAGACTCCCGTCAGTTCCAGGTAAGAGGCGCTTCTTTGTACTCTGTTTCAATCCATTTTTCATAGATTTTTATTGCATATTAGACTTCCTATGAGGAATTTTTGAATTTTTAGGGCTCCGCCCATTGGCGCGGGTATCCGGCACGGACCCGCGCCAATGGCATTTTATTTCCAAAGGGCTCGCGCCAACTGGCGCGACTGTTAGGAAAACAGTCGCTCCAGCGGCGCAATCTAATTTTTTGCTCAAAATTTCCATACAATAAATGATTTGCATGATTTTTTAAGGATAGCAGAGGTCTAATTGAAGTTTTTTGACCATGTCAATGCAGGCAACCTATCAAAATGGTCATTGAGTGGAAAGAGAGGGAGCACGGGGAAGAGGATGAACAGGCCATAGAAAATGAGACTTGCATGAATGCCCTCAGAGACTGTGGGCTTAAGAAGTTCTTCCTGACACCTTGTTTACGAGCTCAGCCCGAGCTCCTTTAGTTCCTGATCAGCATATGGGACGAACATGAACAAGTGTTCAAGTTATGGGACCAAGTACTAGAACTGGAGGTCTCTGACATATACTTCATAACCGGATTATCACGCAGAGGTCCGGTGCCCATATTAATAGGGAGCAGACCATCTGGTGAGAAGATGGAGCAAATGATGGCACGAGTGTGCCCAAGGGCACGACTGGGATCAGGAAGTGGAAAGGTGGACATCCATACTATTCCTGATCTAGCACTCAGGGTAGTGCTTCATACCATCACGTGGGCTGCGGGATCGCAGGCACTGCACGAGGCAAAAAAGGCCCAAATCTTACTGGCCTCAGAGTGCATGAGTCCCCTATTGTTCGACTGGGCAACAACAGTGACAATAAATATCAAGAGACAGCTCACGAAGTGTAAGCAGGCCAAACTGAAATAGTTTGGCTATGGTTCCATCCTGGTATCGTTTATCCTGGAATGATTACCAATCTTCCAGGGCCAAGGCGCCATAGTAGCTGAGCCGATTCCACGAGAGCCAAGAATGGCTCACTGGGTAGCACTGATGCCCAGAGCTGGAGGAGGCCAACAGATGTCCTGGAGGCCGGAGTTTTTTGGGTGGTTGCGGCGTCAGTTGATCGTAGTGGAAGACTGGCCATCTGCAGGAACTGATTTCACCGGAGACCCAGATCTCCCACTGCCAGAGGGAGATGATTGGGACGAAGAGTTGGGTACGACCTCTTCTCTTTTTTATTTTTATGTTTTATGATTTTTTTTGTAATACATTCCCTTCTTGACAAATTTTATATGTATGCAGACGTGGGCCCAGAGAGACCAGCCGGTATGTCTCCTATCGCACGGAGGACTCTTCCCGCACCTGATCCTCAGGGAGAGGGTGCAGAGGGGGGGGAGTTAATCCAGAATCTCGAGGGTATTTCCTGAGGGATCCCAGACTACGCCCGACTGGCGGATGTATCGATGGTGTACCAGAGACATACGGTGGGAGTGCCTAATCGCCTCCACCGACTTCTGAGACGCTTAGTGCATGCAGTCACTTGTTATCATGAGCACCATGCGGATTAGAGTCTTAGGGATTTTATCATGCATATTATTTGAGAGACATGTCGTCTCCGGATGTATTAAGATGAACATGTATATTTTGATTTAATGTGATGCACACTATGTAAACATTCGATATCTATATATATATATATATACATATCTATTTTTGGATGGATCTTTCTTTACATGTGATGATGATTTACAAATTGCGCAAATGTCTATCTAGCACCAAATTAGCTACTGCATCTGTTAATGTATTCATGGGCCTGGGTATATGTTGATATGTAATGTAGTCAAAATTCCTTTCCAGTAAATGAATATGCAGATACAGACGTAAAATGGATGGGTTTCTGACCGAATAATGACCATTCAGTTGTAATACTACAAGTTGCGAGTCTAGATACACAAGTAGTTCACATATACCAAGGTTTACAGCCTCAGTTAATAATTCTAACACAACACTATATTCCGCGATGTTATTTGTAGTACGTCCTAGACACACACCTTGCAGGTTGACCAACTCACCGGCAGGATTGTAGATTACCCAGGTTGCCGAAGACAGATTCTTGGCACTGCGGGAGGCACCATCCGTGAAACCAACTAACAGACGAATGGACATCTGCAAAATCAGGAAGACCCGATCAGCAGAAAGATGTTTACATTGCAAACCACACCACACATGCACACAAATGAAAAAATGCACACTTATGTACACACACCACACCAAAAATCACTTCAGGCATAGTACTTTTTGAGGTACAACCCATTTCTGGGCTGCGCCAGTGGAACTCCTTCATAATCTATAAGCTCATAAGCCCCATTTTTTAAAACGCGTTTTACTATATAGGGCCCATGCCACATAGGTTGGAACTTACCGGCCCCAAGCTTGTCATGAGCTTGATCATATAGGAGGACGAGGTCCCCTTCGATAAAGGAACGGGGAGAAACTGATTGATCAAAGTGGGTTTTGACCTCTTCTTTTGTGCTTCAATAACTAAAGCAGCCAAACGGCGGGTTTCATCTAATCGTTCCAGATACAGAAGATGCTCTTCCTCGGAAAAAGTATCGGGTAGAAGTTCCACAGCTAATTTCAAAGAAGGAATCTCGCATTCAACCGAAAGAGTTGCTTCCAGACCATACACCAATTGAAATGGTGTGAATCCAGTTGCACTCTTTGCAGATGTTCGGTATGCCCATAGAGCTGAGAACAGTTGGAGGTGCCAATTGGATTTGTGAATACCAACTATTCACTGAAGCATAGTGACCAAAACCTTGTTCACTGCTTCAACCTGGCCATTTGCCTGAGGGTAATATGGCATTGAGCTGTCGTGGCGCAAGCCCAATCTTGAAGTCAGCTCAGCCATCATATAATCTCGGAAATGAGTACCATGGTCAGTAACGATGGCCTGAGGAAACCCGAAACGTGCAATAATGTGGTTGAATATGAATTGGGCAGCTGTTTTACCGTCAGCAGCTAGTGTAGGCATCGCCTCGGCCCACTTGGTGAAGTAGTCGACAGCGACAATTATATACGCATGCCCCTCGGTCGAGTAAGGGTTATACGTCATAAAATCCATGGCCCATTTCGCAAAAGGGCCGACGGTAATAACAAGATGCAAAGGGAGAGGCGGTGCGCGCATCTTGCGTTGAAATACCTGGCACGCATGACATTTACGGACTGCAACGATACAATCTTTGAATATGGATGGCTAGAAATAACCTGCTCTCAGAATTTTCTGGGCAGTAGCATATTCGGACATATGTCCACCACAGGCGCCACTGTGGCAGTCATTTAGGACCCTTTCAGCCTCTTCCAAGGTTAGGCACCGCCAGAGCATCGAATCTACTCCAACGCAGTATAAGGTATCTCCTACTATACGGTAGGGTTGGGACTGATGCCGAATCTGACGACGGGCAGCTTTATCCAACTCAGACCGAAATGTGGAGGTTTGAAGATACACAATTATGTCACCATACCAAGGGTCGCGAGTACTGATAAGGAAAAGAGTTTCGTCTAGGATATGATCCTCGGAGTGTAAAGGAGTGGAGTCTGTCGGGAGAGAGCATATAAGATCCGCGAAAATGAGTGATTTGGTTGACTTAGCAGTAGTGAATTCTAAGTCAAACTCCTGTAGGATAACGATCCATTTGGAGTATTTTCCCCCCAGTAATTGTCGAGAGAGAATATACGTCATGGGGTTACAATCCGAAACCACTGTTATCGTACGCAACAGGATGTAATGGCGAAAACGCTGCACAACGTGTACAGCGGCTAACGCCAACTTCTCGACGTGAGCATAATGTGTTTAGGTATCGAGAAGGTTCTGTGATAAGTAATAAACAACATGTTCATCACCATCATCGTCATCCTGCACCAGAACCATAGCTATGGTGCTAAATGCGGCAGCGAGATACAAAGTGAAATCACGGCGATAGTCCGGAGGACGAAGCAAAGGAGCATTAACGAGTAACGTCTTTAGCTTCTCAAAGGATTGTTGAGCAATTTTGTCCCAATGAAAGAGAACGTTCTGCTTTAATAGGCACGTGAATCCTTTGGCCACCTCGGCATAGTTCGGGATAAAGTGTTGAAGGAAGTTCGCTTTTCCCTGCAGACTCTGTAACTGATATAATGAGGAGGGTGATGGGAGATTGATGATAGCCTCGAATTTTAAAGGGTCAAGGCGAATTCCGTCTTTGGAGACTATAAATCCCAAAAGACGGCCAGAATCCACGCAAAAGACACATTTATGAGGATTAAGCCTAATATTGTAGCGTCTACAGCAGAGAAAGATCTGGCGGAGGTGTTCAGGGTGGTCCTCTCGCCTAGCTGAATGAGCTGGCAAGTTGTCCAGATAAGGCTGAACGATATGGCGAATGTCATGAAAAGCGTAAGACATCACACGCTGAAAAGTGGCTCCAGCGTTTTTTAAGCCGAACAGGAGCTTTTTATAGGCGAAAGTACCCCACGGACAGATGAATGTCATCTTGTGTTGATCCTCAGGTGCAATATTGATCTGATTATACCCCGAGAATCTGTCCATCAGAGAATAAATCTCACTTCCGGCACATTCGTTGATGATCTGGTCTATGAACGGAGTGGGATAGTTATCTTTTGGACAGGCGCGATTGATGTCGCGGTAATCAACACAGACCCTAATAGTACCCTACTTTTTATCGACAGGGACAATGTTAGAAACCCATTCTGTGAGGGGGATGGGATAAATAAAGCCCACGTTCAGAAGTTTTTCAACTTCTGCCTTAATTGCAGTGGCTTTACGAGGATGCATTGGGCGTAAGCGTTGGCGCACGGGCTTCTCACCAGGGTAGGTTGGAATCTCATGCACTACGATGCTGGGATCAATCCCAGGCATTTCCTCGTAGGACCAGGCGAATACATCTCTAAATTCTTTAAAAATATCAGTATAGACTTGAATCTCATCGGGAGAACAAGTCACTCCCACGTGAATATTCTCAACAACCCCCGGTTTAACGGAGATGTTGATTGGGATGGTTTGAGTGATATTACTCAGGTTTCCCTCCGAAAGAACCTCGTGCGTCAAGATGGGAATTTGGAGAGGAGGAGTAGGAACCTGAGATGCATAACGCTCCAGACATTCAGACATTGCCCCCAAGCTAGGCATGAAAGAGGAACGATGATGTCCATCGCTCTAAGGCAGCTCCTCAAGAGACATGGTTTCAAAAATGGCTTCATCGGAAGGAAACGTCTCTTTGAGAGGGTCAGGGGAATCGGCCTGACCAAGCCAGGGGGATTGAGAATAGATGTCGAGAGCCATGCTCAAAGGAGCATGCTGAGGAGGTGGAGGATCAGATGCAGCAACAATTTCACAGTAGCTGATCTCTACTGGAGTCAAGGGCATTGATTCTCCAAAATCAAACACCTGCTTAGGCGTAGGAATGAGCCAGGGGTCATCAGACTTGGAAATCATGTTAACTTGAGTGGTGTGCGGTGGTGGTGCGGGAAAAATACCCATGAGGACGGGGTCTTTGAAGAGACCGGGCCCTACACTTTCCGAGGGATTTGGAATCTGATCCACGTACGGGACGTTGTTCTCGGAGGTAGAGGTGAAGAAGGACAACTGATCCACCGTGACTATTTTGCCCTCGTGAGGGAACTTAAGAAGTCGAAAAATGGTGGATGGCACACATAGCATGGAAAGGGTCCAGTTGCGGCCAAGAAGTATATTGTAGTTGAGCTTGGCGTCTACTACTTCTACTTCTACGTTGTTAGTCTTCCCCTGTAACGTGATCGCTAAACTCTCGAGAACACCCAGGGGTTTAGATTCCCGACCATCAAATGCCTCTAGGGCATTGGGAGATGACGAAAGGGCTGGAGAGCCAATGGCCTTCCAGCAAGCGGATGACATGACGCAGGTTGAGGCACCTTCATCCACAACGGCCCTATGGATGTTAAGACCATTGATCCCGACTTGAATAACAAGGGCGATCTGATGTGGAAGTCGGGGGGATAAATTCTCTAAATCGAAGGTGAGAAGGCTGGAATCGGAGGGGTCAATGCCACCGATTTCAAACAATAAAGCCTTCCGTTGCGAAGGACAACTCTGAAGAACTTCTAGCGTAGACATGGCGGAAGGCGCCTGTGCCAAATCCTCAACAATGCTATAGTGCTAAGCGGCATGGGCATTTGGATTATAAGAAGATCTTTGCAAAACACCTTTAGAAGGTGGCTTCACAACAGGTTTAGGGGTAGGCTTCTCGATTTCCAACGAACCGAAGACAGGTGGGGGAGGTGGTCCATCCGCAACTGCCTTCCCAGGTGCCTACCGTGATTCGTTGTAATCCTTCGAGTGCGTAGCAACAGAAACAGGTGCAGCACCATTCATCATGAAAACTTCGGACCCAAATGGTGCAGATGGTGAAGGCTGTTCGACCATCTGGGTCTACTGAGATGGGAATGGTTCTTTAAGAACTGCAGAGTTCCTTTAGAGCCTTTAAGAAGTTGACTAACTTCAGATCGTCGTGGAAAATCCTTAGTATAATGATCTCCTTCACAAATGAGGCAAGGATACTTCGGTTTACGCTGAGAACCATCCTCAGTATGAGATTTGGATTCTGGCTTTGGGGCATCGGGTTTGGATTTACCTTTGCCCTTATTTTTCCCTTTGGAGGATTTCTCCATAGGATTGGCCTGAACGGCGTTAACCTCTGCAGTTTTTCTAGAATCGGTAGGGGTGGGAGGAGAAGAATTATGGGATGAGTTAGACTTCTGCTTCCCATTCAAAGATTCCTTCGAATTCTGAGACACGGAACCAATGACACCATCCACTGTAGGGGTGGGTGGAGCCTTAGAGGTTCCGGACCGTGGAGCATCAGGCAATATATCATAAAGCGTGCCAGACTGAGAGTATAAAAGATCTAGATATTGGGCACGCGTAATGCCTTGTTCCTCCGTCACACACGTTCAAATCGCAATATCCTGGGCGATTTTGTTCACAAAGGAGGTGGTGAACCAGTGAGTTAGTATTTGATCAGGTATATGAAACTTGATCAGTCTACGATGGCGCCGCCACTCATGAATGTGATCAGAAATGTGAGTGGCTTTATCCTGCTTCAAAGAAGTCAGGAGGTGCATCTCGGCTTCATAGCGAACCGGTAACTGAAAGTGCGTCAGAAAAGCCATGGCTAAAGAATTGAAATCTTGGAAAATGCCACGGGATAACTCGATGTACCACTTAGCAGCAGCTCCAGTCAAAGTGTGCTGGAAGAGGCGCAGATGAATTGAATCATCGACCCAAGAGTTAGACGAACACCAAAGGTGATACGTCATCACATGCGCTTGGGGGTCCTCCCCAGCTTTACCCTCAAACTTGGGGCAATCACCTGATATCTTGGTAGGAACTGGAGGCCAATAAGGATTATGCAAAATCAGATCATTGGTCAATTTTGAAACATTCGGCAACTCCAAGGTGGCCAAGAACGGCAATGGCAGATTGACCGGCATGCTAGGCCCAGGATGAGGACCGGTACCTATACTCCATGCTGGTTGGGAATATCCTTGCCCCCATGGGTTCTGTCCCGTAGGATTCTGACCGTAGGGGGTATAGGTCGTATAACCAGACTAATTTGGTTGCTGGTAACCAGTGTGTGGGGCTTGATGACCAGAGTATGGACCCTGGTTAGGATTCGGCCCTGTATAAGCAGCATTTGGATTCGGCTGTTGAGTATAGCTATAACCGGGTGGATGAGGATAATACTGAGAGCCTCGGGGCTGGTTATAATTTGGTTGAGATTGACCATGAGGATACTAACCACCTTGAGGATGAGTCGGCTGTTGATAGGTGGAACCTTGCGGGGCCTGATAACTAGGGCGCAGCTGTTGATTTGGCTGCGGCGTCGAATAAATCGGCTGCTGGGCAGGGTTAATGGGATGGACAGGCTAGCCCGGTTGAACAGGCTGACCTGAGTGAGGGGGCTACCCTGGATGAGGGGGCTGCCCTGGGTAAACAGGTTGAGTCGGTTACACAGGTTGACTCGGCTGTAAAGGAGTCCTAGGTTGTGCTGGATGGGCCGGTTGACCTGGAGGTGGAACACCAAGTTGTGCCGAATGGACCGGTTGGCCTGGTGGGGGGATAGAGCTAGGTGGTTGCTGGTAACCGGTTTGACCTGGAGCAGGATTATAGGATGGTCCCAGCTGATATGCAACGTTTGGGACAACAGGATACTATAGTTGCATGGGTTGAGAAGGCTGGATTTGCCCCCCAGGACCATAGAATGGTCCCGGTTGGTACCCCGGCTGAGGCTGCACAAGTTGACCAGAAGGGTTGTAATACTATCCTTGCGGACCATACGATGGCCCTTGTTGGCCTGCAAGATAGCCTTGCACGGGCTGCCCTTGTGGGTCATAAGGATAGCCAGGCTGACTCGAAGGTTGGCCTTGGAAAGGATGTCCTTGCGGGTTATAAGCCTGGTTATAAGGTAAGCCTTGAGCATGGAGGTGAGCCTCGGGAGCGGGTAGACGTAAAATGTCCCCGTGCTCATCATACTGACCTGGAAAAGCATATACGGGTGTAACATCCTGTGTATAGTGTGAAAAATAAGAGCGGTTGGGATCTTGGGAGGATGGTCCAACCTCAGGGTTCGGCTGTTGTAGGGACAACCGATACTCCTCCAGAGAGATATTCTCCGGTATAGCAGTCACTAAATAAACATCTTCAGGAGGCAGCATAGCCCTGACAGAGGGTGCCGTAACAGCGGGTGAAGATGCGACTACACACACAGTGGGCCGAGTGGGTACAGAAGTGACAGGTGTCTTAGGAGACACCCCCGGTGAAGGAGTATCCGACCTTGGAGAAGGAGCTGACACTCCCATGGAGGCTGCGGCAGAAATGATCTGACCCAAGGATCTATACCCTAGTGGTAATGAGGGACTGGATGCTGACATGACAGCTGGTTCAGAGTTGTCTCCTGGAAATAATCTTCGTGGGAAGAGCTGATAGTCTTCACCAGACGTTGGGATTTCCTCACCAGAATCACTCATGGTGGAGCCTGCGGCTAGATCCCGCAATAGACGGCGAGGACTAGGAGGAAAAACAGCAGCTACGAAAGGCGAACCCGATGTAAGAGAAAGGAATTCAGATCCTAATCTCAATTTAGACCAAGGGTCAGAAAAGGGCCAATTGAACTCAACTGGTCTCCCAAAGGGTTGCTCAGAAAGAACTGGTCCCCCGTCAGGAAACTCGGAAACAATGGGCTGCTGTGGTTCAGCAGAGGATTGGGAAACCTTTGATGAATCGTCCGTATAAGAACTACAAGTAGACGAAACCGAGGTTTCTGCCACTGTGGCAGAAACGACAAGAGAAAAAGATCAAACACACACACGGGCTGAAAAAGAGTCAAGACACACGATCAAACGGTCAACAAGAAAAATATAACAGGGCGTGTGATCGCGGGTGATTAATTTTTTACCACATTGAAAAGTAAGAAACTTCACCGTTTCATGTTTTAAGAGTCGAGAAACGGTAAAAAAGGTGACTCTATCTCTTTCAGATTTGACACAAGCGTGAAAGGACAAACGCTTAGTGATCCTTTCAAATTTAGGGAGTCAGAAAAGATCAAATGACTACTCAGGAATACTAGGCAAAAGGGTGTACCAAATAATCGTGAACTGCAATATACACCTTGGTTTCAATAATGAAAGAGAAATCAACCAAGGACTTTCCGTACGTGCATGAAATCTCCCCGAATGCTGTGTCTGGTGTATCACGGGTATAGGGTGGCAGACTCGGCTTCCTATGGATAAAGGATTGAAACCTAGTGGGGTCTCCCTTTATATAGGCGACGGTATGGGGAGCACAAGTCCGTACTAGTGCTGTATAAAGCCAAGAGGTGAACGACAGCTACTAGGTTTTAAGACGCCGGAACACGTCTCTAGCCTAGACCTCTAAACGTGTTTTGTTAGATTTCAATGCTGCCTTAGTGTAAATTGAGTAAATTTTAAAGTTTATCTTCAATTACGTTTCAGTTTTCAGGCCCTAACGAATGTGATGTCTCAAAAAATCTCCTAAATGCAAAACTACATGCCACAGTATATCATTTCGTTCGATGAAAGTTAGCTACAGAAGAGTTGAGAGATTTTTACACAAACAAAATGATCAGAAGACAATCAGTGATATCTCTAATGCAGCTAATGAAACAAAAACTTTTCTTCCAAAGTCACTAATCACTAATAACAACGAAAAGTTTTTAATTCGCACTAATCAACCAAAAGCAAAAGATATTTTTATTTTCAATGTTTGATAGCTAGATGCACTAAACAAACCGAAAACAAACGAAAAAAAATTTGAGAAATGATAATAAGAGAGCAAAAACAAGCAAATTTCACTCAATAACACAAACAATCAGATCTCAAATCGACCAACAGTCTCTCAAAACCAAGAAAAGTCCCAAAGACACTAATGAGCCGTGTAATCTAGGCCCAAAATGAAGCAAAGCGAAATTCGAATGAAAACGAAATTAGTCACTCAAAAAGCGCAATAAAATGATAGACAACTGTCAAACGAATGCAAGAAAGCAATCCCAAAGTCGACTGAACGAACGAAAACCAAAAACACCCAATGGAGGCTCGACTCACAAAAGCACCTAGATGCCCTAGGGCTCGAATGCAAAATCGAAAGAAATAGGCAAACAACTAAAGGATGGAGGTTACAACCAGTCAAACTAGGCTCCAGTGCACTCAAACAGCCAAAAAAAGAAGATCAAAATCACAAGTCAGCCCCAGAAAGCATGAAACACAGCAAACCCTAATAGCTCATAGGATTGGCATGACTGCGAGCTTGAAATTAGCGCCAGAAAGGCAATGGCGCGGGTGATACACGAGAAACCTATGCCAATGGGCGCGATTGTCACACTAAAAAGCACGCCAGCCGAGTTTACTATGGGAAAATAAAAAGCAAGCAATCTCAAACACAAACAAGTGATGACAAGGCTAAAACAAAGCCAAACAAGCAGAAAAAACCAGTCCAAAGAGCTAACCAAGCAAGCAAAGCCAAACAATTGACCGAAAAGATAAGACAATACTCCAAGTTGTTCAGCTTGTAAACTAAACCGGAGATTGACTGAAGTAGCGTTGATCTACTCCGCTAATGCAGAGCAAAAGCGTTTCGAAGGCTATCTGGATGTACTTCAGGCTCCGTCTATAGCTTACAAATCAAACAACAAGCTGAGTCCCCAGTGGAGTCGCCAAATTGTTGGAGAGGTAAATCCCCTCTGCGGACAGAGGCGATCCCTACTAGCCCAGATCGGGTCTAGCAACAATCAAACACGCTACAGTGCAGGTTCCTAATTGCAAATAAACCGACTTGCGATGAAGGCTTACCTGGAATCCAATGCTGTCGTTTGTAGAAGAGGTGGTGCTCTCATTCCTTTGCCTTGGCAGATCACAATCCTCACAATCTCCGTGACCGGACACCTGCACATGCAAGAAAAAACACAAACGCAAGCATAAAATCCAGTATATACAACTATATGTCAGTCAAAGAGGACATAACTCATGAACATAATCAAGAACAAGAGTGGAACCATAACCAATAGTTGCTTATCATTAATGAGTCAAAAGAATAATACAACCATAGCTTTGACGCAACACTCTCCTTTGGCGGGTCGTCAGCAAAACATGTCTCGATAAAGCCTGTCAAGGATGGGACAAGCCTCTCTCTCCGGATACTTGAAAATAGTCTCCTTGCTTGGATTTGGCCTTAAGGGAATCAAGAAGGCTCTTGCAACATAAGGATGTGAAAGATCTTGGGCACTAGCTTGCAAAGGAGATGAGCAAGCTTTTATAGATGGAGGAAGAGGAGTTGGGATCCCTATAATTATGGGATTGGCCCTATCATCAAGGAAGCTTCCATGAGAGGTGGCAAACCACTTCCCCTCTATGGAAATCCGTAGCCAAACCTCCCAACTCAAGATAGATATCAGTTCCTGGATCAGTTAGGACGAAACTTCGCCATTTATTTTTAAAAAACACCTCTTAATATGGTTGGCGCGGGTGCGACTCTATGACAGAGCACCAATTGGTGCGCCCTCTTTGGAGGATTTTCCCCCTAGGCGCAAGGGTTGAACTATGAAACCGCACTAATGGAAAAAGAGCTATTTTTAGGGTTTTTTGCAAGGAGATGTCTTCAGGGAAATGGAAGCTCATCTTCAGAGGGATGCAATGAAAGCATTTTCAAGTCTTGTCTCTGCTCACAGGTCACGGAATGGGTCCTCCAATGTGAGGGATGGGGAATGGTAGGGACGGTGAGAAATTGCTGTGTAACACCTACAAAACTGCCTCAAAAAAATGGTATACAACCCTATACATCATCACGTTTGCATCAAAGAATCGACATAGAACAAAAGAGGGAAAATAATGTGTTGCCCATCACTAGTATAGTGTGCAACGTTGGTCAATAAAACTGAGAGGCACCTAACCTCTTGTGCAAAAAAATAAGAAATTTGTAGCTGTCTTCCACACACCTGAAAATCTACTGGATGGAATACATGACCCATAAAATATATCTAAGAGTAGATAATTTGACTCTCTGCTACAACCCCATGGTTGACATCAGGGAACTCGGGAAAATACTCCCCTCAAAGGGCTTATACCACATGTCTAGACCAACACAGACAAACTGTTGGTGGACATCCCATCGACAGATCAACTATGTCAGCAAGAGAGAGTGCGCCTTCAAGGATGTAGCATGATCATAGTACTTAAGGAGACCTATATTCATCAAGAACGCTTGGGTCTCTACGCTAATAGGGCAAGGGTATAAATCCCCTTCCCTATCTCGCGCCTCCCATGGTCGGATCACATTGTATTGATCCACTATTTTCTCCTGCTCCTGCTGCTACTCCCTTTGTTGACGTCTTTGCTACATGATTGACATATAAAATACATCAACCTCATACATAGAACATAAATTTTTTTATTAAAAGGAAAATATATTTATAAATATGGACACATAGCTTTCAATTAAAAAGAAAAAAAATCATCCCCAGTGCGACCAAAAAAAAGTAATGCACCATCTCTGGTGCGCTACCAAACAAAAGAGCACCGACAACAACGCATACATACATATGACACACCTCTTTTGGTTCACATACATACATTTTCAATGCGGTGCAACTAATCCATTGAGAGAGAGAGAGAGAGAGAGAGAGAGAGAGAGATGGGTACAGGGTGACATTATTGAGTGCCAAGAAGGAAATGTGACATGTATTTCTATTTTGATAATAATATTACCAGTACCTTATGGATAATAATAATAATACTAATGATAATATTAATGGTGAAGTAAAAATTGAACAATTAAGATTGATTAAGGATAAGTTAAGTGATTTTCCATCATCTATACTTGATTACCAATTGGAGCAAGGTGATTTACTATTTTTGGAAAGTCATGCTTGAAATGATAGACATGACTTTCTAGTTTTGGAAAGTCACTCCAGAATTGTTATAAATGAAATTTTATGCAAGGAAATTCATTCCTTAGCTGCAAATTTTCAACATGGACAACAAATAAGATGAACATCAAGCACACATGGTCGAAGTGGAAGGTAAGTTAAATAATTAGCCCATTGCCAATTTAATTGATTATGGAGGTAGTCATATTTATCTTGATCCTAAGTTGGTTGAAAAATTTAACTTGGAGAAAATCAACCATGGCCAAATTTGTTAGTTCAATTAGCTATAAGAGTTAACCGAAGAATAACCAAATTTGTGAAGGAATGTTCCATCAATATGAATGGGTTGTATACAAATGAAAATTTAAACATAATACCACAAGGACCATATGAATTCCTAATTGGCATGGATTGGATTGAAAATCATCACATAATACTAGACTATTACAACAAAACATTTAATTTCATAGATGAATTCCCTATAGAATTGGTACTTAGAGTTGCATTGATGTCCAAAACACCATAGCAAATGAACACATTGGAACTGAAAGAATTACAAATGCAACTAGAAGAGCTCTTAAGGAAAGGGTACATATGCCCAAGTGTATCAGTGTGGGGTGCCCTAGTCTTATTTGTCAAAAATAAAGATGGTCAACTTAGACTATGCATCGACTTTCATCAGCTGAAAAAGGTCACAATGAAGAGAAAGTACCCCTTACTTAGAATAGATTATTTGTTTTACCAGTTCAGGGGAGCTAAGGTATTTCTAAAATTGATCTAAGGTTAGGGTATCACCACTTAAGGAATAAGGAGGAGGACATTGACAAGGAAATATTTCAAACTCAATATGGGTATTATGAGTTTGTAGTGTTTTTATTTGGGTTATCTAATGTACTAGGTGTTTTCATGTCCCTCATGAATGGCATCTTCCAAAATTTATTTAGATAACTTTATTATTGTGTTTTTGAATGACAACCTTATATATTCCAAATATGAGGAAGAGCATGAACAAAATTTAAGGATGGTACTCTAAGTACTTAGAGGGAATCAATTATATGCCAAGCCGAGTAAGTGCTCATTCTATTAGAGAAAAATTCATTATTCGGGACACATTATTTCACAGGAGGGAATAGAAATATACTTAGAAAATATTAAAGTAATCAAAGAGTGGTCAACACCCAAACAAGTATCAACGATAAGGTCTTTCATGGGTTTAAAAAGCTATGTCTTTCATGGGTTTACCAGGCTATCATAGAAGATTTATTGGAGGGTTCTCAAGGATATCCCATCCTCTTATTTCCTTGCAAAAGAAGGGCGTGAAGTTTGAATGACCACATAAATGTGAAGAGGCATTTAAACATTTTAAGAGGTTGATAAAAATTGCACCTATATTGATGATAGCTTTCCAAATGAAAAATTCATTGTGTTCACAAATTCATGTAAAGGACTTGGAGGAGTTCTCATGCAAAATGGTCATGTTATATGTTATGAATAAAAGAATCCAAAAGAGCATGGAAAAAATTATGCCACTCATGATTTGGAGCTGAAAACCATTATACATGCTTTGAAGATGTGGAGGCATTACCTTGTGTGAATGATGTTTGAATTCATAACTGATCACAATGGGTTAAAGCATTTGTTCAAACATCCACATTTAAACTCTAGACAAATAAGTTGGTTGGAATTTTTGGTTGATTATGGTTTTGAAATTAGACACATAAAGGGTGTGGAGAATAAAGTGGTTGATGTACTTAGCAGAAGGTTGCATGCAATGCATGCTACAACCATAAGCACATGCACATCTGATTTAAAAGTCAAAATTTTAGAGGTTGAAATTTCAAATAAGAAATACATGGAAATGAAAAAAAACCTACAATAAGGTAAAGCGTAGCCCAAATGCATGGATTAAAAAATATGAGAAGATGGAGTCCTTTTGTATAAAGACATGGTTTATGTGTTGAATTCTCAGGCACTGAAAAATTTAATGTTGAGTGAGATGCATAGGGTACCTTATGTTGGGATCATAGGGTACCAAAAGACAATCTTAACAATCAAGAAATGACACTTTTGGCCAGGTATGAAGAATGAAGTGGTTGATTATATAGCCAAGTTCTTGGAATTCCAAAAATTTAAAACTAAAAATGGACACCCAATAGATTTTCTACAACCAATACCCAATCCTGAGTGGAAATGGGAAAGTGTTTCCATTGATTTCATTACAAAATTGTTCAAAACAATGAAGCAACATGATTCCATCATGGTTGTGGTGGATAAAATCACCAAGGCTACCCACTTTATTCCAATGAATTCAACACAGAAGGCGTCTAATGCTATTGAGATTTATATGAGGGAAATTTCTAGGATACATGGTGTGCCAAAGGAAATTATTTATGATAGATATTCTAGGTTTACGTGCAATGTTTTGATTGGCTTATTTAAGGGATTTGGAACTAATTTAAATTTTAGCACAATGATACCATCCAAAGTCAGATGGTCAAACATAAAGAGTGATCTAGGTGGATATTGGTGGCCACCTACCTATTCCATTTGGACTCGCACCATCAATTCTTTCAGTCTTCACTATCATCACAACTTATTGTTTTTAGCATGTTTTCGGTTCCTGCACTCTCAGAGTCGTTTAGGGCCTCAAAATGGCTCTGGAAGTTTAGGACCTGAAAAAATGCTAAAAATAGTAAGTTGTACTGAAACTTACAAACTAAAAGAACTGATGGTGGGGGTTCAAATGGAATCAGTGGGGGGCCACCAATATCCACATGGATCATTAAGTCCCCAAAATGTCTCCGGGAGTGCAGGACCTAAAAACTTGCTAAAAATAGTTAGTTGTGCTGACAGTGAAGACTGAAAGAATTAATGGTGCGGGTCCAAATGGAATAGGTGGGTGCCGATATCCACCTAGATCATTCCTCCCTCCTTAGGAAGTAATGGTCCCCATTACGTTAAGTTCCTCCATGAGAGGAAAATTCTGCTGAACTGATATTGGATTTGTCTAGGTTGTCGCGGACCTATTGGCGGACGTGATGGATGTAGATGTGCCGCTGGTGGGCAGTCGTTGAAGGATCTGGGAAAATTTATCCATCATCGCATTCCTCTATTTCTCGAGGGCCTCCTCGGGCAATATTTTGATAGGATATCCTGCTCCTTCGTCTTCCTTTCCTTTCACCATGGGGGGTTCGGCGAGGTTCACGAGGTTGAACTCCTTATACCCTGGCCACGTTGGGGACATGAAAAGAAAAATAGAGAAGGAGTAGACCACTCTGATACCACTGATCCATATTTATGCAGGAACACAATAGAATACACATATAGCCATAGATACAAAGATGCAGCGGAAATAATGCTTCATTTTATTATAATCAAATGACTGAAATAAAGTAGCTAGGGTGCTGGTAGCTTATCTCTGAGAAGAGATGTGGCGGCTACAAGCCTTTGAACTATTACAAAACAAATGACTAAAACATGCTTATAGAAATAATGGAAATAAATGAGCTAGGGCACTGGTAGCGTATCCCTGAGAAGAGATGTGTCGGCTACCAGCCCCTGAACTGTGTTACAATGAGGCTCAAAGGCCTATTTATTGTTGAGAAAGAATGTAAAACCCTAAACATCCAAAAACATAACCCTAGGAGATGAAGCACCAAAATTGTGGGTCTCGTTTGGGTAAATTGGTGTTAAAAATTCCAGAGGGCGTAACTTTGGCATATGATCTCCATTTGACGTGCTCCATACCTCGTTAGAAAGATCTATTCGAGGACTAAAAATTTTTAGTGAGATTTTTTTTTTTGTATACCCATGTTGCTCCCAGTTTCACCAAAAAGAGTCGTTTAGGGCCTCAAACGACTCTGGAAGTTCAGGACCCAAAAAACTGCTAAAAATAATAAGTTGTGTTGAAACTTAAAAACTGAAAGAACTGATGGTGGGGGTTCAAATGGAATCGATGGGTGGCCACCAATATCCTCCTGGATCATTAAGTCCCCAAAATGGCTTCGGGAGTGCAGGACCTAAAAACCTGCTAAAAATAGTAAGTTGTGCTGACAGTGAAGACTGAAAGAATTGATGGTGCGGGTCCAAATGGAATAGGTGGGTGGCCACCGATATACACCTGGATCAAAGAGTTAATCAGGTTATTGAAGACATGCTGAGGATGTATGTGATGGAAAAACCATTGAAATGGGAAGAATATGTGCACTTGGTGGAGTTTTCTTATAATAATGGATACCAAGCATCTCTAAGGATGAGCCTATTTGAAGCATTGTATGGCAAATAATTCAACCCAACAGATAGTTCTGATAGTCTAGTTGACACAACTACTATTGGTCCAAACTTGCTCAGGGAAATGGAAGAGAAATTAATAAAAAATAAACATAACTTGAAGGTTACCCAAGATAGACAAAAACATTAGGTAGATAAGAACATGTTAAACATGGAATTCAAAATTGGAAACTATTTATTCTTAAGAGGGAAGGCAAGGAAAAATTCCTTCAGATGGGAAATTGTGTGAAGTTGAAAACTAGATACTATGGACCATTTTAAATGCTAGATAGGATTGGTCTAGTGGGATATAGGATTGCATTGACAACATCCATGCACATTTCGGTAATGAAGATGCTAGATGGGAGCATGAAGAGTAATGAGGGAAGAATGACCTCATATTTTTAGGTAAAATTGTTATATATGTGTATATATAAGACATTGAGGACAACACCTATATAGGGGGAGAGGATGCGACACCCCTACTCAACCCTTGAAATGTAAATAACATGTATATGTGAAATTTAGGTTGGTTAGATGAAATATATCAATCAGGTTGGTGAGTTGAGGATTTCCTTTTAGGGTCATTTTTCCTGCATACATTTGTCTTCGTGTTTTTGGGCTAGTATGCCCAAGCACACAAGTTTATAATTGTATGGATTTTGATGCTAGAAGGCCTGGAAATGTAATTATGATAAAACATGCATGTTTAAAAATATATAATGGTTGTATATAGAGAAGAAGAAACAAGTATGTGGGGATGAGACTCCATAGATGATAAAATAGGTTCATTTAATTTATTAATAATTAAAATGAGAGCACATGCATATAACCTAGGTCCAATAAGTGGCTTGGGTGAGTGCCAAGTGGAAGAAAAAGGGCATGCATATAAACGAGCATCTTGGAACTAATAAAAGGAGGACATTGCATGGGCCTATTGGTCATAGTTTGTTGGTTTTGATATTGGTTGTCTGAGGGCTTGGAAGTGTACCTGAGAGACTCGTGAAGGTAGTAGAAGTCCCGGAGCTACATGACTATGGAACATCCCTGATCGGTTGATATAAGGGCTAACAGGGGATGTTAGCCTATAGATTTAATTTTTTTGGGTTTGGTATCTTGGTCAAAATATGGTACTGGAAATGTAATAGGATTTGGGTGAGTGTTTCCCCATGGAGTTGAAGCCCCAAATCGGGGGTGACCCACTATTGAGAGAAAATGAACAATGTGGTATATTGTTAGGTAGAATGTTGAAGGTCTCCAACCAATTGGGCATCAATTAAAAGATAAGTATTTATCTGTTGTGTTTATTTTCTACTGCAATGTTTTATGTATTTATGAATTCTATTATGAACCATAATTAAGAATCATATTCATGTTAGAATATGTCTGTGCATATGTATTTAATTTTAGCATGTGTTTAGAGTGTTTAGATATGCAGTTCATCGTATAGGAATTTCCTAGATAAGGGAAATTTTCAGAACATAGGTTGCTATGGGTAGTTGGTGCGCAATTGGACCTCATTAGGAGGCTGAAATAATCTAGGAATGGGCGGCGTGATATTACATGTCAATTGCTTAATTATGAGAGGTACCTACCTAGGAGGAGAAGCATGAGGCACTTATAGGAGGCACCTAGCCTTAGAGCTTGGGACTATGTAATATATATGTTGGAGGTTAGACATTCAACTTGAGTTAACTTGGGTTGGGGATATTAAAGGAGGTTAATTATGGACCCATACACATCTTAAGAGGAGAATTTTAGCTTAGTGACTACATTGGCATGCATGGTGAGGTGAATTATGCATAGGTGCACATGTAGCACATAATTAGAAGAGTATCTTGCTTAGGGACACTTGGGTAATAGATCATTGTGGAAAAGTGAGCATTGGACTAACAACACATTGGAAAGAACACCATATTGAAGGAGGGGCATTCAACCGACATAGGATCATTTTTAGAGGGTGTTTCACCATGGGGATAGATAGAACCTTAGTTTGTCACATGTAATCTTGTATTATGTTGAAATTTGTAGCTATGGTAAATATTTTCATTGGAAAATTAAAAGAGAAATTAGGTAATTTGAATGTTGACCAAGTCGGCCTAAAGTGCACAAGTTGGCTCCACATGATGAATGGATTTGACCCCAATATCAAAACCCTCCTCCTAAACCACATATAAATAGAAGTTTTTTGGAGATCATTTGACATCCGAGTCATCCATCACATATGATCTAAAACAAGAAGGTGATTCATCCACATGTGTGAAGAAGGAAAGGATACACTCTAATTTACATTCACAAATTTTTTGACTTTAGTTTGACCTGAGTTGAATTGGGCTCTATTTCCTCTTGTTTGACTGAGACCTTGAATGTTTGTGGAGGTCAAAAAGTTACAGTGGTTTGTTGACTCTTTTCGACCGAATTATATCTTTTTTTATGGACTTGTTGACTGCAGGTTAACCCTGAGATTTTGATTGACATTTTTACTAGTTTGTTGACTAAGGTTTCGATCGAATTTTGGCCTTCCTGTTTAGAACCACCTCAGGTCAAAATTGATCCCTTCTAATGCATAATTGACTTTGACCAACCTTGACTATATTCTCTCTCCTTTGACTAGTTTGACTTGGCAATATTGAGGTAAGAAAAATTGGAATCTTGTTGGAATATTCTAATATACATTTTGATTAACTAAATTCTCTCTCATAAGGAAAGATTGTTGGGTTTTCCCCTTGTTTGTTTTTCCGTGGTTACTAGCCTAATTTCTGGTGTCTCTTGTCTCTTGTGTTATTGTTTATTATGATCTCTATTGTTCTATGGTTGAAGCGAATGGTTGAAATTTTTCATGTATAAATGCTTCATTATTGGAATGGTCTAAAGAATTAATATTGTATTAATGGAAGTAGTTATCAATTTGAAAAATTGTACTAGTCTTGATCGCACTAAAATATCAACATGGTTTTAGAGCTATGGCGAAGGAAAGAGAATTGAGATCACCTATCCAACTAGCATCCTTTAACTCTAAAAACCATAAGTAGGCCTAAATATGTCCTAGTTAAAATATTTGTTGTGAAAGGTCGAATATCATTTATTGAGATTGATGAAGGTTGAACGTTTATGGAGATAAGAGTCATCCCATGCAAGAAGAAAGATGAATGAATTCTCTACACTTGAGGCACTTATTCTTTACAAAATATGTGTGAAGTATGAGCCACATTTCACTATGAAATGATGTGAAGTATGAGGCCATGTATTTGTGGAGATATGTGAAGGTATGAGGCACCTCACTTTGTGAAACCTTGCGAAGTTTGAGTGAAGCGTTGTGGCACAATCCAAGGTCTGTTATTGGATAGTCCCATGACATATTATGTACAAATTTGTGTTAAGGATCAATTATTTGAGGGCTAACCTGGTTGAACTTGAGAACATTATTGATGGATCCTGTATCTATTATGTATTTTTACCTAAGGAAAAAACATCTCTCCTTCACGATTGAAAAAGTGTCTCCTTGAAATGTAAGAACTCAAGACCGAGATATTTTCAAATCCATTCAAAAGTAATCTAATTTCATCTTGAAATATCCTTGTGATATAAATAGTGAAAGAGACCTAGAAAAAGAGATTACCTGGGATTTACTTGAAGAAGAAATCTTGAAGCGATTGAAAAAGATATATGTAATGCAAAGCATGTATTCTTTCTAAACCGAAGAAAATGAAAAAATTATGAAGATTTTCCCAAAACAGAGCATGATAGATGTATTATTCTTATCAACTTGAAAATCAACATATAATAGAGATGAAATGGATCGTGAAGACAAAAAATTCATACATATGTAACATAAGAAGAAACTATGCTATGTTTCCATACCACAGGTATCCCAAAGAAATAGCTGCAACCCTTTCATTAAATTCCTACCAAATACTGATTATACTAGAGTCTCTGATCAATGCAACAACATCCAACCTCTGAAATGAGTCAATAACTGAAATATATAGAAATAAAACAACCTATCCCAACCTTAGGGGTAAAATCCATGAGTGGAGGAGAAGTTCCACCAAATAATGAACTAAAACCTAGAGTGTAGGGAGGTCAAACTCACTCATCCCTCACTTTTTGGAAACTGATTCATTACATATCATTAACAGTTTTCACCTAATGTATTTAACCTAAGTAAGTGTAAAAAATTCAAAATTACATTTACACATTGAATTACATTGGTAAAACTTCATTTTCAAAAGTGAAATTGAGAAAAACTGAGAAAATTTACAAATATCAGCAAACTCAGAAATTTGGTCAAAAGCGCAGCGCTGAGGTAAAAAGCGTAGCGCCAACTTCAAATCCACTTTTAAAGGGATTCCTAGTGTCCAAATTGAGCTTAGAATAGCTCATTGAAAATCTTGTCCTGTATAGTTTCCATATCTATGCTCCGTTTCTAAAATTGTGTTGATTTGACCCTCCAAAACTTCATTCTCCCAAGACTAGTTAAAAGCGCAGTGCCGGGCTCAAAAAGAGGGCAAAAAGGTGATTTTTTGACTTTTTGACTGATCAGTTGGCCCAAAAAATCTTATAAAATTTTCTAGGGTGATTGTATTTTTACTTCTTAATCCAATGGTGCCTTTAGTTTTGTCATTGGGGGTCCCTAGAAAAGTGTAACGCCCTAGGCAAAAGCGCAATGCCACCCTGCAAAAAGTGCAACGCCGCCTTCAAACCCACTTTTGGATGACTTCCTGAACTCCCAATTGAGATAAAGATAGCTCATTGGAAATATATTTATGTCTAATATATAATGGAACTATCAAGCACTGAACATGATCAAGTATAACCCCTCAAAAATCAATTCTCCCAAGACTGGTCAAAAAGTGCAGAATGGGGGTGCAAAAAGTGCAGCATGCTCTTGAAGGCCACTTTTGGAGGCCTTCCACAACTCCACATTGAGATCATGATAGCTCATTGGAAATATCTGGATATATAGTTATCAGTTCACTCATCAAGCAAGTCATTTGGTCATTATATCAGGGAGAAAATTTGATTGTCCCAAGACTACTCTAGAAGTGCAACAACTCTCCTGTAGCCACTATATTTTTAGCATTCGCCCAAAAACATAACAATTGTGTAAAAAATGAATGAGTTTTTTCTTCCTTTGTATATGATTAACAAAAATTTCTTTAAGTTTTGTGAAATTCATCTCCATTTGCTTAAAAACATTTTTTGAAGACAAATTGGCATTATGTGTAGCAAATGATTTGTCCCTTGGAATGACTTCTTGAAAAATGATGCAGACATGATGTTTATGAGATGGAATGGCCTCATAATTGTTGATATGTTATACCTTATTCCTCCTCTACTCATATTTATCTGATTCTAGAGCAAACCCTAGCTCAATGGGAGAGGAAATTAGGGTTTAGTGTAGGCAAAACAGGGGATTTGGGCTATTTACAAGAATGAAGGGAAATAAATGGGATAGGGGATTCTAAAATTTTAGGAAAATTTTTGGAGGTAGGGAGGGATGTTAGGAAGTATGGGAAAGTGGAATTTAAAGGATTAAGTGAGGGGAAGGGTGTAGGTTTTAATCCTGAACAGAAATTATCTACACACGAACCTTATAACATAAAATAAACAATAGCGAGAGCATAAAACATAAAACAGATAAACACAGAGATTTTCCCCTGGATCCCAAATCAGGATGACTAGCTTGATATTTCATTATATTCCTTTTAGTGTTACAACACATATATATACATTCTGAAGCATACATAAACCCCAATCCATTAACCCTGGATTAGAACATAACTGTAGTTCCCTTGACCGGATCTACAAAATACCAGGGGCTGAAAACCATCGTACCCCAAAACCATGTGCAAACTCATGCACAAAACATGGGTGGGTCCGCCTATGAGTGGGACCACATACAAAAAAAAAAATTTCCGGGGCGTTGCCCCGGACCCCGAACTAGCCGTGGAAAGAATATAACACATACCCAACAAAGGGGTCCAAAAGGGAAAAACACAGGCCTAGTCTAGAAAAGTGTCAAATTGTAGCAATAAGCTAGGGTTTGTGGAAAAATGATGATTTTGAGGGATAGGAGTGATGAGAAGTGTTTAGGAAGGTATTTTAAGGATAGGGGAAGGTGTAGTAGCATCATGATACAAGTCTTGTTGATGATTTAACCATGGAAGGCATGGAACCAAGAAAAATTCCCTCAAAACCCTAGGAGAGGGAAATGAGCTTTCCAAGCACAACTGAGAGAAAAATATGGTAAACAAAAAACCAATTACTTGGAAATGATAGTTTGGAAGCTGAAATTATTTATTACTTTTATTATTACTAATTCAAAAGTTTAATTTTATGGTGAAATTACCAATTTTCATTATTTTGACCCTATGACCTAATGATGACACAAGATGGAAGAATGATTTGAATGTTGACCATGATGACTATGGGACTCTTTCAACAATGAATGACCTGACCATGATGATGTCCATTGACCATGGAAATGGAAGGAGTAGTAATGATCTAAATATCCTACTCAGTGATCAAATTTTTGCATGACCTAGTGGAATGATAAAAAAAATCAAAATTGAACCCATAATATGATGTGAAAAAGAGATATTTTTATCACTCGTGGTAGGATGCAAAAAATGACACTAAAACCTAGTCGAGAAAGATGTCTTGTGAATTCCATATTCTTTAATGTGTACATGATGACATCCCAACTTCAGATCAATATTTGAGAACACTCCTCCCTTAAACTAATCGAACAAATCATCAATCCTCAACAACGAATACCTGTTCTTGATGGTCACCTTGTTCAATTGTCTGTAATCAATGCATAATCTAAAGGTACCATATTTTTTCTTCACAAACAATACTAATGCGCCCAATGGTAATACACTTGGCTTAATGTATCCCTTTTCCAACATTTCCTTCAAATGCAACTTCAACTCTACTAGCTCTGGAGTGCTCATCCTATAAGGTGCCTTAGATGCTGGTGCTTCCCTTGGTACCAACTCATTAGAAAAATATACTTCCCTGTGAGGTGGAAACTCTGAAATATTTGAGGGAAACTGGTGTAGAACTGGTACCTTATCAAAACATATGCATCCTCAAATTACGTACCTTTTTCACTAGAAATGTGCTCTACAAATAACACACACCCTTTCCTGCAACAATGCTTGGCCTACATAGCTCTAACCATTCTCACTGATGCTTATTTCTTCTTACCTTGTAATACTTTGTTCTCCACTTTCATATAAACATTCAATGGATTTGACATAGGAGTCCACTTTGATCCTATGAATACATAGCCAGTCCATACCCAAAATCATACTATATGATCCCAACAACAATACATTCAGATGTACTGAGGTAGGCATACTATTCTATTGATTTATGGTAGCATCAGATGTGCTCTCAACTTGTAACTTTGTATATAGGCTAAGACACATGTATTCCATAAAAACTAGAAATGGTTTTGGAAAATTCCACTTAGAGATGGTTTAATTAAAATAATTAGTCATTTTTTTAATGTTTTCCTAAGTCTAAACTTAGGGAAACTGATTAATTAAAGGGTATTAATTAAAAAAAGTGTGAATCTTCTAGATAAAGTCATGGATCACCTTCAAGTTAATCCTAGCCATTGATTATGTTTTAATCTTGGCCGTTGAAGGGTCAACGAAGGATTATAAGAAGGAGGGTGAGGGGCCTATATAAAATACACATCAGACGGGAAAGAATCAAGAGATCGATTTCTTTAGCCAAAGGAAGAATCGAAGTGATTCTCGATTGTAGAGAGGGGAAGGTAAAATCTCCAAGAGGGAGAATTTATGAAGAATAAGGAGTGTGGGAAGAGAAGTGAGAAGGGAGCCATAACAGTAGCGTAGAGATAGCCAAGCAGCAGTTATGCTAGGCTAGCATAGAGTGTCAGAGGGAGTTTGATTTCTGTTGGAGAGACAACTGAGGGTTCATCCAGTAACCAAAGGGAATTTTCGGAAGAGGAGAAAAATCTAGTCTCACATAGCAGTGAGCACTGAGGCAACCATAATGAGCAACAACAACAATGACGCAGTGACATCGTGAGTGATGCAGTCACTGCATAGAAATCATGCAGAGACACTTAGAGTGGGTGCAGGTCAGTGCCGGAACTTCGTGGTGAAGTGAGAACTATCTCACTAAGCCTATTCTCATCATATTTCTTCAGGTTATTTATTGATAAATACAATCACACATTTGTACTCAGAATTTCTACATAATAAAGAAACCCTCATATATGTTGCATCGATTTTCCCGAATTGGGTTTTTCCAGGGACAATTGTCCAAAAATAAAAGTGTCTATGTGTGAATACTTGTTTTATTTCTTTCATGTTGATTATTTATCATGAAGTATACAACATATTTTATTTTGATATTTAACATAGTAAAATGTTAAATAATTGTGTGATAAATAGAAGAAATATAATCAGTAGCTGTAGTAGAATTCTACATTATATAATTTTCACATGGTATCAAAGCTGTCAGATCCAAAGGAAGTAGAGTCAGAGAAGAGACTCCGCAATCCAGAAGCCGAAGAAGGGACGCAACACAGAGAAAAGAAAGCACAAATAAGTATGGCAGACTTATATGTTTTATCGTCTAGGTTAGAAGAGGATTGTGCATGCCTGTCAAGTTTAGCATCTGCAAGAACCTGGTATATTGATAGCAAGGCTTCAACTCATATGAATGGAGTACGAGAATATTTCTTGAGCTATAGGGAGGAGCAGATGAACTTACAAATCACTATGGGGAATAACACAAAATGCACTCCAGTTGGGAGAGGAGTTTTAGTGTTTCAGACGGAAGTCGAAACCAATGTCAAAGTCATAGATGTACTACATGTGCCAGGTTTTGGTATGAATTTAATCTCAGTATCCCAGTGGCAGGAAAAAGGGTATGACATACACTTTGTCAGAAAGAATGTATATGTAAATCACCCTAGTTGGAAGAAAACAAGGCTGATTGGAGTTATAAGGAACATACTATATAGGTCGTAGCTTGAATCTTCGATGGAACTAATCAATAGTAATCTTGAAGACAAGAAAGTGTTGAATGAACTTTGGCATAGAAGAATGGGGCACTTGCACCATGGTGCATTGAAAATGCTCAGAGAAACAGTTGATGGGGCACCTGTTCTCAGTATGGAGCATGATGATGTATGCCGAGGATGTGTACTTGGGAAGTATGCTAAGGAAACTTTTCCTAGAAGTGAAAACCGAGAAGCAAGCATATTGGGACTGATGCACTCAGATATATGTGGACCTATGTCCAATAACGCTCTCAAGGGTGGCAAATATTTTTTCACATTCATCGTTGATCACTCTAGGAAGGCATGTGTTGAGGTATGTACGAGGAACAATCATATTTGGTATACGGTATGGCCAAGGAGAGGATGTCAAACACAGTGGATTCACAGACGAAGATTGGGCATGAAGCTCAATGGACAGGAAAAGTACCTCTGGGTACTATTTCAATGTTGGATCAGGAATGGTGTCCAGGTGTAGCACGAAACATAAGTTAGTAGAATTGAGCACAACTGAGGCAAAGTACATAGCAGATAGTACAGCTACATGCGAAGCCATTTGGCTTCAGAAGCTTCTTGTGAGTCTATTAAGGAGCATGGAGCCTATGTGCATTTACTGTGACAATCAAAGTTGTATCAAATGCTTTAAAAATCCAGTATTTCATGATCGGTCTAAACATATTGACATCATGTGTCATTTTATCAAAGTCTGTGTTCAGCGTGGGGCTGTACAATTCCAGTACATTCTCACAGGAGAACAGACAACAGATATACTCACTAAGGCTCTGGGGATTAATTTCACTTAGTTTAGAGAATAATTACCATATGATTGAAAATCCATTTCGATAGTCGAAGGATCTTCAACATAGATGCATGAGGGAGTTGCAGTATAGTGGCAGTTGGCAGTAGCATACGGAGTCATCAGCAATACAAGTGCAACATTTTTGTGCAGTGTTGGTGAGTAGCATCAACAGCACAACAACAGATGTTACATAAGTCAAAGAAGCACATAGAGTTGTATTTCTAGAGAACTTTCCTCGCTAAGAGGGAGTGTTGATTTATGGTAGCATCAAATGTGCTCTAGCCTTGTAACTTTGTATATAGGCTAAGACACATGTATTCCATAAAACACAGAAATGGTTTTGGAAAATTCCACTTAGAGATGGTTTAATTAAAATAATTATTCATTTTTTTAAATGTTTTCCTAAGTCTAAACTTAGGTAAATTGATTAATTAAAGCATATTAATTAAACCAAGTTTGAATCTTCTAGATAAAGTCATGGATCACCTCCAAGTTAATCCTAGCCCTTGATTATGTTTTAATCTTGGCCGTTGAAGGGTCAACGAAGGATTATAAGAAGGAGGGTGAGGGGCCTATGATAAATACACATCAAACAGTGAAAGAATCAAGAGATTGATTTCTTTAGCTGAAGGAAGAATCAAAGTGGTTCTCGATTGTAGAGAGGGGAAGGTGAAATCCAAAAGAGGTAGAAATTCTAAAAAATGAGCGTGGGAAGAGAAGTGAGAATGGAGCCATAGCAACAACACAGAGATATCCAAGCAACAGTTACGCTAGGCCAATGCAGAGTAGAAGAGGGAGTTTTGATTTTAGTTGGAGAGACAACTTAGGGATCATCCAGTAACTGGAGGGAATTTCTGAAAGAGGAGAAAACTCTAGTCTCACACAACAGTGAGCACCAAGGCAGCCATAACAAGCAGCAATAGTAGTGACGCAGTCACTGTGCAAAAATCACATAGAGACACTCAGAGTGGGTGCAGGTTAGTGCCAGAACTTCGTGGTGAAGTGAGAACTGTCTCACTAAGCCTATTCTCATCATATTTCTTCAGGTGATTGATTGATAAATAAAATCACACATTCGTACTTAGAATTTATGCATAATAAAGAAACCCTCATATCTGTTGCACCGGTTTTCCTGAGTTAGGTTTTTTTGGGGACAATTGTCCAAAAATAACGGTGTCTATGTGTGAATACTTGTGCTATTTCTTTCATGTTGATTATTTATCATGAAGTCTGCAACATATTTTATTTTGATATTTAACACAAAAAATGTTAAATAATTGTGTGAGAATGCAATAGAAGAAATATAATCAGTAGCTACAGTAGAATTCTACATTGTAGAATTTTCACACATTCGAGTCAAATGCACAAGCTCTTTCACAATGATGAACTCACTTCTTGGTACCTCTATCCAACTGCACTAACCAAGATTCAACATGAATTTGTTTATTCAAACCACACTTATCCACTGGGTCAAGATTAACATAACTATATCTAGGGTCAATCAAAATTGAAACAACTTGATCACAAGCTTACCATCCATCTCAATAATAGACGCTTGGTGATTTGCCTACCTGTTATCTAGCGCTACATAGATCCTAGGAACACTATGTCCAACATCCCTAATTGTCTGCGCCTCCTGAGCACTGTATATCTACTTTCTACCACTCTGATGTAGTGGAAAAACTCTCCTATGATGATATTTGCCACAAGTCCAACCTTGTATAGGCTTCCAGCCCACACCCTTGTTCTGCTCCTCAAACTGAAATCCCTGCCCTTTTTCAGATGCATTGAGCTTCTTGTGCGGTGATTTATTATATTTTTTACCTATATCCTGAGGTATTTCTCACTTCATATCCCATTTACCTTTATTCTTATCATTACCCTTCCAATCCCGCTTAGTCTTAGATCTGTGCTTCGATTTCTCATAAAAATGCTTTAGTTTTTGGATGCTCTCCTCCAATGATTTAGGCTCATCAAAATCAATCATATATTTGAATTCTATTAACAACCCATCGATGAATCTATGAATCTTGGCCTTCTCCTCCTTGAGGTAAGGCACATACCTCAACAACTCCAAGAAGATTCTCGTGTACTCCTCATATTCATAGATCTAATCTTTAGCTCATAAAACTCTTTTTCCCAGTCGTCATAATATCCCTTCAATAGATACTTCTTCCATAATAGTATCTCAAATTCGCTCCAAGGAAATTCCTCCTCATGAATACCTCTGACATTCTTCACATCTTCCCACCAAATATCTACTTTACCCTTGAGTCTGAATGTAGCTATTTTGATTTTCATGTTTTATGAGTAATCATGCAACCTGGAGAACTTCATCATACCAAGAAACCATGCTTCTGCATCTTGTGATTTTTTCATCTATCCATAAAATGTAGGTGGATTTTCTTTCTTAAACTCATCTGGTAAATATCCCCTGTTGCTCCTCCTATAAGGATGATAATAATGAGGATCATAGTTCCTGTCAAAACCAAAACTAGAATAATACTTTTGTTTATCACCTCTCCTATGTGGAGTGTCCAAGAATCTACCATCTCTGATCGTGTCATCTCTATCTGACCTGTGTCCACCATGAGACCGAATACTATATGCCCCATTAGTCCCATCCCCCTGTCGATAGCTAATCCAAAGTGGCCCTCGTCTTTGCAATTATGACAAACTCTAAAAAATTACTGGATTGACTTCTACTTGTTTCTCTTGTATCTGTATGATTCTATCATTATCTGCTTTGCAACTCCTTATTTATTCCTTCAGACTTCTCAATGTGTCTGTTTAGTCAGAAGAGTGCCCAGAACCAAGTTTTTCTTCTGATTCATAGGGAGAATATATGTAGTCTACCATCTTGCTAGTCATTTTGATTTCTTCCTACAAAGCATACTATGTCATCTAAACCAAATCATATACAAACCAACGTATCTTAGCATCATTTGGGGAGGATATCTCATCTGCAATATCAACCAATAAGATTAATACATGTATAAACATAATCATAATAACATATAAATATGTAGAAAATTGATAAAAAAACATATAAACATCATTCCAACCATAGTCCAGTCATCAATGCACAACCATATCAATCACATACCAGGACCTTATGCATGACAAGAAAAACCATACCAATGCACACTCAACAACATGTAAGCACTTGACATGCATAACCAATCATACACTCATGACGACACATTATACAACAACCCCATCAACCTTCACATGATAACATCACTGCAAACATGATCAACACCATGCATATGCAACAAGCACATATACCATAAACATACAGAACACATATGCAACCGACATGAATGCATGGCCAATGCACCGCCCATCCAATTCGAGGGGTGAACCATGCTCTGATACCAATTTGTAACACCCCCCTCCCACATCTACCCAAGTAACTGGAGAACCAGGGTAAAAATGTGATGAAGCATTACAATGATATGATTCAACTCCCTATGTGTCAACTGAGGAAGTCGAATCGACGAAACACAAAAACAAAGACCTTTTGTACATGCTATAGGACATCCAAGATCCATCCAAACCTTCCATGAGGCTAGCCCCTGAGACAAACTGACCTTTTAGTGCATTAGTCCTCCAGTCACTCCCTTGATATGGGAAAGAGTGCGACTGGAAACCTCCAATCGCTCGCATAACATGGGAATTTGTGTGACTGGGGAATTTTCCAGGTAGTTTTGAGCCCACGACCCGATTTTTTTGCCACTTTTTCAGGCACATGTTTCAAAAAGCTGCCCAAAACTTCATGACACTTTTATAAATGAACAATAACAACAGAATAATGATATTAATGCAATCACTTGAACAAGGACTTGACTGGACCCCTACTAATCATGACGTGTATTTTATTAAACATGTCACAAATATGTAATCTACAGGTTTAAACAATAGATATGAGCATAGGGTCTCATACTTATTTGAGAATAACTTAGAAGAATTGTTGCCTCATCAAATTAGCTGCATTATCATATATTAGGTCATAGATTCATTGTTCATTCATTTACAAGTCAAAAAATGATGAGAGCTATACATCATCACTATCATAGAACACATTCATAACAAGCATATAAACATCAGAATTGAAAATAATAAAACATCCATATAAGCCACATAATAACAAGCATATTTACGCATCAATACAAGAGGAAACAAGCTCTTATTTCCATAAGAAAAATGTAACCAAGTCTGGGACTTCCACGTACCACCTGACCATAGACATAGCTGATCCAAATCTCTCTTTAGCTAGTCATGCCATATTCCAAGCACGAATGTGGGATCTCATAAAAAAAATCCATCAAAATCAAACCATGGCTTCTAGAGGACAAACCACATCAACCCTCAACCAATGATTCCACCTCACTGTTGGACATCACTAACCATCACCAGATTGGTCTCTACCCAAGCTGTCCAAGGGTCTAGATATTTTATTCCAACAAGGGCTTCCAGGACTAGTAACTCAACCCTCAAATTCCATCGGGTTTCTAGAGCGTTTGTCCAACTAGGGCTTCTAGAGCGTTTGTCCAACCAAGGCTTCCAAGAAAGTAACTCAACCCAAGGTGTTACAGGGTTTCCATAGTGTTTGTCCAACCAAGGCTTCCAGGAACTAATAATGCAACCCACAACCAAATGCACATGAAAACCATGTTGGGTATGTGTTATATTCTTTCCACGGCTAAGCAAGCGCGGGGGGGTAAGAGGGGGGGAGATAGCCCCCCCTGCCGGGTTCAAAGGGGCCTCCTACGAAATTTTGTTCCATCTTCACAGAATCACAGATTCATGGTTTTGTGCATGGTTTTGCACATGGTATTGGGGTACGAAGGGTTTTCTGGCCTCTGTATTTTTATCCTACTATATCCACGTTGTGTTCTGAACTGTATTATGGATCTTTATGCATGCTTCCGCATGTATATATATGTGTGTGTTGTAACACTAAAAGGAATATAATGAAAAATCAAGCTGGTCATCCCAATTTGGGATCGAGGGGAAAATCTCTGTGTTTATCTGTTTTATGTTTTATGCTCTTGCTATTGTTTATTTTCTGTTATAAGATTCGTGTGTAGATAATTTCTGTTCAGGGTTAAAACCTACAAACCAACCAAAAAACAAAAGTAAAACCCACAACACCATGACTATCTAGGAAATGGAAAGGCTACGAAAAACCACTGTCAATCTAGGAAATACTCCATCCCAATGACAAATCATGACCAAGAAATCACATGCATATGCCATGCATGCCAAAAATAGTGAGGAAAACATACATGCAACTTAGTACCTGCAAGAAAAACCCATTGTAGTTTCTGATTCCAATGTCCTCTTGTGATTTACTCCTCTTCCTTTGCCTTCTTGCTCCAAATCCCAAGTGTACCACACTCCTCCAAGAGTGCTCCAAGAAACCTCTAAGTGTCCAAGATTATGAGAGAGAGAGAAAAATGAAAGCTCCAAAACTGAACTAATCAAAAGCCATGATCTGATCCTCAGAAGCCTTTTGATTAATGTGGCCTATATTTTCTTCATTTTCCATGTTTTTTGTTAGGTCCCTATATTACTAGTATAGTCCCTTATTTTTGTTAGTGTAACCCCCTTATTGTTATTTTTGTACCCCTATAACCCCCATATTGTTATTATTGTGCCTTTACATTATTATTGTTAGGTTGGTTAGGATTACATTGTGGCCCCATGGGCTCCTATATATAGAAAGGAGGTTATGTCATTTGTATCATCCAAGAATTGTTCATTTATGTAATGTATTGGAGGTTGCCCCCTTGAAGTGGCTTATTTTTAAGGCATTGATATTTCTTTTATTCTATTTTTGGAGATGGTTTCATAACATTTGGTATCAGAACTTTGGATTCTAGGGTTTCGCTGCTCCAAACAGGTAAACGTGACATTTTCGCTATAAATTTTTTTATACAAAGGCACAGAAGCTGAAATTTTTACAGAGCGAAGCCAAAATCATGAGGAACGTCCTGTCAAAAATTTCAGATCTTGTTTCACAATATTTTCCTTGAAAAGTCCAAATCAAGTCAGACCTGTGGCATTCGAAAGAAGATTCAGAGTGCTACTACAGGGCTGAATTTCAGATATTGAAGATCCAAAATCATAGAGATAATTCAATTTCAAAATCGAGCTCCTCAAAATCAAGAAAAAGGTGTGTATTTTTTTTCCGAATTGCATAAGTCATTGTTTGAAGAATCAATTTGATGTATCAAATCTTTCGGTGAAAATCACATTCGAGTAAATTGTGTCGACGCATTTCGAACCAGCTAGTGTGGTTCATCATCAGGACAAGATGATGATGTCAGTATTGGGTTCTAAAATTCCCCCTAAAAAGAATTCAACACCCATTAAGCCTTCAGAAGGCTCTACTATGACTCATGAAGATGAATAAATGCAACATGACATATAAAAATTACAAGAGCAAGTGCACCATATTTCGCTTTCACAAAGAGCAACAAAAAATGAAATGGATGTTTTGAAGAAAAGCATGGAAGCTAATATGGATGGTTTGAAGAATGGTATGGAAGAAAAAATGGAAGGTTTGAAGGAAGACATGGAAGGTTTGAAGGAAGGTTTGTAAAATTTGATACAAGAAATGATTCCTAATGGAGAAAAGATAGTAGAGGAAACTCATGATGAGAACAAAATAAATGTTAATCATGATTTCATAAACTCTAATGTTGGATTGAAGAACCACCATATTCCAAAGATGGATATGAGGAAATTTGATGTCAAGGATCCCATAACATGGATACTACAGATGGAGAAATATTTTGATCTCAATAATGTGCAAAACACACAAAAGGTATGCATTGCAACTTTACATTTAGAACAAAATACGTTTGTATGGTATTGATGGCTTTTCTCCCGTAAAAAAATTGTCACTTGGTCATTTTTTATGGATGAAATGATAGCACATTATGAGGATACAAGGAGCAACACCTTCTTTATCCAATTGATAAATCTCAAACAAAAGGCTTTAGTGGTGGAGCACATTGAGTACTTCCAAAAATTGAATATAAGGGTAACTGATATTCCAAAGGAACACAAGATTGATGTCTTCATATGGACTTTAAAGGATAACATCCAACATGAAGTTCAAGTGTGGGAACCTGATTCATTGGAGAAGGCATTCAGGTTGGCAAGAAAAATTGAATGTAAAATTATGGTGACATGGAAGCCTACCACTCACATCATAAATATGGAAGTGTTGCTACTCCTAGACTTCCACAACCTACAAGGTTGACACCACAAAAATTGGAAGAAAAAAGAGAAAAAGGGTTTTGCTACAGTTGTGATAGCAAATACACTAAAGGTCATAAGTGTGCCGAGAAGAAATTATTTTACATAGATTGTGAAGAGGAGGAAGAAAATGAACAAGAAACTTCAAAAGAAGAGGATATACACTAGGAACCAACCCTAGAAGAAGAAATGAGTATGACCATATCATGTAATGCATTGGTAAGAATTACCACTCCTCAAACTCTCAAGATAGAAGGACATATCAAGAAGAAAAAGGTAATATTGTTGATTGATTTGGGTAGTACCCATAATTTTATTCATTGTAAGGTAGCCAAGGAATTGAATTGTTTCCTATACCCAGCACCAAAATGTCAAGTGATGGTCGCAAATGGAGGAACTATAAATTGCTCTGGAAAATGCCATAATATCAAGCTAACCATGGGGGAATATATATTGAATAGTCCAATGCTCATCCCACCTGAGAAGATGTTGTAACAGAGGCAATGGTTACAATCATAGTATGGGAAGAATTTCAGACCTTTTTCTTTAATTTGTTTTGGAAGAAAGTGAAACTAATTACGGATATCCTGTGAAGTTGTAGCACAAGTCAATGGTTACAGACAAGCTTCTCAAGAAAGAACAATATAATTTCACAAATTATTCACCAGAAGTTCCAACATCAAAACTACTCTATTTCTCCATATCTCCAAAAAGTCTGAAAATTATCTCCAAGGTTGAAACTCCCAAAGGACTCCCACCTATTCATGATCATGATCAAGATATTCATTTGATCTAATCGTTTTTCCAAACACGTTCATATATCTTTATGTCCAAAAGAGAAAAATGAACATATGATTCATCAATTGTTAGAGGTCGTATGCATCTCATCTATTCAAAGTAATTTTTCTACTCAGGTATTAAAAAAAAGCTAGAAGAATGGATCGTGCATGGAAACCGATTATAGGAGCTCAATATTAAAGATAAATTTCTCATTCTTGTCATTGATGAATTATTGGATGAATTACATGGAGCAATTTATTTTACCAAGTTGCATCTTCGTTCAAGATATCATCAAATTAGAAAGAAGAGGGAATATATTCCAAAAACAGAATTTCGAACTCATGAGGGTCATTATGAATTTTTGGTCATGCCTTTTGGCCTTGCCAATGCACCTTCCACATTTCAAGGGTTGATGAATTCCATTTTCAAATCTTCTTAGAAAATCAGCATGGTTTTTTTGATATAGCTGACCCATAAAAGAGAACAATAGACCAAGGAACAATATAAGATAGGGTGCTCAAACTAGCTGAGAGAGAAACAACATTCATAAAACATCCAAATGTTTCTTTGGAGTACAACAGGGAATATCTGTTCATAACAGATTCAATAGTGTTAGGGCATTCTAAATGTACCAGGCACATATAATATAAATTCCCCACAACCATAAAGCAGCTGCGAGGATTTCTCGGGTTAACAGGGTATTATCACAAGTTTGTTAAGAATTATGGGAGAATAGCAGCACCTCTAACAACATTATTGAAGAAAGATGCATTTTCATGGACTCCTGAAGCAACTAAGGCCTTTGAACATCTTAAAGAGGCAATGCACCTAGAACCAGTCTTAGCTATGCTAGACTTCACAAAAACTTTTATTGTGGAATGTGATGCCTCAAAAAATGGAATTGGTGATGTTTTAATGCAAGAACGAAGACCCATTGCTTTTAAAAGTCGTCCAATCAAAGGAAATTATTTGTAAAAGGATATTTATGAGAATGAAATGTTGGCAACACTACATGCACTAAAGAAATGCCGACCTTACCTAATGGGAAGACACTTCAAGGTAAAAATTGATCATGCTAATCTTAAAAACTTTTTGGAACAAAGACTATCTTCAGAAGAACAAAAAAAATGGGTCACGAAGATGTTAGGTTATGACTTTGAAATCATCTACAAAAAAGGGAAGCTAATTGTTGTTGCAGATGCACTCTCAAGAAAGGATGAAGAGGTGGAAGCATTTATTTGTGCCATTTGTATTATCCAACCAGATTGGATAACCGAAGCAAGGGATGAATGGAAGAAGGACAAAGAAGTGTAGACACTTATTCAAAATTTGTAGCAAGATCCTAGTACATCTGATACTTTTATTTGGAAAAATGATTCCTTATGGTACAAATATCACTTATATATTTGAAATAATTCCCAACTAAAACAAAATATTCTTTTGGAATTGCATACTTCTCCTTTAGGAGGACACTTGAAATTTTTAAAAACTTACCACAGGGTGAAGAAATAACTTTTTTGGGATGGCCTTAAATCTGATATTCAAAAGTTTGTGGCAGAATGTTTGGTTTGACAGAAAAATAAAGTTGAGATAATTAAGACCTCGGGTTTTCTACAACCTTTATCCATTCCAAGTCAACGTTGGGAGGATATTTCAATGGATTTTATCACAGGTTTACCTAAGTCCGAAGGAAAGAGTGTCATCATGGTGGTAGTTGATAGACTTACCAAGTATGCACACTTTTGTGCATTATCTCATCCATTTAAAGCAAGTATAGTTGCTACTGCATTTATAGAAACAGTTCAACATCTACATGCAAAACCTGAAGATTATAGCAAGTGACAGAGATCCCATTTTTACAGGAAATTTTTGGACGGAATTATTTTCTTGTTTGGGTACTCATCTAGCTCATAGCTCATCTTATCTAGCTCA
>JAXQQM020075760.1:0-13190 GCA_034641835.2 Pinus albicaulis
ATTCGACGATCGTCCTTCGATGCCCGTCGGCCTTGTTGAGCCCTAAGATTGTTCTTTCTTTCATCTTACTTCACTCCATTTTCCTTTTTCCATTGTTATCCCAGGCCCAAATGATCAATGAAATTAGTTAAAATTAATTTTAGAATGAATAACATGGCTAACTTGCTAAGTTTTGTGATTTTTTCATTGTAATGCATTTTGAACTGAAACTAGCTACAGAATGCAGACATTCCGTAGATAACCACTAATTCTATAGCTGTCTTCACGTTCAAGCATGTTCCAGGTGTCCTCTCAGGAAAAGCCACACATGGGTATATTCCACATCATGTCCTCAACGTTTGTTGCTCACCATGAAGAATGAACCGAATTCTGGACGTGGTTTTGTACGTGGGAACTCATTCAAGGAGGCAGACTTCTAATAGGACAAGGACAGTCCAGATGTCCTTTGTCCCTTTATGCTGCCATCTTTAGAGTCCTAGTACGATTTTGATATGAAAAGACAATGATCCCCGTATTGTTGCAAGTTCTGTTATAAAGATTTCTTATAAATGCACTCGGGAAACCGAGAGACAAGCTCTAGATTTTGATTAGATTTCATGGATTGACTGCTATATTTCTGAAGACCGAGAATACTCCGTTTTAAGTTATTTTCCTTTAATGAAGAAGACAACATTGCTTTGAATGCGTTGAGTTGATTTTGAGTTAGATTCCGTCTGGTGGTAGAGGGCCCCTGCCTCCTGAACGGCTTTACTTTCATAATTTAGATAAGTATCTTAGTTTGTTTTCACGTTTTTTTGAAGTTTGAGTTCATAGTTAATTTCATTAGTCACTATAGATATACTTGTTCTAAGAAACTCTTCCAAAATATCATGATAATGAATGAGAAATGGCTGTAGTGTTATAGATTTTATTTGCAATTCCTTTTGTTCATTATCACAGTTGAACTTATTCCAGTAAACTCTTCCAAAAAATCATTATGATGACTAATGCATGACTGTGATACTGAAGGTTTCAGTTGCTTTTTTACACTAAGTAGCATAGCTAATCTTACTCTTAAAACGCTCTTCCAAAATATCATAACAATGGGTAGGAAATAGCTGTGATGTCTTAGTTTTTAATTGTAATTGCTTTCAGTCTTTATGTTTGCATTTGCATTGAATTGTACAACCATGATTGTTCTAACAAGCTCTTCCAAAATACCATTCATGATGGACAAAATAGGCTATAGAATCCCATAGATTAATTGCATGATAAGTTAGTTAGGGCACTCCGGAGTCAAATTGCATTCAATTCATGCTCTGTTATTTCGTTTTAAGTTTGATAATGACTTGTTAGTTTAGCACTGTTTATTGTAGACTGGTAGCACTCTAGTTCAGTTCTAGCTTAGCCCACTATATTTACATTCCACATTTAGTTTTCATCCATTGCATATTAAATTAAATTAGTTGTTAAACTTAAATACCACAGCCTTCATTATTTACAAAACTTCTTTTGTTCCAAACATATATTGACTCATAATCATCTGAATAGAAGATAATATCAGTCCAAGGCATGGAGTACTTTTGCAACCTTTTTACCATTTCATAAACAAAGCCTTTCCTCAAAAGACTACTCTAAAAAGAAATCTATAACTTTTGAGTAAGGTTTAGTGATGTTAAACTAAGTTGCAGAACAAAATTAGGAGCTAGTTTTAGAGTAGAGATCTTATGATGTTACCAATGTTCTTCTCCAAATATGTTTCAACAAACCTCTAATCATGGATAAGATGTTGTATCATTATAAGCTGATTGTTTAATTGTTTAGTTAGGAGAATTTTTACACTTAGTTGCCCATTCCTCAAGCTCTTCCAAAATATTCTTGATAAATGGATTGGACAAGTTAAGTTTATGTTGTGATTCATTTTCTTGAAGTCATTATCAAGCTTTGTATTCTGCTTAAGTCATAGTTTAGGTTTGGTTTTGTTTCAGTCTTTGCATTTGTCATTTATCATTCATAACTTAGGCTTTGCTTTGTTTTTAACCAGTAGCTTCTTTCCACCAGCATTTAGTTCTTTTCCTTGTGAACATAAAACCATAAAAAGACCAAAAACATCATAAAACACTAAACACAACGCAGTAAGAAACAAACACCTAGGCACATATAGTGCACTTCACTTCAGCAGTTTACCAACCCTGGTTGATAATTAAATGAACTCAATTTAGGAGACTAGGTTGAGCCCAAACATTTTGGCGCTGTTGCCGGGGAAGTGAAAACTAGTTAACCTTTGTTTCTTAACTCCCAAAAACAATTATATGCATAGAGAGAGAGACTCAAGGGGTAGATTCATAAGTAGCAGAAGCAGAAGTTTGATTTCTAGAACATCACTTGTTTCACCTAGACTAAGAGCTAGTACACCTTCAACTCAGACCCACATTCCATCCTTTACTGATCCTAGACTTCTAGAAGACCTAAGATTAGATATTCCATTAGAGAGACCTTCCACTTCATCAACTGAACCTGCCTTAGAAGAAGATCCAAAGACTCCTGTTAAGGACACAAACATTTCCACTTCCACAGGAGAATCAACCATGGTAGAAGAAGGGGGAGGAGGAGTCTTTAATGGAGAACACACATTATTTGGAGGTAGAGGTAGAGGTAGAGGAGAAGAAGGTAGAGGTGCAGAAGGAGGAAGAGGTAGAAGAGAAATGGGAAGCTCTTTAGGGTTTCCTATAATAGATGAAGAAACCAATACAACCATGAAAAACATTTCACCCTCTGTCCTTCCAAACTTCTATGGACTTAAAACTGAAGATCCTGAAACCTTCCTATTTGAATTTGAAATCCTGTGTAGAACTTATGACTACTTACAAGATGCTCAAAAACTTAAACTATTTCCTTCAGCATTGAAAGGAGCATCATTGAAGTGGTTTATGAGTTTGATCAATAGTTCTATTAGGACATGGGAAGACATGAAACACGCATTTCTAGAGAGGTATTTGGATTATTGCATGCCGTTCAATCATAAGGAAGAAGTGTTTAAGATGTTACAAAAAGAAAATGAAAACTTGGAAGATTTGTTGGAGAGATTTCACTACAACATCAAAAGAGCAAAAATGGAAAACTTAGATCAAGACACCTTAAAAGCTCTTTTGTTGAAAACAATTAGGGATGAATGGTTGGATATCCTTAACATGATGGGAAAAGGGGATATATCACAGCTCACATTACCTGAAATATCTAAGTTATGTATCAACCTTTCAAGATGGAAATCTAAAACTGTAAAAGGTCCAAGAGATCCTGCTCTTGCAAGGGCAAGCAAGTCTGCTTCTAGGACATTAAGTAGATCAGAAATAGGACATATGCTTGATGATTTCAAATTTGACATCTTAGGGAGTCTTAGTGAACAAATAGACACCCTTAAGATACAAAACAAGAAAAAAGCTGAATCTGATGCCTTAGCAATATTCTGTCCCAAATGTAGAAAGAAACATGCCTTGAGAGAGTGTCCTTTGGATGTAAAAGTTGTAGAGACCTGTGTCATTTGTTTTGAAAAACATGAGACCAAGAATTGTCCTTCTCTTCCTGGTCTCAAAGCTGTCTTTCAAGAGGAAACTCCTATAGATTCCATAGAATCTCTCAATTTTGTCTCTAGAAGGCCTTGGCAAGGACCTCAAACACAAGGATTCCATGATCAAATGTATAACCAACCTCCACCTTGGAATTCTTGGCAGCAACCTTGGCCTAAATTTCAAAATCAATCTCAAGCTTGGGCACAAGGGGCACAAAATCCCTATGAAAGATACTCTCAGTACTATCAGTATCCACCATCCTATCCACCATACCCACATTTTTATCCTCAAAATCCTCAACAAAATTTTCAACAAAATCCTCAACAACATCATCAGAACCTACCACATCAAAATCAACCACTTCCATTACCATTTCCTCAAAAATAAAATCAGTTACCTGCTCAACCCATACCAAACCCCAATAATAAAAATCCTCAAAACACATACATGATAGAAGGCCAACAGTTTCCAACTTATTTAATTACTCCTTTATACCTTAGTGATGTTCAACTTAGGTCTGGAAGAATACCTTAAAAGAGGAAACCTTCTGTGATCATACAAGAACAAGATAACTCTGAGGAAGATTCTCTACGGGTGAATAAAAGTCTTGAAGAAGATACATCTTTTCAAGACCCAAACACTAAAAAATTAAAGAAAAAAGATCCAATAATTTCAACTCCTATATTAGAGAAGCCATCAACATCTACTTCTATACCTCCCTTTCCAGAAAGATTACAAATTGATAGAGGTGTAGAAAAACAAATTATGGTGCCTAATTATGATTTCCTAGATGAGCTGAGAAATGTTTGCATTAAAATTCCATTATTACAAGCCATCAAGGAAATTCCAATTTTAGCCAAAACAATAAAGGATTTGAGCATGAAGAAAACAAGAAAAAGAATAAGAGAAACAAAGAAAATTCAACTGGCAGGAAAAATAGCAGACATTATGATGGGCAAGATTGCTATTCCAAAGTATCTTGACCCAGGAAATCCAGTTGTTAAAATTCACATCAATGGAATTGAAATCCAGAACACACTCATTGATTTAGGAGCAACAATCAATATCATGAGTAGACAAATCATGGATAAACTGAAACTTCCTAATCTTCTCTTTACACCCACATTATTACAATTAGCAGACAGATCTGTGATCAAACTTGATGGGGTAATAGAAGACATTCCAGTATCCTTAGATTCTTGGGAGTACCCTGTGGATTTCATAATCCTAACTCCTAAGAATAATCTAGGAGGACATCCTGTTATATTAGGAAGACCTTGGTTAGCTACAGCTGATGCTTTTATTAGTTGTAGATCCAGTGATATGTACATCTCTGATGGAATTTCAACTAAGAAATTCACTTTGTATCCTCCAGCTAGGACAATTACAGATTTAGATGATACTCAATGGATAGAGGATGAAGAAGATTTACAACCCCTCTTCACAATTTCAGAAATTAGTGAAGATAATCAAATTTTGAATACTCTAGAAAACTTTGAATCCTCTTCAGAATACAAACATGAAATATTTCAAGAGGGATCCAACATTGAGTTTTTGTCATCAAGGCAGATGTCTCTTCATTCTATGGATAAATTTGGCAGCTCTACAAGTGAGATATTTCCAGGAAAAACTTTGAACATAAACAAGAACCTAGAAAAATCTCAACAAGAAGAGTTAGTCAAGATATTACAGAGACATTCTTCTGCATATGCATGGGAGTACACTGACATGAAAGGGATAAGCCCCAAGACTTGCACTCATCACATCTATATAGAGGAAAATTGTAAACCAATCAAACAACCTCAAAGACGGATGAATCCAAATCTTAGGGAGATTGTTAAAGAAGAATTGCAAAAATTGTTAAATGTCAAGTTCATCTATCCCATTTCAGATAGTCAGTGGGTTTCTCCTTTGGTAATTGTACCAAAGAAAAATGGTAAATGGAGGGTATGTATTGACTACCTGGAATTAAACAAAGCTACTCTTAAAGACCATTTTCCCTTACCTTTCATAGATCAAGTGTTAGATACATTAGCTGGCAAAAAGTACTTCTCATTCCTAGATGGGTTTAGTGGTTACAACCAAATCTAAGTAGCACTTGAAGATCAAGACAAAACCACATTTACCTGTCCTTGGGGTACCTATGCTTACCGAGTATTTCCATTTGGATTATGCAATGCACCTGCAACATTCCAAAGGGCAGTATTAGGAATTTTTTTAGATCTAATACATGATTGTGTAGAGGTATACATGGATGATTTCATAGTTTATGGAAACACTTTTGAAGAAGCTTTAGCAAACTTGGAAAAAGTTTTAAAGAGATGTCAGGAAGCAAATCTTTCACTTAGTCATGAGAAATGTTTCATGATGTTTACTGAAGGTATTGTTTTGGGGCATCACATTTCAGGGGATGGGATTAGAGTTGATGAGTCAAAATTTGAATTCATCTCTAACTTATCTATTCCAAGTTGTCAAAACGTTGTTAGGAGTTTTCTAGGATTTACAGGATATTATCGGATGTTTATAGAAAACTTCACCAAGATAGCATCTCCGCTCTTCAAATTACTTACCAAAGATTGTGAATTCAAGTGGAATTTTGATTTCCAGTTAGCCTTTGAAACCCTGAAAACAAAAATTCCTGAAGCACCTATTTTAAGGGGACCTAACTGGAAGTTACCTTTTCATATCTCAACAGATGCCTCTGATACAGCTCTAGGAGCAGTATTGGGACAAAAAGACCTGATTCCTTATGCCATCTACTATACCAGTAAAAATTTGACTCATGCAGAGTTAAACTATACTGTAACTGAAAAAGAGTTTTTAGTTGTTGTTCATGCCATAAAAAAATTCAGACACTATATAACAGGCTATGAAACTTTTGTTCACACTGATCATTCTGCAATTAGATACTTAATGAACAAATAAATTACTAATGGCAGAATCTTAAGATGGTTATTGCTCTTACAAGAATTCAACATTACCATTCTAGATAGGCCTAGAAAACAAAACACAGTAGCTGATTTCCTATCTAGACTCCAAAACATCGAAGATGAAACTCCAGTTGAAGATCAATTTCCTGATGAATATTTATTTTCAATTTCTACTCAAACTCCTTGGTTTGCTGAAATTTCTAATTATTTCATTTCAGGAAAATTTCCTTCAATAATGAATGCAAGAGATAAAAGAAAAATCATTTTTGACAGTGCAAAATATTCATGGGTTGCCAATGAGCTGTACAAGACAGGTCTAGATTTGATCATTAGAAGATGTGTTCGGGAAGATGAGATGCCTGAGATTCTCAAAGCATGTCATGATGAACCTTGTGGTGGACACTTTGTTGATAAAAGGACAGCTTATAAGATCCTTCATTTAGGATATTATTGGCCATCCTTGTTTAAATATGCTAAAGAGTATGTCAAAATGTGTGACAGTTGCCAAAGGGTAGGGAAACCTTCTCCTTCAGGTGAGATGCCATTACAACCTCAGGTACATATTGAACCTTTTGAAAAATGGGCTTTGGATTTTGTAGGACCTATTAGTCCTCCATCAAGACAAAAGAGACATATATTAGTTTGCACTGATTATGTTACCAAATGGGTAGAGGCCAAGCCATTACTTTTTGCTAATGAAGCATCTATAGTTAATTTTCTTTTTGAGGATATTTTTACTCGTTTTGGTGTCCCAAGGGAAATTGTTACAGATCAAGGAGCTCAATTTACATCGAGGCTAGTGGAAAAAATGATGGAGAGGTACAAAATCAGGCATAGAAAATCTACTCCTTATCATCCACAAGCAAATGGTCAAGTGGAATCTACTAATAAGGTCATTTAAGGAATCCTAACAAAGACTGTTCATTTACATAGAAGAGATTGGGTAGATAGGCTTCCTGAAGCCTTGTGGGCCTATAGAACTACATGGAGAAACACAACTGGTCATACTCCTTATGAACTTGTTTATGGAAAGCAAGTTTTGTTTCCCATAGAGTTCCAGATTCAAACTTTCAAAATGGCAGTTCAGCTAGGACTTGATTTAACGAAGGCACAAAAGCATAGATTGGAGCAAATTAATGAATTGGATGAGATCAGACAAGATGCAGTTCAGAAAACAAGTCTAGTCCAACAGCAAAGGACTAGATGGCATGACAAGTACATCAAAGAGAAGAAATTCAAAGAAGGTGACTGGGCTCTCTTGTTTGATTCAAAATTCAAAGATTTTCAAGGTAAATTTCAAACACATTGGCTTGGGCCATATGAAATTGTTGAAATTTTTGACAATGGAGCAGTAAAAATCAAGACAATAGATGAAGAGGAGGTCACTTTTCTTGTGAATGGTCATAGATTGAAGCTGTATCACAAACCACTCTCAAGAGAAGAATTTGTCAAGAAGTTCCAAGAAAACAGTGATGTGAAGTTAATGAAGAAGAATCTTTCTTCTTCATCAACTTGATTGAATTTTCTGAAGCATTTCTTTGAAAAAAATAAAAATAAATAAAGTATAAACATGAAAACCAATCACTGATTGGCATGTTTATACAGAAAATATAGGGTGAAAATCAGAGTCCTTCTGACATTCTAACTTTTCATTTTGTTTCTGCAAGCAGCTGTTACAAAATCATAAGTTCAGATCCATTGCACTTATGATCCATCTCATTTCATTCCATTTACTTATCCATCCATACTCCATTTCATTCATTCCTTCATAATTCACTTCATTTCATATTTCATTCATCTCATTCCATACTTCATCCACCTCATTTCCATATCAAAATTTAAATTTTTATGTTTTTCTGCAAATGAATAACACGTCATGGATTGCAGGCCATTTCTTATATTTTTCCACTCCATTTCATAAATTGTAATCCATCCCATTCCATCATTAACTTCATACATATTCCATTATACCATGTTTCATCATCTATCTTCACCCATTCCATAAAATATTCCATGTATATTCCAAACCACTCCATTCCATGATTAAAATTCTCTACAGGTACATTATGCAGCTAAACAAACATTCTGCAGCTAATCAAACTTTCCGCAGCCAGACAGTCATTCCGTAGCTACAGATCCTGAAGGCACTGATCAAAAAACATTTAAATTGCAACAAGATGATCCAGTATATCCATGAACAAGAAAAATCAAGAAGGATTATGAAGACTCACAAAGTAATGGTTTCCAGAGGAGAACAAAGTATATGAAGACCACAAAAAACAGATGAAAAGCAAAGGTAACAAGTTTTGATTATAATGGCATATCATAAAATTTAGTATAGTTTTAGTTATGAATCATTCGAAAAGTTGTTTTGATTATTTTTATTGATCATGCCAAATATACCCTCCGCAAAACTTTGGATAAAAATCCTTCATTTCAAATTCTATACCTGATCATCATTTAAGCGGTTAAAAGGCTGAAGTGTTTGATTTTCTTACGTCACCCAGCCAAATCATTTAATGATGATTTTTGAATCCGTTGTAAAAAAATCTCCGCAGTCTTTTCACTCATTGATTTGTTTTCACCTCACTTCATTAACTCGTTCCATAACCACTCCCTATTACTCCATCCCGTAGCCAACCCTTCATCATTTCATTCTGTAAAAAAGAGGTATCTCTATCACCGTGAGCAGAGGTATATTAGCTTGAAAGTTGAAGCCATTGTCATCATGAAGCAGAGGTATATTAGTTTGAAAGTTGAAGCCACTGTCACCGTGAAGCAGAGGTATATCAGTTTGAAATTTGAAGCCACTATCACCGTGAAGCAGAGATATATCAGTTTGAACATTGAAGCACTATCACCGTGAAGCAGAGGAATATCAGTTTGAAGGTTGAAGTCATTGTCTCCGTGAGCAGAAAGAGTACTAATCCGAATATTGAAGAAGAAATTATGGGCCTCATCGTGAGAACTGAACCAGTGGGCACAAAATACTTGGAAGGATACCCTCAAAGCAGAGAAATGTTGCAACAGGCAGGATGGCTACAATTCCTCAAGAAATTTAATGGCTTCCACAAAGAAGTTACTAAAACATTTGCAAGGTCATTCAAAGGAGCCGAGGTTGAAGTTGGAGATGTTAAATTCACTGTCATAGAGGTTTTTATTGCAGAAGCAACAGGATTTCTTAGACATGGAGAAAGATGGTTTAAAAACAGAGAATTTCATACTGAATCATGGAAGCAGATCCTCAAATCACCAGGTATGGATGTCACTGTGTTTAAAAAGGGAATTCCAAGCTCTGCATTAAAGAATAAATGGAGAAACATATTGCTTATCTTACAAAAATTTATCACTTGTGAAGGTAGATATGGTACTTTCTATGTTTACCATATTAGGTTGATAATGCATTTCTTAGAGGAAGAGCTAAATTTGCCCTATTTCTTGCTTCAAAGTTTAAAAAAGATGGCTTCAAGTGTTCAAAGGAGAGTCCAATTCCTATAGACAACTCTATACCATCATGGCTTGGTTAAGATTTTAATTGAACACCATTTAGCCAAAACAAAAGATACTTGGGATAATTTCTTGGTAAGAAATCACTTTGAGGAACCAAAAGAGCCTTCACCTAAACATCAGCCTACAAAGAGAAGCAGAAAATGGAGAGCCTCTAAAATTGAAATTGACAAAACAGTACAGGAAAGTAGTGAAGAAATAATCTCTGAGAAGTTGACCCAGATTAAGAGACAGCTTAAGGAAGAGAGGGTAATCAGAAAGTTTGCCACAGAAAAAGGAGAGGGATCATCCCAGCCGAGAAGAAGCCATAGACTCAGGGGGAAACTAAGGAAAACACAGATCAAACAAACCGGGGTGATAAACATAGAAGATGAGGAAACATCTATTGAAGAAGATGTTGAAGAAGATTTTGATGAAGAAGCCCTTGAAATTGACCCTGCACAGCAAGAGATTTATAACTATATTGAAACATTGGAAATGAAAGCTTCAGAGAGTAGAGATAGAACCCCTAGTCCTCCACTGTCCGAAATAGATGTGTTAAGAAGAGATAGGTACGAGATGGAAGTACTTAATAGACATATCAAAACTGAGAATGATATTCTGAAGGAACAAGTCAAACACAAAACCGGTATGAACTCAATCCTGTCTCTACAAATGGACAAAGTGGAAAAGGCTAATGAAAAGTTGAAAAAGAGGAACAAGAAGTTAATTAGGGCACTTACCAATTTAAGGTTCAAGCTAGTCATCAGGAAGCCCAGAAGACCTTTAACTTCCAGGCAAAGAAGAAGAAGAGGATTGGATGTTCTTGCAGAAGTCTCTGAGTTTATGGAATAAGTTGCATGAGGACATGCAAGAAATCAGCAGTGGGGGTATGTTGAGCCCCAAGATTTTTCTTTCTTTCATCTTAATTCACTCCATTTTCCTTTGTCCATTGTTATCCCAAGCCCAAATGATCAATGAAATTAGTTAAAATTACTTTTAGAATGAATAACATGGCTAACTTGCTAAGTTTTGTGATTTTGTCATTGTAATGCATTTTGAACTGAAACTAGCTACAGAATGCAGACATTCCGTAGCTAACCACTAATTCTGCAACTATCTTCACGTTCAAGCATGTTCTAGGTGTTCTCTCAAGAAAATCCACACATGGGTATATTCCACATCATGTCCTCAACGTTTGTTTCTCACCATGAAGAATGAACCGAATTTTGGACGTGGTTTTGTACGTGGGAACTCATTCAAGGAGGCAGACTTCTAATAGGACAAGGACAGTCCAGATGTCCTTTGTCCCTTTATGCTGCCATCTTTAGAGTCCTAGTACGATTTTGATATGAAAAGACAATGATCCCCGTATTGTTGCAAGTTCTGTTATAAATATTTGTTATAAATGCACTCGGGAAACCGAGAGACAAGCTCTAGATTTTGATTAGATTTCATGGATTGACTGCTATATTTCTGAAGACCGAGAATACTCTGTTTTAAGTTATTTTCCTTTAATGAAGAAGATAGCATTTCTTTGAACGCATTGAGTTGATTTTGAGTTAGATTCTGTCTGGTGGTAGAGGGCCCCTGCCTCCTGAACGACTTTACTTTCATAATTTAGATAAGTATCTTAGTTTGTTTTCACGTTTTTTTGAAGTTTGAGTTCATAGTTAATTTCATTAGTCACTATAGCTATACTTGTTCTAAGAAAATCTTCCAAAAGATCATGATAATGAATGAGAAATGGCTGTAGTGTTATAGATTTTAATTGCAATTTCTTTTGTTCATTATCATAGTTGAACTTATTCTAGTAAACTCTTCCAAAAAATCATTATGATGACTAAGGCATGACTGTGATACTGAAGGTTTCAGTTTTTTGTTTATACTAAGTAGCATAGCTGATCTTACTCTTAAAACGCTCTTCCAAAATATCATAACAATGGGTAGGAAATAGCTGTGATGTCTTAGTTTTTAATTGTAATTGCTTTCAGTTTTCATGTTTGCATTTGCATTGAATTGTACAGCCAGGATTTTTCTAACAAGCTCTTCCCAAATACCATTCATGATGAATGAAATAGGCTGTAGAATTCCATAGATTAATTGCATCATAACTTAGTGAGGGCACTCCGGAGTCAAATTGCATTCAATTCATGCTCTGTTATTTTGTTTCAATTTTGATAATGGCTTGTTAGTTTAGCATTGTTTATTAGATACTAGTGGCACTCTAGTTCAGTTCTAGCTTAGCTCACTGTATTTACATTCCACATTTAGTTTCCATCCATTGCATATTAATTTACATTAGTTGTTAAACTTAAAATACCACGGCCTTCATTATTTACAAAGCTTTTTTTGTTCCAAACCTATATTAACTCATAATCATCTGAACAGAAGACAGTATCAGTCCAAGGCCTGGAATACTTTTGCAACCTTTTTATCATTTCACAAACAAGCCTTTCCTCAAGACTATTCTAAAAGGAAATCTATAACTTTTGAGTAAGGTTTAGTGATGTTAAACTAAGTTGCAGAATAGAATTAGGAGCTAGTTTTAGAGTAGAGATCTTATGATGTTACCAATGTTCTCCTCCAAATATGTTTCAACAAACATTTACTCATGGATGAGATGTTGTATCATTATAAGTTGATTGTTTAATTGTTTAGTTAGGATAATTTTTACACTTAGCTGCCCATTTCTCAAGCTCTTCCAAAATACCTTTAATGAAAGAATTGGACAAGTTAAGTTCATGTTGTGATTTATTTTCTTGAAGTCATTATCAAGCTTTGTATTCTGCTTAAGTCATAGTTTAGGTTTGGTTCTGTTTCAGTCTTTGCATTTGTCATTTATCATTCATAACTTAGGCTTTGCTTTGTTTTTAACCAGTAGCTTCTTTCCACCAGCATTCAGTTCTTTTCCTTGTGAACATAAAACCATCAAAAGACCAAAAACATCATAAAACACTAAACACAACGCAGTAAGAAACAAACACCTAGGCACATACAGTGCACTTCACTTCAGCAGTTTACCAACCCTGGTTGACAATTAAATGAACTCAGTTTAGGAGACTAGGTTGAGCCCAAACAGGCCTCTACCTAAACATCCTGGTCTACTTATCTAGAAAGATGATCCAGATAGACATTGAATTCTTGGATGCTCACTTGGACTACAATATACTCCTTGGGTGGAGTTATATGTACACCATGTCTGCCATAGCCTCCTCTGTCTTCC
>JAXQQM020079617.1:0-15458 GCA_034641835.2 Pinus albicaulis
ATTGATCAATCAAATAATTTATAATTCACTCATAAATAACTCATGCATGTCAGTTCTGAGAAAGACCCAGTTGAGATTGGAGTTCAAGGGCAGTGTACTATCAATTGTATAATCATCCAAATTGTATAGGTGGTGCATGAAGTCAGAGGAAGGCCCCTAATGGATTGCACAGTATGGATTGGGAATTTCCCTAATTGATAGGGCCTAATTATCCAAGGAAACAACACAAGGAAATGAGGATCCTGTAGGGCATAAAATTGGTTAAGTATTGACCACGACTAGCACGACTTGTCTAGGAAGAAGTGGGACATATAGAGATAGTTTCTGTTTCTATGGTTACGGATCAATATCATTGAAATATTATCATATTTTATGACTTATGAAATATACATATCATGGGGATTTTAGATAAGGCTTTCCCCAAAAAATATTTTTTTTCTAATTTGTGATTGAAATTATTTCTCTTTCATGTTTTGTGATTTCAGATCGTAATTATGGTTTAAATGGTTAGATTAGTGTAATGTTCCTACTTAGCCTTAGATAAGAGGAAACATTCAATTTTGATTTAATTTATGTTTTATGAATAAATGAATAAAGGAGGACATGTAAAACTACTAAAAAGTCCTAATAAATCAATGCCAATGTGAAAAAATACTAATCAGGGCTATGTAAATAATCACTTACAGGTGTGAAAGAGGGTTGAGCTAAAGACTGGGTCAACCTTGACCAGATCAACGATGTTGTCTAGGTTCATTGCATCTCCAAAAGGGACAACACAGTTCTAGAAGGGAGCCTATAATGTGAAAAGGGCTAACTCATCAAAGTGGTTTAGGGTTTTCAAGAGCTTTCTCATCTTATAAAAGAACAAGGAGGGCAGAAAGAGAAGGTTTTTTATATATTATATTTCTAAGTATTTTTCTGCTTAGACAAATACCATTCTCTGGTGTTGAGTAGAGGATTGTATTTGGAATTCCTGTGCAGGAGTTTCACCTCTTCCTTTGATGATTCAAGGAGGAAAGTTTGCTGAAATGAACCACTATTAGGCTTGAGTCCAAGCTCCTACTTACATTGGCAGTGTTGATCCATTGAGGGTTTTGCTGTCTCTACAAGCTGTAACAAGTGGTGACCTAGACCTGCAGAGATCTAGTGTATTTTGAGAGCCTCTCTCCATGGAGTGGGTCCTTTGACCTCCTGGAAGAGTGTATCATTTCTTGTACTTTAGATCTGCAATTATTTAGTATTTTTCTATGTCTTTTGAGCTACAGCATTGTCCCACTGGGAAAATTGTGTTATTTATGTATGAGGGTTTGCAGGTTGTCTTCCTCATAGTTTAGATCAGAGATCTCTTGTGTTGGGCTTTGCCTTCCACTTGGTGATCCATACATTGGCTTCATGATCTATGTTCTGTTCAGATCTGATCCATTGTAATGAAATGATATATTCATAAATTTACTGCAGCAGTTTCCAGATCTACAACTTGTTTCTCAGATCTACTCTTATTCATGCATGCTTTTTCCAAAATTCCAAGTGGATATTGTAGAGAAAACTATAGAGTTTCTAGATCTAATATAGATCTGATATTTTGTCCATAGATATGCTCTAGATATAATTTTTAACTTACATCTGTTGAACCTCCTGAAAAATAACGTTGTTGAAGCATTTATGGAAATATACATGTGCTCCTGCTCTCTTTTCTGAAGATTTATTGTTGTATTGGCTCATGATTTCTACTGTATAATGAAGGGGATTTATCATAATGATTATTTTCTATTGTAATACTGAGATATCAATCCTCTTTCTGATATCCACTGAACATTAGCTAAAACTGCACAATTCCTGAAGCAATGCTTGCATTTGACTGTAGCCTTCCCCTTTGGGTGCCTTTTAGTTAGTCTACTTTTTGGGAGATCTGTTTAATGTGCCTAAACTGATTTTTTTCTGATGAAATTCCATACATAAGTCACATACAGCATAAATAAGGGGAACCAAGCCATGATCTACGTTATTTTTGCATATTTTTACTTATACAACATTTTCCTTGAACACCTTGTTAAAAGTCCTAAAAAGGGGTTATTCCAAGTTCTATAGACAGAGTCTACAGTTGGCCAGGTCACCTATGGATATCATCCTTTATTTGAAAGGTGAAATATCCAGTAAATTCCTCTATATTCCATCTCTGAAATAGAATCTTGTGAATCTTGAAAAAGGATCATTACAGTGGTATCGGAGCTCCACTCTTGGCACATCCTGTGCTAGCATTGGAGCAACAGTCATGCTGCATTCTAAAGATGAAGATCCTATTTCTGAGAGGGAGAGGAGATATCATAATAGAATTCATAAAAATTATGAATATACTACTGTTGACCTTGACAAGTGTCAAGACAAGGGGAAAGCCCCTGAATCTGTGAATGATAAAGACAAGGAAGCTGAGGAGTTTGCAAAAAATATCTTGGAGGCTATGAAAGATATGTCCAAGGAGATAAAGGAGATGAGGATAGATAGAATGAGGGAATTCCTTGGGAGATTCCATCAAGGAGAAAGTTCTGATATGTCTCAGTTCGGGACTGGTCAACTTGTGAGCTTGCCACAAGCTCCACATGCCTCACAATGCTCTATAATGCCTATCTTCTTGGCTGTAGAGAATGAAGGAATGCAAGAGCCAACCTCCTTGGAAGGTTAATTTGTAGAATATGACTCAAAAAGTCAGAGATTCAAGAATAACTTGAGCTTCAAGACTTCTACCATCTCAAGGACCAAAGGAGGCCATGGCAGCAGTACAGAGATGGAGGTTTCCTTCATGGGAGACACCACACTATGGGCAGGTTCTTCTTTCCTAATTTCAATGGATCACCCTCTTGTTCTGACAAATCATGCGTGGAAAAGTTGGACATCTATTTCCAGTTGAATAAAGTTCCCGAAGTAGAAGCCATCAATATTGTTGCCTTGCATTTTGAGGGAGAAGCCCACAACTGGTGGTTTCATTTTCCATCTACATTGGGACACAACAATGTGTCTACATACGCTGATTTCAATAGGAGACTAGTGGAGAGATTTGATCGGAAAGATCCAGAGGCCCCTTTCATAAGCTTGGCAAAGCTTAAGCAGACGGGAGATGCAGAGGCCTATATCTCTGAATTCCTAAGGTTTTTTATAATGGTCCCTGATCTATCAGTAGTAAGGAGAGTCGACATGTTAATTGATGGTTTGGAGGAACCTTTGCATGGGTTGGTTAATTCTACCAAGCCTATCACTTTGCATGATGCCATTGAGAGAGCTAGGGATCTCCAAGATGCCTTGCCAAGAGCCAAGGAAACTTTCCAAAGTAGAACCCCTCACTCTTCTAAGGGGAAAGAAGGGAAAGCTGCTCCATCCAAGGAGAGCTCACTGAAGAAACCTCTTGACATTGATCTCCGAAGGGAGTTGAGGAAAAATAGATTATGTTTCACTTTTCAAGAGCCATGGGTACTGGGACATAGATGTGCTACTGTAAGAGCACACTATATTGAAGTCTTCTCTAATTTTGAGGAGGAAGAGGGAAATGATGGACCTAGGAGAGGTCATAGCGCTGGTGATGATAAGGAGGAGGATCAATCACCATCCAGAGAGGAAGAAGGAGCCTTTTCTCCAACAAGTGGGACTCTTGCTTCTTTGAGAGGAGTGCCCAAGTACTTGACCCTCAGAGTGTAAGGTTCAGTTATGAACCAAAGAGTGTCTATTCCGATTGACAGTGGGGCAACCCACAAATTTATTGATGCTCACCTTGTGTAGAGGAGAGGGATTCCCACTGATACTTTTGATGGGTTCTCTGTTTTGGTTCCGGGAGATAGAACTATGCAGTGCATGCAGTATGTTCCATCACTTTCTGTGACTATGGGAACCTACACCTTGGTGGACCATTTCTTTGTAGTTGACATACCAGACACCAACATCATCTTGGGTGTCCATTGGTTTATTACCTTGGGAAAATTCACCACTGATTGGAAGGCCTTGCAAATGGAGTGGGTGGATTTGAAGAGTGGGAAGCAACAAATCATTCAAGGTATGCACACCTATCCTTCACCTGATTTTTCCACCCAAAAAACAAAGATGGAATTGCGCAGTGGGGGCAAGGACCTCACAATTCCTTCTCTCATGTTTATGAGAATGTTGCAAGGAACATTCCTACCTCATGACAAGCCACTTGGAATTCCATTGGATTCTGATCATGTGGGGGAAGCCTCAAAAAGTGCTGGAGCAATGGAGGAGAAAGACACAGCGCTGTGGAAGGAAGCAAGGGGGAGGATCATCCTTCCCACAAATAATTTTGGCATGTGTAATGTCAAAGAAACAATCAACAACAAGGCAGGCAGCACCATAGATGCATCAGCAGCGCTGTCCTTGTTGAGGTGTGTAGATCCATATTGGAGATCTCAACTCCTTGTGGAATACTCCAAAGATCTGCACACTGGGATGATATTAGATGGCATGAAGCAAGGAGGAGGCTATTTGGTCCATGAAGGGGTCATCTATCATCTTGGTAAAGTATTCTTGTCTCAAGCCTCCAAGCTTAAGAAAGAGATACTACAAAGAGCACACAAAGAGTTCCTTTCCAACTATATGCAGTAAGCAAAGATCTACTCCCTAATCTTGAGGAGTTTTGATTGGGAGGGTATGAAGGAAGAACTACATCAACACTATGATTGGGAGGAACTACATCAACACTTACAAGAGTGCAATAGTTATGAGGAGATGGGGCAGCCAAAGGATCCTATGCAGGAGACATTTCAACCATCTCTTCCTTCTCTTAGAAGAGGAGAAATGCCCATGCCTAACTCCATGTGTGTGGGAGACTTGAATGGTAAAGAATCTGATCTTATGGAGCATGTTTATTTTTCTAATTTGACACATTGTCTTACCATATGTATGCAGGCCATGGCTCTTACAAGGAGTGATATTACATGCAGATCTCATGGCATTGATGAGGCCAATAAAAATTCCAAACCTGGCCACTCCCTTGAGGTGCAAAGGGAGATTATCTATCATGATGGGTGCTTCCCAAAGGCACCTAACTTGGGCCTCACTTTCAGCCATGTCAAAGTGACCCATGCAGCAAATATGTGGTGGGAGTACCACCTACCACACTCAGATCTACTCAAAACAAGGAGTGCACTGCGTTGGTACCTTATGTGGGATTGTGACCCACCTCCTCAAGTGAAAATTTCAGTTTGCATATATGTGATTTTGCTTCCATACATAGATGATATATTGGTATTGTTTATGGTTTTGTATGGGAAAAAAGTGGGCAGTGTATATGTACCACATGGGATGGAACTTTATCTTGTACTTCATGATACATGTTTTAGATGTGACATTGCTTCACCCATGTTTATTTCTATTGAGTTTTACACTCCTGAAGGGATAGACTATGCCCCTATCATGTTAGCATTGGAGGAGCAATTTCTGATGTATTGGCTTGATGAGCACTTGGTCCATGATGAAAGCTTGATCCTTGATGGTGCCATCAATGGAGAAGGAGAAGAACTACAGCTCTTACCCTGTCAGTTGCTTGAGGACAAGCAACATTTTGGAGGGGAGGACTGTAATGTTCCCACTTAGCCTTAGCTAAGAGGAACATTCAATTTTGTTTTAATTTATGTTTCATGAATAAATGAATAAAGGAGGACATGTAAAACTCCTAAAAAGTCTGAATAAATCAATGCCCATGTGAACAAAGACAAATCAGGGCCATGTAAATAATCACTTGCAAGTGTGAAAGAGGTTTGAGCTAAAGACTGGGTCAACCTTGACCAAATCAACAACGCTGTCTAGGTTCATTGCATCTCCAAAAGGGACAACGCAGTTCTAGAAGGGATCCTCTAATGTGAAAAGGGCTAACTCATCAAAGTGGTTTAGGGTTTGCAAGAGCTTTCTCATCTTATAAAAGGAAAATGAGAGAAGCAAGAGAACGTTGTTGATAGATTATATTTCTGAGTATTTGTCTGCTTAAATAAATACCATTCTCTGCTGTTGAGTGGAGGATTGTATCTGGAATTACTGTGCAGGAGTTTCACCTCTTCCTTTGATGATTCAAGGAGGAAAGTTTGCTGAAATGAACCACTATTAGGCTTGAGGCCAAGCTCCTACTTACATTGGCAGCGCTGATCCATTGAGGGCTTTGCTGTCTCTGCAAGCTGCAGCAAGTGGTGATCTAGATATATAGAGATCTAATTTATTTTGAGAGCCTCTCTCCATGGAGTGGGTCCTTTGACCTCCTGGAAGAGTGTATCATTTCTTGTACTTCAGATCTGCAATTATTTAGTAGTTTTCTGTGTCTTTTGAGCTACAACGCCGTCCCACTGGGAAAACTGCGTTATTTATGTATGAGGGTTTGCAGGTTGTCTTGCTCATAGTTTAGATTAGAGATCTCTTGTGCTGGGCTTGCCTTCCACTTGGTGATCCATGGATTGGCTTTCTGATCTATGTTCTGTTCAGATCTAATCCATTGTAATGAAATTTCATATTCAGAAATTTACTGCAGCAGTTTCCAGATTTGCAACTTGTTTCTCAGATCTACTCTTATTCATGCATGCTTTTGTCAAAATTCCAAGTGGATTTTGTAGAGAAAACTATAGAATTTTCAGATCTGATATAGATCGTATATTTTGTCCATATATATGCTCTAGATCTAAGTTGTAACTCACATCTACTAAACCTCCTGAAAAATAACGCTGTTGAAGCATTTCTGCAAATATATATGAGCTCTTGCTCGAAGATTTACTACTGTATTGGCTCATGATTTCTACTGTATAATGAAAGGGCTTTATCATAATGATTATTTGCTGCTGTAATACTGAGATATTAGTTCTCTTTCTGATCTCCATTGAACATTAGCTAAAACTGCGCAATTCCTGAAGCAGTGCTTGCATTTGACTGCAGCCTTCCCCTTTGGGTACTTTTTAGCTAGTCTACTTTTTGGGAGATCTTTTTAATGTGCCTAAATTGATTTTTTTCTGATGAAATTCCATATATAAGTCACATACAACATAAATGAGGGGAACCCAACCCTTATCTGCATTATTTTTGCACATTTTTACTTGTACAACGTTTTCTTTGAACACCTTGTTGAAATTCCTTAAAAGGGGTTATTCCAAGTTCTAAAGACAGAGTCTACAGTTGGCCAGGTAGCCTCTGGATCTAACCCTTTCTGTGAAAGGTGACATATCCATTAAATTCCCCTATAGTCCATCTCTGAAATAGAATCTTGAGAATCCTGAAAAAGGAATATTACATCTTGGAACTTGATTCCAAAGTATGATTCTTTTCAATTTGATCAAGTTCTTCATTCATGGCTTGAATCCAACATTCATCTTTACTAGCTTGGTTTACATTCTGTGGTTCAATAGTGGATAAGAATGCCAGATAACTAGGAGATCCTATAAGAGTTCTTCTTTTTTGAACACCTGATCCCTTTTCTCCCAAAATTTGAGATTCTAGATGATTCTTTTGTACGTACCTGGATGGAGCCTTTTCAGATAGATCTTCTTCTGATTCTTCATTGGGTTCACCTTCTATATTGTGGTTATTTGATGCAGGAGGATATCCATCATCATCATCTTCATTTGTTGTTGTTATTTCCCTTTTGGGAGCTGAGAGAGACTCATCAATTACAACATCAATACATTCAACAATCTTCGAAAGTCTTTTATTGTAACATTTATATGCTTTAATTCTAGAAGAGTAGCTAAGAAATATTCCTTCGTCTGCTCTTGGTTCAAACTTGCCAAGTTTTTCATCATTGTTCTTGATAAAACATTTTCTTCCGAAAACTCTAAAATGCTTTATGGTGGGAAGATTTCCATACCAGAGTTCGTAGGGGGTTTTATCACTGTTAACTCGAACATGAGCTATGTTCAGAATATTTACCACAGTATTTTCTCCTTCTACCCAAAAGGTATCAGGAGTTCCAAATTCATCAAGCATAACCCGAGCCATTTGTTGAACTATTCTATTCATCCTTTCTACCACACCATTTTGTTGTGGGGTTCCAGCAACAGAAAACTGTCCTTTTATGCCATGATGTTCACAAAAATCAAAGAATTCATCTAATATATATTCTCCTCCCCGGTCAGGTCCGAGACATTTGTTTTTTAGATCTAATTCATTTTCAACCAAAGCTTTGAAGATCTTAAATATTTCAAATGCTTCATCTTTATGTTCTAGTAAACCGATCCAACACATTCTAGAGAAGTCATCAATAAATAAAATATAGTATTGTTCTCCACGAGGTGAATTTTTCCTTACAGGTCCACATAGATCAGTATGTATAAGTTCAAGAGGCTTAATTTATGATCCTTCTTTAGCATTGAATTGCACCTTGGTTTGCTTACCAAATTGGCATGATTTTCATATGGTACTTTTAGGTAGAGTGATGCTGGGAAGATCATGAACAGCTTTGAGTCTGCTAGATTTGCTGATTTGAGAGAAGCTTAAATGCCCCAATCTTATGTGCCATAACCAATTTTATGAAGATTTACCCAAGTAACATTGTTCTTTGCATATTTCAATACATACAGATTTCTTGGTGTTTTAGTTCCTTTTATTATTGTTTTTCCCGTGTCAAGTTCACGTACCGCACACTCTCTTGAGCTAAAGACAACTTCAGTTCCTTGATCACACATTTGACTCACACTTAACAAGTTATGTTTTAATCCATCCACATACATAACATTGTTAGCTTTCACTTTTTCCTTTAAAAAAATAGAACCTTTTCCTTTAATGACAACAGGAGTATCATTTCCAAAGGTAACATTCTTTTCTCTTTCTAGAGCATTGTATGCAAGGAGTTTATTTTTGTCACCTGTCATGTGTTTTGAGCATCCTCTATCAATGTACCATTGATTTTCTTCCCCTTCTGCAAATTAGGCTATGCCATAGTTCTCATCCTGTAAGTCCTTCTTTATCCATACCTTGGAACTTGAAGGTATATGATCTTTTGGCTGAATTTTTCTCCTGCATTCAGATTCTTCATGACCAAAGTTATTGCAATAAGCACATTAAATTTCATTTTGAAGAGGAGAAAAGTTGTTATATGTATTTTTCTTTATTCCAGTCTCATTTATTTTCTTTCTTGCTTCTTTGGTCATGATGGTTTTGTATGCAACACATTGAACAACTTTATGACCAAAATTATGACATGAGAAACATTGTCCATTAAGGAAGAAATTTCTACGATCATGAAACCTTCTATTTGTGTTTACCTGTTGATTGGTATTTCTCTGATTGATATTTCTGCTAATGTTCTTTGTATTAAAGTGGTCATGCTTTACCTGTAAAGTTTCTTTGTTCTCTTGCTGAGTGACAGAATGTCGTAGGCTGGATTTAGCTACATTTAGATAGCTTGGTGCTGAAGACTGAGAGCATTCTCTGATATATCCAAGACCTGTCTTTATAAGACGAGAATGTTGTACCTTGATAATTTCATCTAAGGTTTTAGATCTTTTAGCAAATCTAAGATTCGAGGTTTTCACTTTCTCAATTTCATTTCTTAGACTTACTATTTCACATTCTAATTTCTCATTGTGTTTCTCCTTTATTACAAGCTGATTCTTTAGAGTATCTATAGAAATTTTGTTTTCTTCCAAACATATTTTGAGCTGATTTATTTCTTCAATAAAATCATTTTCTTCTAGAGCATCCCTAAAGGTATCCTTAGCCTCACTAGAATCTTTTTCAAAAGCCATTAGAAGTCTAACATCTTGATTAGATTCTCCTTCTTCACTATTTGAACGCCCATCACTATCTTCATGACCATAATAACATTTTCTATTGACAAACTGATTCCTATTTTCTTTTGCCACTTCCTTTCCTTTAATATGATTTTCTTTGTGGGAACACTTAGCAACATAATGACCAACTCTTCCACAAGAAAAACATTTAAAAGGAAGCTTACCTCTGAACCTTCCAGTGCCAAGTTGTAGCTTATTTACAAAATTTTCCTCATATTTTTCTGAAACATACCCTAATTCTTCCTTCTCTTGTACTTCTTTTCCTTTTGTAGCAGCTCTAAAGACAAATTCTTTGACTTCAGATGGACCTCCTTTTCTTATTTCACAAGCAGTCAAAATACCATGAAGTTGAACAATAGTAAGAGTTTGTAGATCCTTCTTCTCTTCAATAACAGACAATTTTGACTCAAATTTGGAAGTTAGAGATCTTAAAACCTTTTATACCAGAGTAGTATTAGTTATGGTTTCACCCAGATTTCTCATACGATTTACAATATCATCTAGACGTAAAAAGAAACTGACAATATTTTCCTCATTATGCATCTTGAGATTTTCATATTGAATTCTGAGAGTTTGGGTATCACCTTCATAGCTTAGAATGATTTTGTCCCATATCTCCTTTGTTGTATTCAACTGCATGACTTTGACAATTTATGATTCAGTCATACTTCCTAATAATGCATTGGCCACCTTTGCATTGGTTTCATAGTTCTTTCTTGCAGTTGCATCTGTTGGAACTGAGGCTGGATATTGATAACCTCCTTCAACTATAGCCCATACATCTGCTCCAAGAGACTGAAGATAAGATCTTGTCCTTGTCTTCCAGAAGATTAAATTGTTTTTGTTGAAGAGAGGAGGCCTGATAGATGTTTTCCCATCCTGATTGCTCATCTTAGCTGATCTTCCTTCTAGCGATTAATCTTATTTAGAAGGACCTGCTCTGATACCAATTGTTGGAAAAATACTGAGAGCGGGGGGGTGAATCAGTATTTAGAGTTAATTGATAACTTTTATTTTTTCTTTGCCGAATTCCATACGCGACTTTAATGAACCCAAATTGCATATACACGTGCATATACCAAAATAAACTTTCATATGCTGATATGAATTGATTGTTAGAACACTTCTAGAAACACACTTTTAACTGAGCTTATCAGTTGGTTAAACAGTAAATATGTGTAGTAACAGGAAAATAAATCATCACAAGAACATCACACATGAACACCAAGATTTAAGGTGGAAACCCAATTTGGGAGAAAACCACCGTTGTTGTTGTCTCTATCTTTAATATTTATTATATGGAAAACTGCTTACAATATTGTACTGATGTAGACTCATATTAGTACACAAGCATCTACCTACATAAGGCTGCAACCTTCTCTCATTTTCCAACTACTATTGGAAGCGAGCTCCAACCCCCTGAACTCATTTACCAGCCACTACTGGAAGGGAGATTCAACCCCCTGAACAGACCACCAGCTTCTACTGGCAGGAAGCTTCTAGTTCCATACTGAAGGCTTCAGCCCTCAGAACCACTACAGACCACGTTTCATCAATTTTCATACTGGATCCCACAACTTCAACTCAACTCATCATAAAGATCATCAATAATAAACTTAACCCAAAGCTCAATCAAAACAGTGAGAACAGTGTAACCAGAACACAGAAATAACCCAGACTTCAGAATAAGTATGCATAATCAAACTCAACCTTGAACATTCATCAACTTAAAATGCATACGCTACTTCGCTTCACTGAACCCGCATGTATATGTACTTTCCTTGACAAAAACCTATGTATAGCTCTGTGAATACTATTTTTTAGAAAGTAATCAGTCTCAAATCTAGATTTGAGGCTTTAAGTCAGATATCTTTTAGAAATGCAGATCCCTTCATCAGTTAGTCACCATCAACCATGTTTATTCTCATTGATCAGATTTTTACTTAATCAAATTAGTAGCATATACAATATTCAAACAACCCAGATCTACAAGAAGACTTCATTGACAGATAGCAAAAATATAGCAGTAATAACCACAAAAACCTTTGCAACAGGCTTTAGAAAACCCTAACTTCCATACATGTTTTTTCTAAGACAAAACCACATATATACGTGCTTTCACCATGACGAACTAGCATATAGATCTGTAAATATGAATTTTTCAGAATGCATCAGATCTATTAGAATTACCCAGATTTATTCACTTTACTTCAACAAGCATGCACCAGATCACCGATCTAATCAACTCTTCAATAAATCATGTAGGAACATAGGCATTTGAGATCTAGAAATCTTGATTCATCATTTTTCTCCAAGGGTGCATCATAGATTCAAATTTATCATTCAGATAGAGTTCATCCCATGCAGCTATACTTCAGAGAGAAGTATTAGTGACAACCCTTACATCCACACCCCCTTGCACTATGATCTTCTTCTCCTTATATAGATGTAGCCTTTACTAATACCATGAGTCAAAACCACACAACAACCTATGGTATTCTTGGGTGGAATCAAATAGACAACTCAACGCTCAATACTATGGGCTAATACCATGGTAATGCCCCTTGGTATCAAAATTTTTGGAGCGCAAAAGGCATATGCGACTTGGAATGTACTTATTCACGTGTATACGTGACTTGGCCTTTACAAACCCACGTATATATCTTGCAATATCAAAATTATCCAATCTTCTGCTGGATATTGCACAATTCTTCTGATAGACCGCTGAGGTTCTCTAGAAAGACATATACTCCATCCTTTGCTAGAGAGTTGCCATCAAGGACAACATTACAATATATTAGGACATAGGAAACATATTTCCAACATAACAATATATAGACTTAATTGCAAGGTCTGTCTTCTTAACTCGAGCCTTCTGTATTCTTTCTAAAACTAGAAAAACTAATATAAAGCTGATGACACATGTATAACTAATCACCTAGTCTTTAAGGAAGTGATTGCAATAGAGGTGACATGTGTAAAAATTCCTCCTACTTCTCAGGATACTGTTGTTAAAAAATTTTCTGTCATTTGAGAGATGGACAACATATATGAATAAATATTTTCATCCACTTGTTGATCTTCATGATATCTTTAGGTCGAGGAAGTACTTGCGCAGTTGGAAGAGGCGAGAAAGTACTTGGAAAACTTGGAAGAGACACCTGTAAAACAACCCGAAATATGCTCTGTCACCTATTGACTTGTATTTTGTTCACATGATTGTCACAACATGGGTACCCACAAATATTAGGAAAGAAAACTAAAGCTAAAGTGGTGGTAAAGTCTGCTATCAGTTTATCAAGCATGCTATCAATGCCAAAATTATCGAGCACTACTCCATATTTGTTCATTATAGAAAATTTGGAGTCACTCCATGAATGCTTCACTGTTGAATCAAGTTGCATTTCATTTATAGATTTGGTTTCATCCCCAACTTTATTTTTCCGCTTAATATCATTCATACCAACATCTTCTTTATCACTTCAATCCTGTTTCTTAGACCATTTTTTTGCTGAAGTTGTTATTGAACATATTTTGGAGATATTTTTAATTTAGAGGTGTCAGAATGTCTTGTGCTTGAACTGAGATTGATAGAAAAAGTTGTTGTACCTCCACTAACAACTAAATCTGTATTAGAAGCTACAATCATCTTCTATCTCTTCCTCATAGAAACTAAAACTTCTTTTGATGTTCTCTTATAATTTCTCCTTGAAACACCTCCATCATTTAATCGTGTTTTCCCCCTTCTGGGAGAGTTAGTATGTTGAAAGAAATAATATTCTATTCCAACATCAGATTCTCCATGAATGTTGTCAGCTATAACCTTCTCACTAGAAAAAGTTCCCTTAGTAAAAATAGCTTTTGGCATTTGGACACCTGAACCTTCCTTTGGAGAGAATTCTATTGGTTCATATTTGGTAGAAAAATGAATGGGATTTTCCTCATAGGCTTCAAGATTAGAAGGATTATCCACCTCTGTCATTTATTTATATTTAAGTGCCAGTAAGTAACAAGGAAGTCCACATGGGTCCTTGTTGTCTTCTCTAGGATTACTCGATTGTGACTGTTTGTCACTAGTTAAAAAAAGTACGTGAGAAAACCCATGCAATCGGAAATCAGAAACCAAATACCATCGGCAAAAAAACTTATCAAATGAATCCAAAAAAATATTTATATCCTTTCCAAGAAATATATCCCCAAAGTATGCACTTTCTACAGAAGTTGCAACATTTTCAAGACTCTCTTGTTTCTCTTTGTCTTGCGCCATAAGTTATGCAAACCATGCCCCAATTTCAGAAGGTTTATCTTCAATATGCTGACTAAGGGTATTTAATACAACCTGACATTTCCCATGTTCTTGTATTGTCATCCCATCTATGCATAATGACAAAGTAAATCTTTTCTCTCGACTTGAGAAATGTCGCTCTTGTCAAAGCCGTTGAATGAAAGAGATGAGACATTCCCACACCAACACCATGGGTAATAACATATATGATTTTCGATGAATATTATTCAGATCTTCAAATCCCCTGTCTCAGATGTTACTAGCAAACTCATTTGCACATTGAATGTACCATATGCTTCATACATTAAATCTGCGGTGATGTTTGTATGAGATGATATCACATTCAAAGACAACCCGAAAAATATGTTGCCTTTTACTGTATAACATGCACTTTGGATACTGTTCATTTCCCCCAAGAGCCATTTGAGAAATTTTCTTGTATATATTGTATTCTCCAATCGAAAGGTTATACGCTGTGAGGTTGCATCCATAAAAAACGCCCTAACTGGATAATGAAAAATTTGTTTCTCCTTGTTGAAAAAATCGAGATCAAAGTGGAAAGGTTGGCAACAAGAACATCTCTAAGGAGATGCCTTGTGTATGCAATAGTAAGAAGTAGAAAACATGGTATTGAGCCAATATTTCCATGTTCCTCCAATGAATGGCTTATGGATATAAAGCCTTCTGGGAAATATCTGGAAACATGAGCTGATTTTGACCTTTGGCTTGTTGAACCTACAGTTAGATCTGGAGATGATGATCTGCTAAAATTCCTGCTGATCCTGAAAAGGGTTGACATAACAATTGAGCTTCTCCAAAGCATACAACGCATTGTCAATCAGACAGACCTTGTATGGCACCCATTATGTTACTAGCACTGCCAAAGTTACCAATATCAATCAACCTTGCGTGTATCTTCAAAGGAGTGCTAGAATCTTTCTCCAGAACGGGACTTGCTTCTACACGATCATCAATTATGAGACAAACACATGGAAAGCATTCACTACTGCCAACTTCCATAACTCGAGTATATAGAACTCGAGTTTTTTTGTGGACTTCCTTTCATGAGTGAAAAAAAATTCAGATTCACTGCAATATTCGCATCCTGAATGATGCTCTCCACCTCTACGAAAATTATCACCATCTACACTGAGATTGAATTTAAAATCATCGTCAAAGGATTTTTCATTTGAATTGCTGTCAGAGTCACTTTCCTCTTTTTCAGCACTACCATTTAAGCTAGAACAGAGTTTTGAAAGTCCGTGAATTTCTCTGCAAGTTCTGTATGAACAACCATTGGCAAGTCGATGAAGTGAGAGTACTGTAGAATTGGACTCTTAACAACCTCATCAAGAATATGCCGAATTGCTTCAGTGGCTCTAGTGAACCTTTTACAGAGGGACCATTCG
>JAXQQM020082288.1:0-26621 GCA_034641835.2 Pinus albicaulis
TATGGAACGGATAGGGCGGTTGAATTTGAGGGAATTAATCTGAGATACGGGGCATTTCATGGGAGTACGAGTGGCGAATTTTAACAATTTAGTTTAAATAACGATGGAGTGTGAAAAACTGGTGAGGAGCTGAAAAGGGAATAGGGGATGGATCCTTTTCAAACAGCAGAAAACATCAAATATTGAATGATTTCCCAAGGCAAAGCATTACACAATGGATTCTACCTATCTATCTTGAAAGCATTCAACCAGAGATATGAATGAATGAATGGTAAACATGACAATTAACAGATGAACACAAAGGAAAAAACAATGCTAAAATCCATACCACAGGGATCCCACAAATCAGAGCTGCATATATTTATTAATTCCCTATCAAACTATTAGAAATGGAGCGCAGAGCATCCTTAATGTTTTCCAACTAATTCCACACTTTATTCCCCTTTTACAAATGATGAATAATTACATTAAATAGACAGAAATTGACGGGAGTAGATCCACATAAAAAGGGAGCTGTTTCACCAGCCCATACTAAAATCCAAACATAGAAATAAAACCAACAATCTGCCCCTGAAAAAAGGATAAACAATACTTTTTTGACCATCTTGGAGATTTGTTGTTACACTGAATGAATGTAAAATAGGAAATCTGAAGAACAAACCCCTATTTTATAGCTGTTGTAGATGTCTCTGGTTCACAATTATTCTCAGCCTTAACTGTTTCTTTTTCTTTTTTGAAAATATCCTTTATACCGAGAAATGCCTTTGAAACTCATAAAAATCACATTTGCCCCTTTAACGAAGAAAATCCCTTTTTGATTGGAAAAATCAAAGGAAAGGATGGTGGGCCCGATTTGCGATCGCAAATCGCAATCACAAATCGCAATCGGAAGGGGGGGGGGATGTATCACATAATGGAGCGATTGAAAAATTGCGATGCGATGGTGCATATGTGATGGGCAGAAATTTTTGGTGGGACCAGGAGGAAATTACAATCGCAAATCGCAGCGGGAGAGGGGTGTAACACATAGTGGAGAAAATGAGATATGCGATGCGATGGGAGATGGGCTTTATGGTGGGATCGGGGAAAAATCACAATCGTAAATCGGCGGGGAAAAGAAACAAGGGTTTAAAACATGGCGTGGTGGGAAAAAGAGATGCGATAATATGACTTAAGAAATCTTTAAAATTATTCATCGCTTTTTTATAAAGGGAAAACTTGTTTTTTTTCAAACGGGCGGAAGATCTTATGGTTGGACCCAGCCAATCACAATTGCAAATCGGCAGAGGAGTGGAGCAGGAGTTGAACTGCGGGAATGGCCGATTGTGATGGTGCGACAGCTTGTGAGTCGTCTGATCGGATGAGTGGATCGACGACGGGGATGTAATCGCATCGGAGAAAATTAGAGGAGGGGGGATATGGGAGCACTGTTAATTTGTGATGCGATTGAATGATTGCGATCGGATGTGGGCCGTCGGAGCGCTGGGAAGATCAAAGGTCCAGATGTGATTGGGTGGGGTCAATCAGAAGTGTGCAATAGAATGGTGCGATTGGATCGGGGGAAGGGATGCGATGATGCGATTGTGATCAGATCAAAAGAAAAGGGGTTTTATAATGAAAAATTTAAAATTACGTGAAGTAAAGTCTAAGGGAAAAATGAGGGAAAGGGGTAAATTTAGGCTTTTGGGGACCTTTGTTCACTTAGGCATAATTTCGATCCAGGAGTCAGTTTTGAGGGTATAATATACCATTGGAAAGCTATTTCCGAGCCCCTTCTGATGGACATACTTAGAACATGTTTTTACACTAAAAATGCTATGGAAAACACCTCTGAAAGGTAGGGTGGTGGCTCTGTGGAGATAGCAACTTCTGAAGTGCAACTTATTACATATGAAGACATAAAATTACATAAAGGATGATAATGAAAGCAAAGTATCATGTTTTCACCTCAAAACATGTTTTGAGGTGAAAATTACATCAAGCTTGATAGAACAATTCTTTGATCTTCCAGATGTTGTGCCTTTGAGTTTATTTGACTTCCTCATGACCTTGCTGATATTTATTGACACTTGACTCATTAATTTGACCATGATGAGACCCAAGAACCTAATGAGACCAACCCTATGACCTAGTAATATGAATAGGGAGTAAAGGTGAAACATGACTGAAGACCATAGAGAGGAGAATCAGCAAGTTTCACATGAGGGGAAAATGATGAAAGACCACTACCATCAATGAATCCATGACCTAATGGAATGATGAAAATTTATGGTATGGGACTCCTACTATGCAAATGCAAAAGAGTAAGTTTTATCACTGATGGAAGTATGACAAGACTGACACTAACAAACACCAAGTCTGAAACTAGCCCTCTTTGGAGTATGATTTTTGATGGGTCCTGTAATAGAACTGGTGCAGGAGCAAGTGTGTAGCTTCACAACACAGAAAACAATTATGTTGAAAGCCATGCATACAAGCTAAAATTCCGATGCACAAATAACATAGCAAAGTATGAGGCACTCCTCTTAGGTCTACATTTACTAAAGAAATTAGGAGCCAGGAGGATAGTTGTTCATGGAGATTCTGAACTGATCATTAGACAAATAAAGGGAGAATACATTGCCAAACATCCAAGACTAAGAGCATATAGGAATGATTCTATGGACCTGCTGAAAAAATTCAAGGAATATGAACTTGTTTTTGTCCCTAGAGACCAAAAAATTCTGGCCAATGGATTAGCCTGTGCTGCCAGTTCATGCCAAAGACCCTTTGACAACAAACAATTTGTGGTCAAAGTAAAGTATAGGCCAGCTGTCCCAAAAAATGAAAAGTATTGGCAAGTATTTGAGGGAGACAAACAAATAGAGGACTTTTTTCAGTTCAGGAATGAGTTTGAAGTGCCAAATTTAGACTCAAAGTATGATAAGGGCTATCTTGGTAAGAAGCAGCCTGCAGAAAAAGAACCTCCACCCGTTACAGAAATAAATCTGATAACTAGTAAGTTCTAAAATCAAACAGAAGAGTACATAAACTCGGGAAAGGAAGACATAGAGGTATTATAGTCTAAAGACAAAGGTCTGCCCAAAGGACTAGCACCTCTAGAAGACTTGTTTGATTTTAACGATGTTGCCAAGAAACCGACAATAGAACCCACGAAATCTGATATTGAGGAATGAAATATAGGTAGTAAAGACAAGCCTAAAATGATCAAATTATCGAAAACTTTGCCTGCTCACATTAAACTGAAATATATTGAGTTTTTTAAAGAATTTTCTGATGTTTTTGCTTAGAGCTATGAAGATCTAAAGGCATATGACACATAGAACATTCAACAAAAGATACCTCTTAAATAAAACCAGAAACCATTCAGGAAAAAATTGTGCAGAATAAACCCTGTGCAGTTACCTCTAGTGGAGAAAGAGATTAGGAAGATGTATGATGCTGGTATCATTGTCCTTGTGAGATACTTAGAATGGGTGTCTAATCTGGTAGCTGTAAGAAAGAAAACAGGAGAAATTAGGCTCTGTATTGACTTTAGGAACTTAAACAGAGCCTCATTAAAGGACAACTACCCCCTACCTAAAATGGAACATATCTTACAAAGGGTAGTTGGTTCCAAAAGGATCTCTTTGATAGATGTTTTTTCAGGATATAACCAGATTCTAGTACTTCCTGAGGATGAAATGAAAACAACTTTCACCACTCCTTGGGGCACTTTCATGTATGTGAAAATGCCTTTTGGGTTAATGAATGCGGGTGCCACCTTTCAAAGGGCCATGGAAATTTCTTTCTCAAAAGAAATAGGACACTTCATCGTGATTTATTCAGATGAAATTATAGTCTATTCCAAAAAAGATGAAAAACACCTAGCTCACCTCAGGAAAGTCTTTGAGAAATGTAGAAATTTTGGGCTATATTTAAATCCCAAGAAGACATTGTTTGGTCTCCAAGAGGGTAAACTTCTGAGTCACATCATATCAGAAAAAGGGATTAAAATAGACCCAAAAAGGGTTGAAGGTATATTGCAAATCAGTCACCCCAGAAACATCAAAGAACTTCAATCTTTCATTGGAAAGATTAATTTCCTAAGAAGGTTCATACCCAACCTAGCAGAACTCCTTAGGAACATGACAAACATGCTAAAGAAAGAGATAGGAGTTAAATGGACCTTAGAAGCAAAGAAGTCATTTGAACTGGTCAAACATGTACTCACCCAAGCACCAGTCCTTATCAACCCTGATTTCACTAAGGATTTCCTCATATTTTCCTTTGCATCAGAACATACTGTGGCCGCTATCCTATTACAGAAAAATCCAGAGGGACAAGAGCATCCAATTTCATTTTTCAGCAAGGCATTAAGAGATGCACCTCTGAAATACAATATCATGGAAAAATAGGCCTATGCTTTGGTCAAGGCCTTAAAGGATTTCAAAGTTTATATTCTACACTCTCACGTTATTTCTTTTGTGCCTAATATAGTGGTAAAAGACATTCTGTCACAATATCTTGATGGCAAAAGAAGGAAGTGGATTGCTGTGATATTGGAATATGATTTGGAAATTAAATCCACTAAACTCATCAAGGGTCAAGGCCTGGCACAATTAATGGCTGAATCTAACTTGCAAGAAATTGATATAAACATGGTAGATGCATTAGATGAAAAGGAAGAATTACCAGCCCCAATTATTGAAGATAGTTTCCTCAATTAATCTTGGTATGGTGATATTTTGTACGTGCTTACTAATCTAAATGTCCCTCCTGGTTTGTCTAAAAATAAGGCAAGATTTTTAAAGTTGAAAGCTATTAAATACTGCATTTTAGATGAATTTTTATATTGGAAAAATGCCAGTTTATTATTTCGTAAATGTTTTCCTGAGGTTGATGCAGATAGTATCAAGCATGAGTTTCATGAAGGAGAATGTAGAGGCCACCTAAGTTGGAAAACCACTGCTAATAAAATCCTCAGAGCTAGCTATTACTGGCCCACCCTCTTCCAAGATGTCCGCAAAATGATAGTTTCTTGCCACAAGTGCCAAATCTTCGAAGGTAAGAGAAAACTACTTCCCTTACCATTGCAACCCATCACTGTTGAAGCTCCTTTTCAACAGTGGGGCCTAGACTTCATTGGGGAAATCCATCTCGCCTCATCTGCCCAACATAAATGGATACTCACAGCCACTGAATATTTCACCAAATGGATAGAAGCCATCCCTTCTAGGAATGCCACAGACTCAGTTATCATAAAATTCCTTAAAGACCATATCCTGTCTAGATTTGGTTGTCCCAGGAAAATCATCACTGAAAATGCTGCCGATTTTGGTTCCAAAAATATGGTTGATTTCTACCATAGATATCAGATTGTTCTTGGTCATTCCACATCGTATTACCCTCAAGGTAATGCGCTGGTAGAATCTTCCAACAAGAGCCTAGTAAACATCATAAAGAAGCTTTTGGAAGAAAATCAGAGATCATGGCACAACAAGCTGGTACATGCTTTATGGGCAGATAGATTGAAAACAAAGAAATCAATTGGAATGTCTCCCTATCAGCTGGTTTATGGAGCTGATGCAATTTTTCCTACCATTTTAGGAGTGCCAGTGATGAAGTTGGTCCAAGAAATATAGTCAGAAGAAGATGGCATGATGAGAAGGATAAATCAGGCCATACATCTTCAGCAAACCAGGGGAGAAGTTTATAACAGAGCACAGAAAGTACAAGAGAACATCTAAAAGCTGTTTTATAAGAGGACGAAGGCTAGTGATTTCAATATTGGTGACAAAGTACTCAAATGGGATTCCAGGAGAGAAGATAAGGGCAAACATGGCAAGTTTGACAATTTATGGAAAGGCCCTTACATAATTCAATTTTTTATCGGTCATAATGCATTTTTTCTATAGGATATGGATAGTACAGACCTGTTTGGGGGTCCTGTCAATGGCAGGATGCTCAAACGTTACTACTACTAAAACTGTTGCTTGAAGCTTTCATTTTTCATTGTAAATATCACTGCTTTGTTTTGTTTTGAAAAAATTGAAAAATACAAAAACAATAGAAAAGAGAAAAGAGGGTAGATTAGAAAAAAAAGGAAGGTACAACCCCATGCCAAAAAAGAAAAGAAAAAAAAAAGAGAAATGAAAGTTTGAAAGTGTACAAGCTTAAATGCCACTACTCAAAAGAGAACTGTTGTCTAGTCATACAACCTAATCATGGCTAGATAGATTTCAATTTACTGCTGATAGGTTAGTAAATCAGATTTGCCAAACAGTTTAATCTTGGCTTATCGGTGGATTAGATAAGGATATAAAAAGAATCATTCCAACATGCTAAAAACTTGAAGCATGAAAAGAAGAAAAACAACTCAAAAGAGATAAAAATCCGAGCTGAAAGAAAGAATGAAGGAGGCTTGTAATGGTCAGATCTTAAGCCCTCCAAGTTTGGTTTTTATTTTCTGCAAATAAAGGTCTATGAGCAGCTTGTTTTTATGCCATAGTCTCACAGCAAATCAGACAGCTTAATCCTGATTTGATTGTGTTTCAATTTCTGTTTTAGAATATAGAGAATGCCAGATCTGTGAGACAGTTTAATCCTGAAAGATAGTAGATTAGGTAGAGAAGCAATGAGTTCAACTGTTTAATATGAATTCATGGAGAAATAAGGGTAGATTTAGATTAGTTTTCATGTTTTCAAAAGAATAAAATGTTGATGTCAAAGGGTTTGCAAATCCAAGTGCACCCTGCTGAAGAAAAAATGCTAGGAAAGTAGGCTGTGTAGGTAGTTGTTTGGGAAAATTGATTTGATATAATGCAATACTGATCATCTTTTGTAAGCATCATGATCAAGAAATAAAGGGTTTTCAAGGATAAAGCATTGATCTACATTTCAGAGACAAAGTTTCTGAAGTTCTTGACACCTCCAAGGAGTTGCCATCCCCAAGTGGAGCCACTGTTAGCCATCAGCAAATTTTTGTCATAGAAAATGATGGCTATAACAAGTCTTGAGACTTCAAGAGATTATTTTCATGGAAAATTACTCATTCTTGAAGCCTTATGGTGCTTTCTAAAAAAAAGAATCAATTGCTATTCCTTAGCAGTGATTTTCCTTAACTGTTGTTCCTTGGCAGTGTTGTTCCTGCTTTATTTGTTCAGCAACACTAATGTTCATATCTATGGGTTTATTCCTAAGTTGTTGTCCTAAGCTGTTGTTCACAGATGTGTTGTTCCCTAAGCTACTGTTCCCTATTGTTTTCCTAAACTACATTTCTAAGGCATTGATTCCTACTTTCTATTCTCTATTCTTTTCCCCCATTTACCTTGTAAAAGAGCTTTTCCTTTGTATTGGTCCATAAACGCGGGATTTTCATTTTAACACTAAGCAAAAAATTCCAAATTTCCTATACACTATGCAAATCATCTGTCTCATTATATATCACACAATCATTAAAACCGCGTACCTTTCCTATCATGCTCTTCTCCCCACTGTAGGATATGACCCTTCTCATCCAACAGTCGATATCACATATCGCGCAACTTTGCCATCCAAGGTTTAACAACCAAACATCACACGATACCACTGGTTTTGCAAAGGCCACGTGTCTCCTTTTAATTGGATCGCGTTCCCTTTGGGCAAAACCATTTACCACTCAATCATCGCTCGAAAACAGCTGACGGTTTTCACAAAACTACTTTCCATAATTTTGTTCCAAATTCAAATTTAAACCTGTTTTCACAGGTTTTATCCATAAAACCTCCTCCGCCTGCATATCCTGCTCCTCTGCACTACTCCTCCACCCACGCCCGAGCCCTTTGTTACAGTTAAACCAAGAAGTGCAGGATTTCTTAACTAGTTTTTCGTCGTGTGCAGGTTTAATGGTGGATTTATCCACAGGTCTCCAGCAGCCAAAGAATTAGTGTTTAAAGGGTTTGAGGGGTCGAAATTCAAAGCTTAGTCCATGTTTTAATGGAAACGATTACAAATAAAACCCTCCAGCTTAGAAGAAGTCGAGCCACCAGTACACGATGGAAAAAAAGACATGTCAATAGAAAGAAAGTCAGAGCCACATCTACAGCCATTATTGCTCCACCAAAAGGACACCTGCAATATTCTTTACTTTACAAAGACACTTTGACACCATTCCTCTAAAAGAGTCTCATTAGAACTTTCAGAACATTTATTAAGTAGGCATGGGGCTACAAGACCCAAAAAACTGACAGTTTGCTTATCCGAGAAGTTAAACAGGGTACTTCAGCCACAATTATCTTCAAAGAGACATTTCGGAGTTATTACCATGCCTACCAGATATGCATAAAATAGGAAAAAATACCAAAATGATACAAACAGTTAATGCAGCGGTCATTAAGAAAAATGTGCATTCGAACACTTCTCCCAGTCTTGTCTTAATTCATATTTATTACCATTTCTACAACACTCTTCCTCTTTCACCTATAAGTATTCAAAGAAAATTCATTGTAATGGTTGGGAAATTATTAATTGCTTGAACTGTTATTGAGCAAGAGATTCTGAGTAGTTGTAATAAAGTAGGCTGGGAAGAAAAGCATTGGACTTTAAAGAGCTATTGAACAAAAATTATATATTTACTTGTTTTACATCAACAAAAAAACCCTTAATCAACAGGATCTGATATAAATCATTGGTGATTTCATTCTCACTGTAATTGTTATTTTCTTTATGCCTGCCCCGTGTTCATAATTCTACGATAAAGAATAGCAAATATAGAGTAGGATATACTACAAAGTACCTAGCTCTCACTAAAAAATCTTTATCTTTATGTTTGCTCTGTGCTGAATGTGTGTTTGGGAATGATTTAAATAGAGTATAACCAATCAAGAAATGTTGGTGAGCCCATGTCAAAATTTGAGTACAACTTGAGTTATTGTTCTTGAATGATATTTTTCATTGCGGGCTAAGTAGAGTCTTAATCAAGGAAGTTATTGGTTAGCCCTGTCCCTTGTTTATGTCTTAAACATCTGTTTTGAAGATTTCCATTAAAGGTGTGCCAAAAGCAGGTTTGGTTAAAATTCCTTACTTGATCTTAGGTGAATTTTTACGTTTATCTTAAATGTTATTCTGGAGAGTGTGTCAAAATCAGGATAGGTTTAAAGCCCTTACCTGATATTAGGCTACACTTTGTTTTATTACATGTTGCTTCTTTCACCTCACCCATTAATGTTTGTAAATTTTTGTAGATGTTCTATGCTTGATGCAAATTTACTTTTATAACAGCAATCACATAAATAGTTAAGTAAAATGCTGATAGAACATACCAATGGATCTATAGAAGACAAACCAGAAACAGAAGAATGTGTTGGTGCGTTACGGCGATCAGCAGGATGCTTCAACCAGCAAAGTCTTCTTGGTCGGCCAACCCAAAATGTGTCACAACAGTCCTCAAATCAATTATCCAGTCAACTCAAAGTCAACCCCAGAAAAGTCAACGCAGTCCAGAAAAAGTCAACGCAGGGCAGCAACAATAAAGTCAACGCAGCTCCAACTTCGGTCAACCTTTTGACCTCGATTTTTGTGCCAATGAGTACGGCCTTCAAAAATCGAACTCTCCACAAAATTTCAGCGCAAACAGACCATGCGTTGACCAAAGTCAACGCTGGTCAAACTTGCCCAGAAACCCTAACTGCAGAAAATTTCGTCCAGAAACCCTAACTGCAGAAATTTCGTCCTTTTTCCAGCTGCAGCTACTTCGTCCTTTTCCCACGTGAGAACTACTTCTTAGATGCTCGTATCCAATGAGAAGTGTGTGGATGAGATGAGTGAAAAGCTCTCCAACGTTGACTATATTTATATCCATCATTGAGGTGTGTGACACATCTGTTGGGGGTGTAAAACCTTAAGGCCGACCTGCACTTAAATTTATTATAAATAATAAATTCAAAATAAATGTTCTTCTCATCAGATTAAAATCAATTTTATATCAATTTTACACCTCTCTGAAAGAGGAATCCAATACAAATATTGGAATCTTCATCTGAGCATCACAAGATGGAGTTTGGACCTAGTTTTCCAAATTTAACACTCCCTCTCAACTAGGGAGAACTCCATCCACCAGTGCAATCAAACATCGTGCGTCATCCCGCCATAACTTGCTTTGCTGGCCTCTTTATTTCAGAACAAAAGTGGGTCAGTCACAAAGACATCATCCCCCGGCTGACAAATTCAGCCCAGAGGTCCGAAACCTCTATCAGACTCACAAAGAGTCTCCAACCAACCCGAAGTTGGTTCATCTGACCCGAAGTCAGGTGGAGGTCCGAAACCTCACTAGACTTGATCCCAGATCAAGTGGTTGGACCGTGCCATCCTAGATAGAGAGTACAACAATCTCTGATGCGTCCATCAGTCTTTGCTACTGGTCTCTAGCTTTTCCCATCTCATTGGCCAAATGAGAGGTACTTCCCATGAGCCTTGAACTCAATGGGTAGGATGCATACGGGGCACAGATAATGAGAGGTGAACCAACTCAAAATCACAACGGTGGGGCCCAAACACACCAACAAGGTTCGGCAAGCCTAGCCTTGTGGTTGCTTATAGCTCCGAGAAGCTATCCCCAAAGCCCCCCAGAGCTCCCAGAGCTCATCGTCCAACAAGACCCACATCATAGGGTCGTTCCACGACACCAAGACTCTCACGGAAGGTTAGGAACTTGACCTTCCCCAGGGGCTTAGTGAGAATATCCGCGACCTGCTCATCAGTTCCTATATGATCGAGCCTTACGGCGCCTCGCTGTACCATATCCCGGATGAAATGATACCTTATATCAATATGCTTGGATCGGTCGTGGAACACAGGATTCTCAGTCATGCGAATCCCACTCTGGTTATCACAGAGTATCACGGTGGTATCTAACACATGTCCAAACAGCTCACTAAAGAGCTTTCGCAACCAAACTGCTTCACAACAGGCCATACTCGCTGCAATGTATTCGACCTCAGCGGTGCTCAAAGCCACCGACTTCTGCTTCTTGCTCATCCATGAAATCGAAGCAGAACCAAGATTGAAGCAGCATCCCGATGTGCTCTTACGATCCACCACACTGCCAGCCCAATCGGCATCAGTATATCCACGGAGTGTCACGCTCCCAGCAGTGTATCTCAGCCCATGGTTTATCGTGCCCCAAAGGTATCTCAGAAGATTCCTGGCACCAACCCAGTGAAAGTGATGAGGTTCAACCATCTGTTGACTCAAAGTGTTCACTGCAAAACATATATCTGGACGGGTGTTCACTAAGAACATCAGGGCCCCTACGAGTTGACGATACTCAGTAGGATTTGCCAATACGGGCCCAGCAGCGTTGCCACTCAACTTCTTGAAGTTGAGTTCCATTGGTGTTGACATGGACTTGCAATCCACCATACCAAATCTTTCCAGAAGTTTCACAATATATTTTCCTTGAGAAAGGAAAATCTCTCCAGGTCTCTGCCAGACCTCCAGGCCTAGGAAGTAGTGCATCAGTCCTAGGTCCTTCATCTCGAACTCAGCAGCGAGCTCCCTCTTACATTGATGAATGAGAGGGTCAGCACCTATCAGGAAGAGGTCGTCCACATACAGCACTAGAATGAGAGGCTTCCCCTGCACAACCTTGAAGTAAAGGTTCGGATCAGCATTACTTCGAGTGAAGCCCAGCTTCATCAAGTAACTATCCATCCTCTCGTACCAAGCTCTGGGTGCTTGCTTTAACCCATAGAGGGCTTTCTTCAACCTGCAGACATGAGTGTCTCGATCCTGAACTTCAAATCCCAGAGGTTGTTCTACATACACCTCTTCTTTTATTGCACCATGTAGAAAAGCGGTCTTGACATCCATCTGATGAAGACTCCATCCTTGCGTAGCAGCAAGGGCTATGATTGATTGAATGGTGGTATATCGTGCCACAGGTGAAAATATGTCATCATAGTCTATTCCTTCCTTTTGAGAGAAGCCACGGGCAACAAATCTTGCCTTAAACTTTTCAGCACTTCCATCAGATCCATGCTTGATCTTGTAGAGCCATTTCGTGGTGACAACTGATTTGTCCTTCGGTCTTGGAACCACATCCCAGACATCATTCTTCATTATGGACTCATATTCTTCGTGCATAGCATCCTTCTAGACTTTATGCTTTACGGCTTCCTCAAAAGATCCAGGCTCAGATTGTACAATAGTACTCATGGCAGCCAGATACCCTTGGTATCTACACGGCTTCTTGCTTTCTTGGAATGTCCCCCTCGGGGCAGCATGTCCCTCGGCATCTTCGAGAGTGTCCCTGAGCCATGATGGTCTCTTTCTCAGTGAAGGAGATGGATTGATTGGGTCCATTGGTCCTTCAACATCAGGCATTGTCTCATCCTGCGGTTCTTCTTGATTTCTAGGCCTTGCTTCATGATTTTCCTCAGATCTCGGAAGATCTACTACTTTCTTCAGGGAAGCATCTTCGTCAAAAGTGACATCATGGCATATCTCTACTTCCCTTTGACCAGGTACATAGACTCTATAGGCCTTAGAGGTTTCGCTGTAGCCCACAAACATTCCTTTCTTCCCAGAAGCATCCAACTTACTTCTCTTTTCTTTTGGCACATGAAAATAAATAGGACATCCAAAAATTCTAAAATGTGAGATGTCAGGTTTTGTTACCAGTGAAAACCTCTTCAGGAGTTTTGGAGTCCAGGGTAGAATGAGGGCATTGGTTTTGAATTTATACAGCAGTATTCACAGCTTCTCCCCATAGAAACTTCGGTAGACCCTGGTCACATAGCATGGCATGGGTAGCTTCCACAATGGTCATGTTCTTTCGTTCAGCAATATCATTTTTCTCAAGAGTATAGGCAGTAGTAGTCTCCCTCTTAATGTCAGCTTCTCTGCAAAAGTCCTTGAACTCATTTGACTCATATTCAGTGCCATTGTCGGTCCTCAAAATCTTGATCTTCTTCCTTGTCATATTTTCCACCAAGGCTTTGAAGGTACGGAACCACATGAAAGCCTCATCCTTCTTCTTCAAGAAGTATATCCAGGTTTTGCGGGAGAAGTCATCAGTGAATGTCATATAGTAAGAACATCCTCCCAGGGATGTCACGGGTAGCATACCAGATAGATCAGAATGGACCAGTTGCAAAATATCAGATGTCTTTGTGACACTTGAAGGGAAAGGTCCCCTTGTATGCTTTCCTTCGGCACAACCCTTACATACACCTTCATGATTATTTCCAAAGTCAGGCATCCCTGTCACCACCTTCCTTGCTTCGGGAAGGGCCTTGTAATGAAGGTGTCCAAATCTTCAGTGCCATAGTTCGGTTTGTCGGATAGTATCACAAGTCATAGCTCCCAACGGACTCCCTCCAACCTGGTAGAGTGTACCAACTCTAAAACCAATTGAGATAGCTTCATTGAAGCTCTCCTTCCACATGAGCACCTTTTCATTAGAGAAAGTTACATTGAATCCTTTGTCTTCCATGGCAGATACAGACACAAGGTTCTTCTTCAATTTAGGTACATAGAGTACATCTTGCAAACGTAGGACTTGTCCTTGAGACAAGTGGAGGGTCATAGTCCCTGTCCCTTTCACGGGATACGTGGCATTATCTCCAAGGATAATTTCTAGATTGGTATCCCTCTCAACCATGTCAGAGAGTGCTTCCTTGAAACCAGTGATGTGTCTAGAGGCACCACTATCTATCAGCCAGACATCCATAGTGTTGGGCGGAGATGTAGCAGAGAGAGCAGATACAAGAATATACTCATTTCTTTTATCAACAGCATTAGACTCCTCATACCTGGAGTTTCTAGACCTTTTAGAAGGTTGATTGTTTCCACCAGAGGGAGCCTTCCTCTTTCCTTTGGATCTGTCGTTTCTTTGATTTCCATTCCTCCGGTTGTTGTTGTTGTCATCACTATCGGGAGAATCCTTCTTGAAGGGACATTCTCTAGCATAGTGACCAGACCTATGACAAGTGAAACACTTACCCTTCTTTCCTTGGGCCCTTGTTCTTCCTTTGTTCTTAGGACCACTAGAGTTATTCTTCCTAGAATGAGCAGCATAGGCAGTATCTCTATCATTTTTCGTGTTCTTCATTCTTGTCTCTTCTTGCATGCATCTTGACGGTAGCTCGTCAAGGTTAGGAATTGTATTATTGAGAATGGTAGTGTTGAATACTTGCCATTCATATGGGAGCCCTCCAAGTGCGGTGAGTACCATCTCACGATCGGCTGTTGTTCCCCAATCGCCGACGGTGTTCACCATCTCGGTCAATTTCGGAAAGTATGTTTGGACGAGACTCATCCGCCTTTGTTCGAGATTCTTCAATTGATTCTTGAAGAATAGCACTTGGTTTAATTGTTTTACTTTGAACATTTGTATCTATTATCATACATCTCCTTAGTGTGCCTAGCTCGGATATGTAGGCAACACGACTTTTATGTATGGATTCCTTGATCATTAGCTTTGCTTTGATCTCCCCCTTCTTATACTTGGTTTTAGCAGCAATAGTAGCAGCGGATGGAGGTTTTTGTATCTTACCCAGTACATAGTCCATGAGATCATGGTCTTCTAATCTGAGATCTAATATCATCTTCCAAGCATGGAAGTCATCCCTTCCAGTCAGCTTGTCATCCTCCTTGAAGCCATAACTCGTGGAACCCATTTTTCTCTTTTGGTGATTGCTATAAGTTAGGGCTTGTCTTCACCTCAGCTCTGATACCATGTAAATTTTTGTATATGTTCTATGCTTGATGCAACTTTAATTTTATAACAGCAATCACATAAACATGTAAGTAAAAATGTTGATAGAACATACCAGTGGATCTATAGAAGACAAACCAGAAATAGGAGAATGTGTTGGTGTGTTAGGGCGATCAGCAGGATGCTTCAACCAGCAAATTATTCTTGGTCGGCCAACCCAAAATGTGTCACAACAGTCCTCAAATCAATTATCCAGTCAACTCAAAGTCAACCCCAGAAAAGTCAACGCAGTACAGAAAAAGTCAACACATGGCAGCAACAATAAAGTCAACGCAGCTCCAACTTCGATCAACCTTTTGACCTCGATTTTTGTGCCAATGAGTACGACCTTCAAAAATCGAACTCTCCACAAAATTTCAGCTCAAACAGACCATACGTTGACCAAAGTCAACGCTGGTCAAACTTGCCCAAAAACCCTAACTGCAGAAAATTTCGTCCAAAAACCCTAACTACAGAAATTTCGTCCTTTTTCCAACTACAACTACTTCTTCCTTTTCCCACGTGAGAACTACTTCTTAGATGCTCGTATCCAATGAGAAGTGTGTGGATGAGATGAGTGAAAAGCTCTGCAACGTTGACTGTATTTATATCCATCATTGAGGTGTATGACACATCTGTTGGGGGTGTAAAACCTTAAGGCCGACCTGCACTTAAATTTATTATAAATAATAAATTTAAAATAAATGTTCTGCTCATCAGATTAAAATCAATTTTGTATCGATTTTACACCTCTCTGAAAGAGGAATCCAATACAAATATTGGAATCTTCATTTGAGCATCACAAGATGGAGTTTGGACCTAGTTGTCCAAATTTAACATGTTCCATACCATCAACTCAACTTAAAAGATCTTCTAATATATATGACTTACCCTTTGAAAACCCTTGAATAGTTGTTGTGCAAGTAAACCCTTTTATGACTCCATAGCCCAATGGTTTAGCACTGTTTTTTGACTTATCTTCCCATGCTGAAACATCCTTCCACTTATTTCCTTCTCCACTTCACATGACCTTCTCCTTTGATGATCCCCAACCAACAAACAAAAAAACCCTTTGTGTTGCATAACCAGCCTAATATAATTATCATAAGCCTTAAATAAAAATCCTTTGAAAACACATATAGAGAGATCCCTCTCTGAATCTAGGAGGGCTAGATCCTAGGATTCCAAAGTGATTTTGATGTTTCCTTTTCATTTAGTATGCCAGTTAGCTAAATCACAGGACCACAACAGGTGGAAAATGTGTTAATAATCCTTCCGATCTATATGCTTGTTGTATATGCATGGTGTTGGTCGTGATTGTGGTGATGTTGCCATGTGAAAGAGGATGTTGTTGTTGTGGAATGTGTTTTCATGAGTGTATGTCTAGTTATGTGTTGTTTATACATGTCAAGTGCTTACATGTATTGTCTGTGTATTATTGGTTACATGTTGTCACATGTATTTTCCATGTATGCTTGGTTACATGATGTTTATGCTTATGTATTGTCTGTGTTTATGGTTGTATGTCGTCCATGTTTATGCTTTTGCAATGTCTATGTTTATGCTTGTGTGTTTTCCATGTACATTGGTATGTATGATGTTATCATGAATGAGGTCATGGTATGTGTAGTTGATATGGTCATTTATTGATGACTAGACTCTAGCTATAATGATGTTTATGTGTTGATACACCTATGTGCTATATGTTTATATGTTGATATGATTATATCCATACATGCATTACACTAATTGATTGATATTACAGATGAGATATCCGCCCCGAATTATGCTAAGGTGTGTTGGTTTATTATGATTTGGTTTAGTTGACATAGTATGCATTGTAGGAAACAAATCAAAGATGAATAACAAGATAGTATACTACAAAGATTCTCCGTATGAATCAGATTAGCAACATGGTGTTGGGTACTCATCTGAATTGGCAAACACACTGAGAAGTTTGAAGGAAGAAATAAGGAGTTGCAAGGAAGATAATGATAGACTCATATAGGCACAGGAAAAGAAAGCAGAGATTAATGCATAAATCCTTCAAAGTTTTTCATATTTTCAGAAGCTTGGACCACTTTTGATCAGTTATCTAAAAGAGGATGGGACTAATAGGGCATATGGTAGTGGGTATCTTTGTGGTCATAGGTCGGATAGAAATGACGTGATTAGAGATGGCAGGTTCTTGGACACCTTAGATAGGAGAGGTGACAAACACAAGTACCATTCTAGTTCTGGTTCTGACAGGAATCATGATCATCATCATTATCATCCTTACAAGAAGAGAGACAGGGGATGTTTTTCATATGAGTTTAAGAAATAAAAACCACCTACATTTTATGGAGAGATGAACGTACCATAGGATGCATATGAATGTTTCCTTTGTATGAAGAAGTTATTCAGGTTGCATGATTACTCAGAAAACATGAAAGCCATAATATCTACATTTAGCCTCATCGATAAAGCATATATTTGGTGGGAAGATGTGAAGAAAATTAGAGATATTTATGAGGAGGAGATGAATTTGGGTGATTTCGAGAGACTATTCTGAAAGAATGATATATGAGATAGATACTATGATGATAGGGAAAAAGCATTTTATGAGATAAAGATGGGTTACATGATATATGATGAGTATACTAGCAGGTTCTTGGAGTTACTAATATATGTGCATTACCTCAAGGAGGACAAGGCCAAGATTCAGAGATTCATTAGTGGGTTGTCGATAACATACTAAGACAGTATTTATTTTTATGAGCCTAGATCATTGGAGGAGGCTATTCAGAAACTAAACCATTATTATGAGAAATCCAAGCACATAATTTAGAATAATACAGACCGGAAAGGTAATTCAAGGAACAAAGGAAAATGGGACAAGAAGCGAGCAAGACCTCATGATAAAATTAACAAAGATAATGTTTCACCACCTAATAATTTCAGTACATCTGGTAGAGGGTAGGGAATTCAGTCTTAGGAGAAGAATAAGAATGAAAAAAGGGAGCTCGTGTGGTTTTGGACTTGTGGAGGATATCATCATAGTAGAGATTTCCCACAACATCAAGGTGGTAGAACAAATACCTACAGTGAGAAGGAGGCACAAAAAGTGGGATATGTTGGACACAGTATTCCCATGATCTATGCGGCATTGGATAATAGGCAGCAAGATCACCAAGTGTTTCTTATCGAGATGGACATTGAACTTTGTGATCAAGTTGTTTCTATTTTGATTGACCCTGTATCTAATTATATTTATGTTAGTCCCGACTTGGTGGATAAGTGTGGTTTGAATAGAGAAATTCATGTTGAGTCTTGGTTAATGTAGTTGGCTACAGGTACTAAGAAGAGATTTCATCACTGGGTAAGATATTTTGCATTTGAGTTGAGTGGTATGTCTATAGCAGTGCACTTGAACATATTTCCATTAGGACCAAACAATATGCTATTGGGTATGGACTGTCTATATCTTCATAGGACCAAGGTAGATTGTTATGATAAGCCCATTGAATTCTTGGATGACGATGGGGAACCAACTGTCTTACAAAGTAAGAACAAAGAAACATCGGTAAGAATGGTGACAACTATGTAGGCCAAGCACAGTTGTAGGAAAGGGTATGTGTTGTTTGTAGCACATATTTCTAGTGACAAAGGTAAGGAAGTTGAGGATGAAGATGTTTTGAGAAGGTACCCAGTTCTACAACTGTTTCAGGATGTATTTCCTGCAGATATTTCAAAGTTTTCACCTCATAGGGAAGTATAGTTTTCTATTGAGTTGGTACTAGGGGCAGAGCCAACATCTAAGGCACCTTACAGGATGAGCACACCTCAATTAGTAGAGTTGAAATTGTAGTTGAAGGAAATGCTGGACAAGGGATCCATTAGGCCAAGTATATTACAATGCGCTGCACCGATATTGTTTTTGAAGAAGAAAGATGGTACTCTTAGAATATGCATTGATTACAGGCATTTGAACAAAGTGACCATCAAGAATAGGTATCTTTTACCAAGGATTGATGACTTTTTTGATCATTTGAAGGGAGAAACAATGTTCTTAAAGACTAGTTTGAGATTGAGATATCATTAGGTACGCATCAAGGAATATGAAATTCACAAGACAACCTTTCGGACTAGGTATGCTCATTCTGAGTTTTCTATAGTTCCTTTCGGTTTGACTAATGCTTCAAATAAATTTATGTGCTTGATGAATAGTGTGTTGTGTCATTATCTGGACAATTTCGTTATTGTATTCATTGATGACATATTGGTATATTCCAAAAATGAGGAAGAGAATGTTGAGCATTTAGCAGCAGCGTTGAGATTGTTGAGAGAGCATACGTTGTATGCTAAGTTCAACAAGTGAAGTTTCTTTCATACTAAGGCACATTAATTAGGACATGTTGTTTCCAAGGAGGGCATCGTAGTAGAGCCAGATAAGATAAGGGCCATCATGGATTGGGTAGCTCCTAGAAATTTAGATAAGGTGAGATCCCTTATGGGATTGGCAGGTTATTACAGGAGGTTCATTAGGAACTTCTCAAAGATTGCTTGTCCTATTACATCATTGTAGAGGAAAGGTAAGAAGTTTGAGTGGTCAAAGGAGTGTGGGGCCATTTTTGAGTAGCTTAAGTAGTTCTTGACACATTATCCAGTGTTAAAGATCACAGATCCAGACAAATAATTTGTAGTATGTAAAAATTATTGCAAGAGAGGACTTGGTAGAGTCCTTATTCAATATGGATAGGTGGTATGCTATGAGTCTTGGAAAATGAATGAGCACAAGCATAAATATCCAATGCATGATCTTGAGCTAGCAACGATCATACATGCATTGAATATGTGGAGGCAATATCTTGTTGGAAGGAGGTTTGTATTGATGACTGATCACAGTGGATTGAGATATTTATTCGACCAACTAAATCTGAATGCCAGACAAGCTAGATGGTTGGCTATGATCAGTGACTTCGACTTTGAGATCGGGTATATGAAAGGTAAGGAGAATAGGGTTGCATATGCTCTTAGTATGCGGATATAGGTAAATCACATAGAAGCTATGAGATCCTATGGGACAAATTTACAGAATAGGATCTTATAGACAGGTCATCAGGATGAAAGGTATATGGATATTGTGCACTGGTTGCAACAAAGTAAAGGTATAGGTACAAGTACAAATACAAGTTGTGGTACAGGTGCAGGTACATGAGCATAAGATGTGGATTATCGTATCACAAGAGATTTCTTGGTTAGGTTTAAAGACAAGGTATATGTACCAGACAATAGTGAGCTCAAGAAGGTGATAATGAGGGATTTTCATGTGAAACCATGTTCGAGTCACCCAGGCTATCAGAAGACATCGACTACAGTGAAGAAGTTTTATTATTGGCTTTATCTAAAGAAGGATGTAACAAAGCTTGTGGCTAGGTGTTTTAATTGTCAACAAGTGAACGGAGAGTGTAAGCATCCAAGTGGACTGCTGCAACTGATTACGATTCTAGAATGGAAATGGGAGGTCATTTCCATGGACTTCATCATAGAATTTTCGAGGACAGTGAAACAACATAATTCCATCATGGTTTTTGTGGATAGGTTGAAAAAGGTAGTGCACCTAGTTCTAGTGAAGTCTACATTCTTAGTAGCGATGTAGCATAGATTGTCATTAGAGATGTGGTCATATTGCATGGCATTACACAGAAGATTTTATTAGATAGGGATGCGAAGTTCACTTCCAATTTTTGTAAGAAGTTGTTTGCATGTTTTGGCACAAAAATGGCCTTCAACACAACTTATCATCCATAGAAAGATGGATAGGTAGATAGGGTCAGCAGGATATTGAAAGATATGTTGAGGATGTATGTGATGCATGAGCAGTGGAAGTGGGAAGAGTAACTTCCATTGGTAGTGTTCGCTTACAACAATGGGTATCAGGAATACTCGAGGATGAGCCAATTCGGGGCATTGTATGAGAGAAGTTGAAATACTCCCATTAGTTGGAGTGATCTGGTTAAAAACGTGTTGATTGGATGAGACATGTTGGAAGAAATGGAAAAGGAGATGCAGGTAATCAAGAAGAATTTCAAACCAGAATAGGTTAGGAAGAAGAGCTCTGTAGATCGAAACATGTTGTTTAAGGAGTTTGATGTTGGGAACTAGCGTGCTTGCGTATCAAGCCCAAGAAGAGCTCTTTGTTGATTGGATCATGTGCCAAGATGGCACCACGGTTTTGTGGAACTTTCAAGATTATTAAGAGGATTAGGCCAATATCCTATCGACTTGCAATGCCTTCGATAGTGAAAATCCATGATGTTTTCCATGTTTCATTGCTTAAGAAACATGTTAAATATGCTGATCATGTGATTGACTGGTTTATATTGTAGGTGGAGCTAGAAGGAGAATTCCAGCTGGAACCTCAATGAATTTTGCAAAGAGAAACACTCATTCTCTGGAATCGAGAAATCAAGCAGGTTAAAGTGTAATGGAAGCAATTTGGGACCAATGAAGCTACATGGGAGATGGAAGATCATATGCGAGCCATGTGTCCATCTTTATTCGCTGGTTGAGCGAATGTTATGGTATATGTTGGTATGATGTTTTGGTATAAGTACATATGTGTATTAATGACAATACCACCATGAGCTATGTTATAAAGCTCCAATAAGCAATATGGGTGTCATGTCATTATGATGTTATGTTGTCATGTTGGTTTGCTTCTCAGCAGGTTGATCATTGAAAATACTGCAACAAGCTAAGTTATAAAGTCTACAAGTATGTTTTTCTACAGAATTATTGTTGGTTGTAGGTATTGTTGAACACGGAGGATGGTGTTCCCCCAAGGGAGAGGGTTCTGTAACAACCCTGGTGAAAATTCCATGTAATAAAAGTTAATAAAGGAAAAATAATAACCAACGTCATGGGACAAGTATTCCAAGAATAATTTTGGGCTAAACATCCTAGTGCGAGTGTTCATATGGTTTATTATGGCTATGGAAATTGGAAAAGGCAATGGCTAAGGCTTTGGAAAGGAAAAGTGGCATTTATTGGCATTCATTTATGAAAATAATGGAAAATAGGAGAAAAGGGAGGTGAAAGGTCTCAAAAGTTGCATGTGATGTGAAAAACGAAGAAAAATATTGGAAAATGAAGAAAATAGAGGCCTCATTAATAAAAAGGTTTCTCAAGATCAGTTCATGGCTTTTGTTCAATGCTTTTTTGGAGCTCTCATTATTCTCTCTCTCTCTCTCTCTCTCCCTCTCTCTCACATACTCTTGGATACTTAAATTTTTCTTGGAGCACTCTTGGAGAATGTGGAATTTTGGGAAATTTAGAGCAAGAAGGAAAAGGAAGAGCAAGACAACGCAAGAGGACATCAGGATTAGCATCTACAACAGGTTTTGATTGCAGGTACCGAGTTGCATGTATGCTTTCCTCACTAGCTTTGGCATGCGTGGTGTATGTATGTGATTTTTTGGTCATGATATGTCATTGGCATGGAGGGTTGCCTAGATTGACAGTGGATTTTCCTAGCCTTGCCATTTCCTAGATATCCATGGTTTTGTGGGTTCATTTCATTGCTTGTTTTACTTATTGGTTCTCATGTGCCTTTGGATGTGGGTTGCGTTATTAGTTCTTGGAAGCCTTGGTTGGACAAACGCTCTGGAATCCCTATAACAACTTGGGTTGAGTTACTAGTCCTGGAAGCCTTGGTTGGACAAATGCTCTGGAAGCCCTTGGTGGGTTGATTTGCTAGTCTTGGAAGCCCTAGTTGGATGAACACTCTAGAAGTTTGGTGGCAACTGTGGGTTGAGTTACTAGTCCTGGAAGCCCTCATTGGAACAAACTCTTTGGATCCATGTAAAACTTGGGTAGAGACCAATCTGGTGATGGTCATTGATTTCTGACCATGAGTTGGAATCATTGGTTCAGGCTTGAGGTGGTTTAGCCTCTAGAAGCCCTGGTTAGGTTTTGATTTATGTGTTGTATGATATCCCACATTCATGCTTGGAATATGGCACGTGGATGACTAGCTGAAAGAAATATTTGGTTCAACCTAGTCTATGGTGAGGTGGTTTGTGGAAGTCCCATACCTGGTCAACCTATGCAATCATCAATAAGAGCTCTTCTCATTAGTATTTTATGGGTAAATATATTTTTTTATATGTGGTTTATATGTTTTATATCCCTGATATTTTTGTTGGATATATATTGGTTATGATTCAATTTTATGACAATGATAATGCATGACTCTCATCATGTTTTGGTTAAACACAAAATGTACAATGAATGTATGGCTTAATAGATTGTAATGCATTTATTGTGATGAGGCATCAATGCTTCTTAGTGATTCTCAGATAAGTGTGAGACCCCTATGCTCAGATATGTTGTTTAAACCTGTAGAATGCATATTTGTGACATGTTTAACAAAATGTATGTCATGGATAGTAGGGGTCAATTCAAGTCCTTATACAAGTATTTGCTTGTATATCATTATTTTGATGTTACTTTTCAATTCTGGAAGTTTCATGGAGTTCTGGGCAGTGATCTGAGTCCTGGACTTGAAAAAGTGGCATAGAATATGGAGTCGTTGGCACATAAATACCTGGAAAAGTCCCTAGTCGCAGGCATGCGTTGTCGTGGGAGCGACTGGAGGGTCCTAGTCGCATGCATGCCCATGTCAAGGGAGTGACTGAGGCTTTACTGCAGTAAAATGTCAGTTTGTCTCAGGGGTTGGTCACTTGGATGGGTTGGATGGCTCCTGGGGGTTATGTGGCATGTGTAGAAGGTCATGTTGGCTGTGTTCTGTTGGTTCCACTTCCTTAATTGATATATAGGGAGTCAAATCATATCGCAGTAACTCTTCATCGCATGTTTACCCTAGTTGGTCGGTTACTTGGGTAGAAGTGAAAGGAGGGTGTTACAATATTATTATAATATTATGTTTCTCTAAATATCCCCTGCTAACCCCAACCCTCATAAATTATGGGTGAAGATTGGGAAAGAAACATAATATTATAATATGAGGACAGGGCTGATGGAATATTGGGAGAAACATAACATTCTTATAAGATTATGTTTTGAGTGGGGGGAATATTGGGAAAACCATAACATGATAATAATATTATGTTTCTCCAAATACTCTCGAGCCCCGCCATCATATTATAATATTATATTTTTTCTAGCATTTCCCCCATCCCCAGCCTCATCTCTCATATATTATATGATAGTAGGGGTAGAGAGGAATATTGAGAAAAAACATAATATTGTTATAGTCGCCTAATGGTTAAGAGCATGTGTTTCCTCGTAAGAGTATGTATTTCTTTGTAAACTTAACAATCAATTCGTTGTGCTGAAATGAATCCTTTGTCCCACAAACAAGTAGCTCTCATATACCAATTTGGTGTCTCCCAATCATCCTTTCATTATAATATTTTTTCATTCCTGTCCAAATATTCCCCAATACTATCTTCATAATAATTATATAATTAAAATGCATTAAACCTCCCTTTCTAGATATTCTCCAACCCCCTTCGTAATAATTGTATAATTAAAATGCTTCCTTGCCTACTTGCTTCAAATTGTTTCATTTGAGCTTTAGCCCATACTGCCCCCTCATCTCATTTTGATATCCATTTATTTTAAAAAGCACCATGAGTGAAGCGACTCTTTTAATTTATTTAAACACGATATCCAAGATTAATGTTGTACAAGAAAGGTTGCCGAATTTACATCAGTGATATTAAATCGTTGGCTTTCTAGGTATGATAGAATTCTTTTCTTTTACTCATTTTCAGAATTCAACATTTTTCATAGATATTATTTGTGAAAATATCATATTTTACTATTTAAATAAATTTATATCTGCGAATAAGTAGATTTAATCAAATACGAACCAACCTGCAATCGACAACATCTATTGAGTTTCCAGGTAGTAAAATTCTGTAGCAAACTCGGGTATGCAGTGTGGCCGCGGGTTATAATGTCGGCTCACGTTATCATGTCCCCGCTTCCACGCTCCCTTCACGAACATATATTTTTTTATATGTGGTTTATACGGTTTTTATATCCCTGATATTTTTGTTGGATATATAAGTTATGATTCAATTTTATGACAATGATAATGTATGAATCTCATCATGTTTCGTTAAACACAAAATGTTCAATGAATGTATGGCTTAATAGATTGTAATGCATTTATTGTGATGAGGCATCAATGCTTCTTAGTGATTCTCGTATAAGTGTGAGACCCTTGATAAGTGTGAGACCCCTATGCTCAGATATGTTGTTTAAACCTGTAGAATGCATATTTGTGACATGTTTAACAAAATGTATGTCATGGATAGTAGGGGTCAATTCAAGTCCTTATACAAGTATTTGCTTGTATATCATTATTTTGATGTTACTTTTCAATTCTGGAAGTTTCATGGAGTTCTGGGCAGTGATCTGAGTCCTGGACTTGAAAAAGTGGCATAGAATATGGAGTCGTTGGCACATAAATACCTGGAAAAGTCCCTAGTCGCAGGCATGCGTTGTCGTGGGAGCGACTGGAGGGTCCTAGTCGCATGCATGCCCATGTCAAGGGAGTGACTGAGGCTTTACTGCAGTAAAATGTCAGTTTGTCTCAGGGGTTGGTCACTTGGATGGGTTGGATGGCTCCTGGGGGTTATGTGGCATGTGTAGAAGGTCATGTTGGCTGTGTTCTGTTGGTTCCACTTCCTTAATTGATATATAGGGAGTCAAATCATATCGCAGTAACTCTTCATCGCATGTTTACCCTAGTTGGTCGGTTACTTGGGTAGAAGTGAAAGGAGGGTGTTACAATATTATTATAATATTATGTTTCTCTAAATATCCCCTGCTAACCCCAACCCTCATAAATTATGGGTGAAGATTGGGAAAGAAACATAATATTATAATATGAGGACAGGGCTGATGGAATATTGGGAGAAACATAACATTCTTATAAGATTATGTTTTGAGTGGGGGGAATATTGGGAAAACCATAACATGATAATAATATTATGTTTCTCCAAATACTCTCGAGCCCCGCCATCATATTATAATATTATATTTTTTCTAGCATTTCCCCCATCCCCAGCCTCATCTCTCATATATTATATGATAGTAGGGGTAGAGAGGAATATTGAGAAAAAACATAATATTGTTATAGTCGCCTAATGGTTAAGAGCATGTGTTTCCTCGTAAGAGTATGTATTTCTTTGTAAACTTAACAATCAATTCGTTGTGCTGAAATGAATCCTTTGTCCCACAAACAAGTAGCTCTCATATACCAATTTGGTGTCTCCCAATCATCCTTTCATTATAATATTTTTTCATTCCTGTCCAAATATTCCCCAATACTATCTTCATAATAATTATATAATTAAAATGCATTAAACCTCCCTTTCTAGATATTCTCCAACCCCCTTCGTAATAATTGTATAATTAAAATGCTTCCTTGCCTACTTGCTTCAAATTGTTTCATTTGAGCTTTAGCCCATACTGCCCCCTCATCTCATTTTGATATCCATTTATTTTAAAAAGCACCATGAGTGAAGCGACTCTTTTAATTTATTTAAACACGATATCCAAGATTAATGTTGTACAAGAAAGGTTGCCGAATTTACATCAGTGATATTAAATCGTTGGCTTTCTAGGTATGATAGAATTCTTTTCTTTTACTCATTTTCAGAATTCAACATTTTTCATAGATATTATTTGTGAAAATATCATATTTTACTATTTAAATAAATTTATATCTGCGAATAAGTAGATTTAATCAAATACGAACCAACCTGCAATCGACAACATCTATTGAGTTTCCAGGTAGTAAAATTCTGTAGCAAACTCGGGTATGCAGTGTGGCCGCGGGTTATAATGTCGGCTCACGTTATCATGTCCCCGCTTCCACGCTCCC
>JAXQQM020079404.1:0-152725 GCA_034641835.2 Pinus albicaulis
GTGTTGAACCTCTAATTAAACTGAGAGGGGGGGGTGAATCAGTTTAATACATTCTTGATCTTTTAAAACTTTTCATTAAACTTATCTACACCTTCATTTCAAACTCAATTTGATGTGAGAGTAATTTTAGAATGTAATCAGAAAGTATTAGTTTAATAGAGCAGTAGACTTAATATGAGAGCAGCAGGTATTAAGAAAATGATACATATCAAATCAATACATAAATATCATGCACAGAGACACCAGATATAAGTGGAAACCCATAAAGGGAGAAAACCACATCTTATTATTGTAGTGATGCAAAGGCAAGCTCCAACTCCCTCTCACCACTGTTTTCTGCAGGCACCAACCTACAGGAGGCTCTATCCTCAATTATGCAAGCTCCAACTTGCAAGGAAGCACCAACTCCCTTCAATTTTCTGCAGGCACCAACCTACAGGAGGCTCCAACCTCAGTCAGCTACAACTGACGACTATCAAGCTGCAACTTGATAGGGAAACTCCAACTTCCTCAATTTATCAAACTGAATGTTTGCTGATTTTCCTCAGATATCAGCTCTGTTCTGTAGCTTCTCTTAATCTTCTCTGTCTTCTATATTCTGCATTCTCTCTATATATTCTCTCTCCCTTGCTCTAAAAAAAAACTCATTCTGTATATCAAGATGATATTATTTATAGATTTCCTCACATGACTGTCTGTATTCTGCTTGGAATTCGAAATGGAAAGTCATGTCTCTTTGCCTTCTTCCTTCTCACTCCTTTTATCAGCTTACTCATAAATTATAATTGTAGGTGTCAATTTGAACATTACAGTGGGAGTTTGTTTTCTCTCGGAGACTTGCCAATGCATCACAAACAATAAAAACAATTAAACCATTTACATTCGAATTACAATGTGAATTCCAGCTCACTTATTTTGTCTCTTGGTTTGCTGCGCATTTGTCTTTTCTGTGACTGTATGCTTTTCTGTCCTCTGCTGTGGTGTATTTGCTGCATACGTGAAACAATGCTTTTATATCAGTGCCTCTTAGAAAAATACGTGACTGCTGACTTGCAGCAAGTGTCTTGTTGATGTGGAACTTTCCGCAAGCGGAACGGACATATATCACAGTCATTGTATATTAAGAATCGCCCTCCCGTTAAGCTGAGGCCCGTGGGTCTACAGACCACACGGCTTATTGCAACAGCGTTATATATATATATATATATATATATATATATATATAACAGTGCCCTTTTATATATATATAAGTAATTTTAACACTCGGCATACATACAACCTTCCTTTTAAAATGACTTAAATCAATTCTCGACATTATATAATAAAAACTCTTTAAACAAATAAGAACTCCTTTCGGGCTCACTCGCCGATCTTTCCGATGTGATGAATCACTCCTCAACCTCTTCCGATTGCGATTATTCTCCATTATGGTGAAACTTCAAACATATATCAGTCTTGGCTTATAAACCCATCGGGTCTGGCCTTTCAATCGCAATCGCAACTCTTTGTTTGCACGTTCCGATCCCCTTGCGATTTCCGATTGCGATTGATCGCAATCGCAACTTTGAGTTGCAAGCCCTTCTGCTTTGTTTACCTCCGATGCGATTGGGAAGGGGTCCCACCATATAAAACTTCGTTTTGTGCGCTCCATATATATACCTTGGACCTTTGGTTATATGCTCTGGGCTTCATTGTATTCGCAAATTCTCTGTTTATTTAAGTTCCGAGATTTATCAATTGCGGTTTATAGACCCATCGGGTCCAGATTCTCATCGCAATCGCAATTTCCTGTGGGTTACATATTACGCTGCTCTTGTGATCTCCGATTGCGATTGGGTGAGGGGTCCCACCTTATAAGCCATTTCGTTTTGATAGTACCTTTGATTATATAGATATAAAGTGCTCCGCTTGTATATAACTGTTATATATATATATTTTGCCGTTGGAGTGAAGCGATTCCCGGAATTATGTTTGTATATGTTATATGTGCTCCGCTTGCATATAACTGATATATATGTTTATATATTTTGCCGCTGGAGTGAAGCGATTCCCGGAATAATGTTTTTATAAGTTATATGTATAATGCCGGTTGGAGAGTGCGATTCCTGAAATTTTATAACGGCTCTGCTTCTGCCTCTGCCTCTGCTGCTCCTGTCGCTCTGTCTCTGCCTCTATTGCTGAGATAACGGCTTTGCTTCTGCCTCTGCCTCTGCTGCCCCTGTCGCTCTGCCTCTGCCTCTATTGCTGAGATAATGGTTCTGCCTCTATTATATTCGTTTCCTCTGCCTTCATTTGCTTCTTTGCTGCCTCTTTGCTTCAGCGCTGCTTCCTTTGCTTGAGCGCTGCCTCCTTTGCCATCAATGACAATATTTCCAACAGTCTCCTCCTTTGGCATTGATGGCAATCCACTTTCTCTGTTTGCTTTCTCTTTCTCTTGTTGCTTGCTTTTCCTGTTTGCCTGCTCTTCCTCCTGTTGTTTGTTCTTCCTCCCCCTTTGACATCAATGGCAAAGGACGACGCCTCATCTCTCTGTATGGGTTTTGTCGTTGCATTTCCTTTCTCTGAGTTACGTTTAGGTCCTCTTCTGCTGAAATTGGACTATGCTGCTCCAGAGTGATGTATGAAACTTGTTGAGAGAACACTTTGGTATAGTGAGCCGATATATGTTTTATAGTTGTGTTTCATTTGTAGTGCCTGTAATATGCATTTTACGATTGAAAGGTTCTTGTTGCTTCTGAATGCTGATACTATTGATAATGCTGATAATACTGATAATTTTGATCCCGTGGACTTGTTTTATGCTTATCTTGCTGGTTGTTCTCCCCCTGGAATGATATCTTTGTTTTGTTCTCCCCCTGAGACTGTGCTTTCTCTTTATATCAGAGAGTAGCATCTACAGATACTACCCCTAGTTTATCTCTCAAGTATTGAAATGGTTCTCTAGCAAGAGGTTTGGTAAATATATCAGCTGTCTGTTCTTTCGTTGGTACATATTCCAGCTTTACTATCTTCTGAGCCACTTGTTCTCGAAGGAAATGATACTTAATTGGAATATGTTTAGTTTTTGAGTGAAGTACAAGATTTTTAGATATACTTATAGTACTTGTATTATCACATTTGATTGAAATAGGTTCATCAATGCTTACCTTCATGTCTTGAAGAGTTTGCTTCATCCACATGACTTGTGTACAACATGCTGCTGCTGCTATATATTCTGCTTCAGCTGTAGACAAAGAGATGGATGTTTGTTTCTTGCTTAGCCATGCCACCAGATTTTATCCTAGATAGAATGCACCTCCACTTGTACTCTTCCTATCATCCACACAGCTGGCCCAATCTGCATCTGTGTATGCTGATAAAGTGAAGTTTTTGCTTTTAGGATACCAAAGTCCATACTATATTGTTCCTTGTAGATATCTGAATATTCTTTTGACTGCCAGAAGATGGTTTTGTTTAGGTGCTGCTTGATATCTAGCCACTAATCCTACTGCTAGCATGATGTCTGGTCTTGATGCAGTCAGATACAATAGACTTCCAATCATTGATCTGTAAAGCCTTTGATCTATGTCAGCAGACCCATCATTAGCACACAGCTTGCAACCCGTGATCATGGGGGTTTTCACTGGTTTGCATTCCTCCATTTTGAATTTTTTCAGCATTTCTTTTAAGTATTTTTCTTGAGAAATGAATGTGCATGTGTTCTTTTGCTGAATTTGCAGTCCCAAGTAGAAACTGAGCTCTCCAATCATAGACATTTCAAACTCTATTTTCATCTCATCAGCAAACCCTTTTGCTAGTTCATCTTTGTTGCTTCCAAACATAATGTCATCAACATATACTACAACAATCAGGAGTTCATCTTCATGGGCTTTTATGTATAGATTGATGTCTACTCCACCTCTCCTAAAGCCCTGTTTTTGCAAATATTTGTCTAGTCTTGAGTACCAAGCACGAGGAGCCTGTTTCAATCCATATAGGGCCTTCTTCAGTCTGCACACATAGTCTTCTTTGTCTGTCAATGAGAAGCCTTCTGGTTGTTCCATGTACACTTCTTCTTCTAGATCTCCATTAAGAAAAGAAGACTTTACATCCATTTGATATACCTTGAAGTCTTGGTAGCATGCAAATGCCAGGAACATTCTGATAGCCTCCATTCTGGCTACAGGAGCAAATGTTTCATCATAGTCAAGTCCTTCAATTTGTGAGTATCCTTTGCAGACCAGCCTGGCTTTATTCCTGATTACTTGTCCTTGCTCATTCATTTTGTTTTTGAATACCCATTTTGAACCAATGATATTTTTTTCAATAGGTCTAGGAACTAGTTCCCAGGTATTGTTCTTCTCAATTTGGTCCAATTCTTCATTCATTGCTTTTATCCAATACTTGTCCTTGCTGGCTTCGTCAAATTTCTTTGGCTCTATTTGTGATAGCATGGCTATGTATACTTCTTCTGTTTGTTCTGTTAGCTGCCTTCTTGTCTGGACTCCTGCTTTCTTGTCTCCTATGATCTGATCTTTAGGATGATTCTTCTGAGTGTATCTTGAGGGGGTTTTTGAGCTCAGCTCTGCATCTTCTGTTGTCTTGCTGGTTTCATCATCATTCTGGTCTTCTTCTTCATGATTAACTGATGGACTACAGTAGTCTGTATTTCTTGTATTGTTTGGAAATTCTTCATCAAATCTCACATCAATACTTTCAACTATTTTCCGAAGAGTCTTGTTGTAGCACCTGTACCCTTTACTTTTGGAAGCATATCCTAGAAAAATCCCTTCATCTGCTCTTGCCTCAAATTTCCCAAGGTTTTCATCATTATTCTTTATGTAACACTTGCTACCAAAGACTCTGAAATGTTTTATTGAAGCTGGCTTTCCATGCCATAGTTCATAGGGAGTCTTGTCACTGCTTGGCCTTAAGTGAGCTTTATTAAGGATATGTACCGCTGTGTGCACTGCTTCTGCCCAGAAGGTTTGAGCAATATTATTCTCTTGCATCATAGCTCTTGCTATTTGTTGTACAGACCTGTTTTGTCTCTCTGCTACTCCATTCTGCTGAGGTGTCCCTGCAATAGTAAATTGTTGCTTTATTCCATGTTCATTGCATAGGTCTACAAAGTCATAATCTGTGAATTCTCCTCCTCTGTCTGATCTGATACATTTCAGCTTGCATCCAGTTTGATTTTCTGCTAATGCTTTGAATATCTTAAATTTTTCCAATGCTTCTGATTTATTTTTGAGAAAAGAAACCCATGTCATTCTGGAAAAGTCATCTATTATCATCATGAAATAGGATTCTCCACTTGGTGTCCTAGTTCTAGCAGGTCCACACAGGTCCATGTGCACAAGCTAGAGTGGTCTTCTTGTTGACAGCTCCTCTTTAGATTTAAAGGATGTGCGAGTCTATTTCCCCAATTGACAAGATTTGCATATAGTACTTGAAGGCCTTTTTATTTCTGGCATATCTTTGACAGCTTTCTTCTTGCTCAATTTGATGATATGGTCAAAGTTGAGATGTCCCAATCTCCTATGCCACAACCATGACTCCTCAAGTTTGCTAAGATGGCAGGCTTCATCTTCCTCTTTCACTATGTATACATTGTTCTCTGTTCGAACACCTTTGAGCAGAGTCTTTCCTGTTGTGCTTGACTTGACTACACAATCTTGTGCTCCAAAAAGAACTTCACAGCCTTTGTCACACATCTGACTGACACTCAGTAAATTTGCTTTCAGTCCATCCACAAATAGTACCTCTTGGGCTTTTCCTCTGCCATTGTCTATGCTGACTGAGCCTTTTCCCTTGATATTTCATGATTTATCATTACCAAAAATAACATTTCCAGATTTCTTTTCATCAAGAGTTATAAACTTGCTTCTGTCTCCAGTCATGTGTTTGGAGCAGCCACTGTCCAAGTACCACTGGCTTTTTAGATCTTGAGCAGTTAGAGCCAGGTCACACTTATTCTCCTTCTTTTTCCACTGGAGGAATCCTTCTGTTTGATATCTTTTGTGAGGTGATGAATTGCATCCTTTCAGAGGACATTTGGAAGGCATATGTCCAACTTGATTGCATATAAAGCATTTGATCATAGTTTTTGCAGAATTTTGAGTATGACCAAAATTTCTTTGATTCATGAACCTCCTTGAGGTGTTGAACATCATTCTTTTTCCATAATTTCTACATTCAATAATTTTATGGCCAAATTCCTTACAATAAAAACAATAACCATAGAAATTATTTGCATACCTGATGTAAGATTGTTTTCTCCATTTGTTTGTTTGAGATAGCCTCTTCACTGTTTGCATCTTTTGCAGGTCTGACTTACTCTTCCTTGCATAACAATATGCAGCAATGTGTCCTGGCTTGTGGCAGACATAACAGGTGGCATTCTTCATAGGAGGGAAGAATCTCCTCTGATGACTTCCAAATTTGATATACTCAGGGGCATATGATTCTTTTTCTGCCATCTTAGTATTCATTATATTCCTTGTTACTAGATATTTCTTCTGACCTCTGTCATCCTTATTATATTTTTCTTCTTTTGTATGAATTGTCTGGGCTTCTTCATCAGTCTTCTTTGCTTTTACAAAAATTATATTTTTGTTTTATTTTTCTTTGCCTTTACTTGATTCTCCTTCATAGCCTATTCCTGTTTTTATCATTGGGGATCTTTGAGCAACCAGGATATCATTCAACTTGCTAGAGCTTGTTGTTTGAGAAGAGTTTATAACCACTGTCCTTTGAGCATTTTCTAGTTTCTTCCTAAGACATACCACTTCTTCCTCCAACTTCTCTTGTTCTTGGGTTTTATCCTTGATTTTCTGAAGTAACATATCTTCTATCTTCTTGGCTTCTTCAAGCCTTACCTTCAGTTGCATGAGGACTTCTGAATTTTGTTCTTCTTTAACACATTTGAGGAGAATATCTTTTTGTTTTCTGCATTTTAGTTTGAGTCTCTCAATCTCCTCCAGAGCACTTCTTAGCTCCCCCTCAAGGTCGACTTCCCCTGCTTCTTCTTCATCTTCTAGTAGGAGTCCCTCAAGATCTTCTATGGCCATCAATAAAAAATCTGAGGTTCCTTCTTCACTTGAGGGTTCATCTGAATCTTCAGATGTACTACTGTCTTGTTGAGCATAGAAATATTTTCTGCTGAACTTCCTTCCCTTCTGCCAGTTCTTTGATTTATTCTTTTCTGACTCTTGAGCCTGATTCCTTGCTTTCTTGTGAGGACACTTAGTAGCATAGTGTCCAATTCTTCCACAGTTAAAGCACTTGAAAGGAAGTTTACCTTTGTATTTACCTGAACCTCTATCCAGTTTCTTGACAAATTTTGCTTCTTCTTCATCTGAGCAAGAGCATATTTCTTCCTCTTCTTCTTTCTTCTTTTCTGTTTTAAAGGCTGCTTCCCTCTAACTTGGTTTCTTCTGTGGGAGCCTCATTTCATAGGCTGTTAGATTTCCAAGTAGCTGGTTCATGGTCAAAGTCTCCCAATCCGTTGTCTCTTCTAATGCAGACACCTTGGGATTAAATTTGGATGGGAGTGATCTCAGAATATTTTGCACAACTATACCTTCTGGTATGGTTTCTCCAAGAGCTTTCATATTGTTAACAATTTCTGCAACTTTTAAGAAGAAGCTGCCAACATCTTCATCATCATTCATTTTTAAGTTTTCAAACTAGGCTCTATATATTTGAAGTTTGGCAGTTTTTACTTTCTGGTCTCCCTCATGTATGTCTTCAAGAGTATCCCATATTTTCTTGGCAGTGTCTTTGTGCATTACTTTAATAAACTCTGCTTCACATAATCAATTCAGGATGGCATTCATGGCTTTTGCATTAGCCACAAAATCTTGTTTTGAGTCCTTTTCTGAGTCAGTTGCCTTCGGGGCATATCCTAATTGCACAGCAGCCCAGACTTCTATTCCTAGGGACATTATGTATGTCTTCATTCTGATTTTCCAGAAAGCATAATTTTCACCGGTGAAGAAAGGGGCTTTATTGGTTGAGCATCCTTCTTTACTAGCCATCTTGGGAACCTAGGATCTCCTTTCAGTTGTTAGACTTGTACAAAGGAACCCGCTCGGATACCAATTGTTGAACCTCTAATTAAACCGAGAGGGGGGGTGAATCAGTTTAATACATTCCTAATCTTTTAAAACTTTTCATTAAACTTATTTACACCTTCATTTCAAACTCAATTTGATGTGAGAGTAATTTTAGAATGTAATCAGAAAGTATTAGTTTAATAGAGCAGTAGACTTAATATGAGAGCAGCAAGTATTAAGAAAATGATACATATCAGATCAATACATAAATATCATGCACAGAGACACCAGATATAAGTGGAAACCCATAAAGGGAGAAAACCACATCTTATTATTGTAGTGATGCAAAGGCAAGCTCCAACTCCCTCTCACCACTGTTTTCTGCAGGCACCAACCTACAAAAGGCTCTATCCTCAATTATGCAAGCTACAACTTGCAAGGAAGCACCAACTCCCTTCAATTTTCTGCAGGCACCAACCTACAGGAGGCTCCAACCTCAGTCAGCTACAACTGACGACTATCAAGCTGCAACTTGATAGGGAAGCTCCAACTTCCTCAATTTATCAAACTGAATGTTTGGTGATTTTCCTTGGATATCAGCTCTGTTCTGTAGCTTCTCTTAATCTTCTCTGCCTTCTATATTCTGCATTCTCTCTATATATGCTCTCTCCCTTGCTCAAAAAAAAAAAAACTCTTATCTGCATATCAAGATGATATTATTTATAGATTTCCTCACATGACTATCTGTATTCTGCTTGGAATTCGAAATGGAAAGTCATGTCTCTTTGCCTTCTGTCTTCTCACTCCTTTTATCAGCTTACTCAGAAATTATAATTGTAGGTGTCAATTTGAAGATTACAGTGGGAGTTTGTTTTCTCTCGGAGACTTGCCAATGCATCACAAACAATAAAAACAATTAAACCATTTACATTCGAATTACAATGTGAATTCCAGCTCACTTATTTTGTCTCTTGGTTTGCTGCGCATTTGTCTTTTCTGTGACTGTATGCTTTTCTGTCCTCTGCTGTGGTGTATTTGCTGCATACGTGAAACGCGTTTACACGCGTCTCTTGTGGAAAAATACGTGACCGCCGACTGCGAGCTATGTCTTTGCTGATGTGAAACCTTCGCAAGCTTATTCGACATATATCACAATCATTGTATATTAAGAATCGCCCTCCCGTTAAGCCGAGGCCTCGTGGGTCTACGTACCACACCTATTTACGTACAAGCGTTATATACATACATATATATATATATATATATATATATATATATATATATATATATATATATATATATATATATATATATATATATATATATATATATATATATATATATATATATATAACAACGCCCTTTTATATATATATAAGTAATTTTAACACTCGGCATACATACAACCTTCCTTTTAAAACGACTTAAATCAATTCTCGGCATTATATAATAAAAACTCTTTAAACAAATAAGAACTCCTTTTGGGCTCACTCGCCGATCTTTCCGATGCGATGAATCACTCCTCAGCCTCTTTCGATTGCGATTATTCTCCGTTATGGCGAAACTTCAAACATATATCAGTCTTGGCTGATAAACCCATCGGGTCCGGCCTTTCAATCGCAATCGCAACTCTTTGTTTGCACGTTCCGATCCCCTTGCGATTTCCTATTGTGATTGATCACAATCGCGACTTTGAGTTGCAAGCCCCTCTGCTTTGTTTACCTCCGATGTGATTGGGAAGGGGTCCCACCATATAAAACTTCGTTTTGTGCGCTCCATATATATACCTTGGACCTTTGGTTATATGCTCTGGGCTTCATTGTATTCGCAAATTCTCTGTTTATTTAAGTTCCGAGATTTATCAATTGCAGTTTATAGACCCATCGGGTCCGGATTATCATCGCAATCGCAATTTCCTGTGGGTTACATATTACGCTGCTCTTGTGATCTCCGATTGCGATTGGGTGAGGGGTCCCACCTTATACGCCATTTCGTTTTGATAGAACCATTGATTATATAGATATAAAACGCTCCGCTTGTATATAACTGATATATATGTTTATATATATATATATATATATATATATATTTTATTTCCGCCGGGAGGAAGCGATTCCTAATTATGTTTGTATATGTTATATGTGCTCTGCTTGTATATAACTGATATATATGTTTATATATATATTTTGCCGCTGGAGTGAAGCGATTCCCGGAATAATGTTTGTATAAGTTATATGTATAATGCCGGTTGGAGACTGCGATTCCCGGAATTTTATAACAGCTCTCTGCCTCTGTCTCTGCCTTTGCTGCGCCGGTTGGAGAGTGCGATTCCTGGAATTTTATAACGGCTCTGCTTCTGCCTCTTCCTCTGCTGCTCCTGTCGCTCTTCCTCTGCCTCTATTGCTGAGATAACGGTTCTGCCTCTATTATATTCGTTTCCTCTGCCTTAATTTGCTTCTTTGCTGCCTCTTTGCTTGAGCGCTTCCTCCTTTGCTTGAGTGCTGCCTCCTTTGCCATCAATGACAATATTTCCAACAAAGAGATGATACCCAGCTGGGAGTACAACAAATCCAAGGGAAATTGGAGGTGATGCACATGGAAATCCAGAACTTGCGAAAGGACTGAGGGAAAGAAGCTAGCCCATACGTATGGTGCATACGATGTAGGGTATCTGGCCATACCAAGGATCAGTGCCCACTGCTAACAGACTACCTACAGGCTGGGGGACCCAGTCCGTTGTGCCCTAGGGAGACTATGAGACCAAGTGGACCAACGTTGTGGTGTGATGATTGTCGTGTATCTGGCCTGCATGATACTAACCACTGCCCCTATCTGGCTGCATATGTTCCATAACTGAAGCAACAATTTTGTCGGTTCTGCCGATCAGTAGGAAATGATGAACAAAACTATCGAACTTATGATTTAATGATAGACCGGGGAAACCTATATAAGGTACAAGATTACCCTTCTTCACCAATATCACCCTCAAGCATACGTGGCTCCCCAGATAGGGGCAGGGGAGGGAGCAGAGGTGGAGGCACAGGTCGGGGAATAGGACAACTGATCTGTTATAACTGTGGAGAAGTATGGAACTTTGCGAGGGACTACCTAAAATCTGCAAGGAAATCTTGTAGATACTGTAGGTAGCTAGACCATGTGATTGAAGACTATCCAATTCTTATATAAAAAATGTAGGAAAAGTAGCAGACACCTATGCAGAATGTGCAGTGGGTTAAGGAAGAACCTCAAGACAAAGAACCAAGCATTAATGTCATAACACACAGTGGCATGACCATTGGAGGAGCCGAGGAAAAAGCTACGATTTAACCTCTTATCTGAAAGGCAGTTGTCAAACAAGAAGGGTTGGACCTCCAAAAAGAAAGGGAAACCTATGCCGCAACTCACAAAGACTTTACTAAGAATGAGGCACCTACTTCTCAGGCCCCCAAAAATCTATAAGTAGATGACGAAGTCAAACCATTCTTGTAGGAATGTATGAAGTTACTGCGCAACCAGAAGGTAGTACAAAATATTCAACCACTAATAGATAGTTGCGTAGAAAAATCTAAACCCGTCATAGAAGTTAAGGATGTAAACAAACTATATAAACATAAAAAACTCACTGGTCGAGAGATGCAGCTTACTGCACAGATTGGCGATTATGAGATGGATAAGGTCATCTTGGACCTGGGGTCGGATGCGAATGTCCTGCCTAAGCATATGTGGTAGGGAATGAGGGAACCAAAGCTCAAATGGTTTACTATACAGTTGTGCATGGCTAACCAGTAGAAGATCATACCATTGGGGAGGCTATCAAAAATTATGGTAGACATTGTAGGAGTTAAGGTACGTGCTAACTTTGAAGTAATCCAAATTGTGGACGATGCAGATCCTTACCCTGCGCTTCTAGGGCTAGATTGGACTATAGATATGGGGGGTATCATCAACCTAAATAAAATAAGCATGGTTTTTGAAAATGAAGGTACGTGGGTGATAGTACCATTAGACCCTGCGGAAGGAGAACAGTATACAGAAACGGTGCGCGGAGAAGAGGATGTGGATCACATCTATAAGTTAACTGTGTGGGACGAAGATTGGATAAATCCTACAACTGATGGTGTGCTTTTCTGGGAAAAATATAGAGAATTTTTCTCTGACTCTGACAGGGATATGGAAAATTGGTAGAATCGGTTACATGATGTGTCTGTAATATCCAAAATTAGGGAATTTCTACAACAATGAGAATATCTTAAGATATTCTAAAGTTGGAGATCCAAAAATACATAAACATGACTGGAAGTAGCAGTGAATAACATCAACTTCAGAAAATGGAATAAGATCTCATATCCATCTTATTAATAATACAGTAGCAAGAAGTGTACAAGATCTTGAGGAAATGATCACTCAAGCTTAGGCAAATACCTCATCAAAGACACAAGTACAATAATCATGAAATACATTGCTACATATGATAAGCCAAGCTATGACTACGCAGTCTATGAAGGAGGACTACTGCAAAATAGTGTCAATACACAAATATGAAAATATACAGCTCAAATAAAAGAGGGGGAGCAAGATCTCAACCCCTGGAAAAAACAATACACAATCCTCAAAAGGATTCGCTGAAATATACACAAAATGGAAATTCTACAGAAATGCTGGGGTTGTTGGGTAGCAACTGCAACTTAGAAAATATAAATTGATGTAGATTGCTAATGATGCTGCAACTGATGGCTGAATCTCATCCAAGGGATATCTCAGGTGAAAGTCTGATCCAATCCCTGAAGATCTCACCCTCGAAAATAGTGGAGAAAGTCCCCACTGCAATTGCACTCAGAAATAACGTAGTATAGAGAAGGGACTGTGTTGTTGGTGAAGGGAAGTGCTTGGCCTGATGCCAATGATCTGCAATAAGCTCTGGAAACTCCCTCACTAACCTCCTAGAGGAATAGAAACTCCCTCCTCTGAAATATGAGCCAAGGAAATAGTGGGTGGAGTTCTCCACTGCAACACCCAACAACACTACATTATGCTTCAGTAGGAATAACGTAGTGACTGAAAGGAGTATTTTTTGCCTTCAGCCAAGAAATGTGGAGAATGAAGAACAATCCTTCAAGAGGCTTCTCAAGAAGGATAAGAAAACCTAAACAATAGAAGAATGCACAATGTCTGAATAGACAATGAAATCAATAATCCAATTCATGAATAGCAATGGCTGCCTTGCCCTCCTTTTAAACAAGTGAAATATCTCTCTCCATGGGCCCCACTCATTAGTGTTTCCTCCACCAAATATCGTCTTCCTCATTCACACTGCGCTGTCTTCCAAAGTGAGCCACTCCTCCTATGGCAGCGTTTTTGACTTGGTCCAACCTGACCTTGTCTTCATGCATTTGCCCCTTTTCACACTTGAGGTTGAAAACTAAAGCTACTCTGATGATCCCTTTCACATTAGGAGGGATTTTATTCATGTATTCAATAAGAATGGGTTCCCTTACCCATTTATTAAGCTTCTAGGTGATAAGGACAAAATTTTAATATTCCATTTTAGCGATGTGCTAAAATGGGAATATTACAATCCTCCCCTCCCAAATGTTGCTTGTCCTCAAGAAATTGCAAGGATAGAATTGAGAAATCTCCACTCAATTCATGGAGTCCAAAATATGTTGAGGAACATCTTCCCCATGTGTATCCTCCATCCCCAATCAATCATCCATACAAAATGAGTTACCTCCCAACATGGCAACTCATGAAAATCATCTTCCACCTTTGGCTCCGACAATATAGGTGGGCTGAAAATCTGACCTTGGTAGAAAAAATAGCCTACCCCACGCTTTCCTCCTCTCCACTTAGGATAAGTTCAGAGTATATCCTGATCTTGGGCTGCAATACTGTTTCCCTCAAGTGGCTTAATGAAGAATAGACCTCCAAGTATCTCTTCTCCAACGTTATGAAACATGTTGTCCCAAATCATCTCATATGTGATGAGTTGGAAGTCACCATCATATGGCATCCAATCAATCATATGGCTCGCCTCAAATGGAATTTTTTTTTTTTTTGTAGTGGCCACATGTGATTTCATGCTCCCATTAGAACATTCAATGAAAATAATGTGGGAGATCTCTCCCCCAAGGGACACATCCTGTACATATATGGTTAAGGGGTGAATATACAAATCATCATGCAAATAAACAATACCCTTACCATAAGTTTTTCTTACGCAAATGGAGTGGCTCAAAATTGAGTCCCCTCTCAGCCTCAAAGAGAAAATAGGTGGTTGTGCTAACTCCTCCAAATATTTATGTATCTCCTCCATCTACACATGATCTATGCATCTCCTCATATGCTGATTTGTCAATATCATGCAAGGAAGATGATTCTGGGAATACTCCACCAACAACCCGGAGCCCCAACATGGATATATCCTCTATAGTGATAGTGATGATGATTCCTCATGAAGGATATCTATCACATGGTCATATTCTTCTTTGAAATCTCCCATGCCAAATTTTCAAGTTGGAAGGCTACTATCCTTCCCCTGCTGCTTCTGCCACAACGCAGAATCTGGAATTAGGGTGGGTGAAAATGATGTTGAGAGAATGTCTCTCTCCTCCTTGAGTCTACCCAAGACTCCCAGTGCTATGAATTTATCCCACAAGGTTTCCAATCCTTTGAAAACACTGAGTGGTGCCTGAACTGGTGAAGCATCCATCCTCCTCTGCTGATCCGGTGGTCTCCCTGGAAAAATATCTCCATGCAGTGAGAGATCATCATCAAGAGGTGAATGCATATATGAATGAAAAAATATGTCCATGCTTCCACTGTGAAATCCAATCACCTTCTTAGGTGCATCAACCTCATACAATATAAAGGTATTTTTTCTCCTCATCTCATCATGATTGTCATCCTCCCTATATTCTCCTTGTGTCTCCATGGTCCCACACCTCCTCAACAATGGCACATGTAAAACATGAGTTGTTCCTTGATATCCATACCTGATATCCTGGGGACTTCCTTGCAAAGATGCAAGCATCCCTCTGCTTGGAGCAAGAGCTCCTCCTCCCTCTGCATGAGGCACTAGATAATCTCTAGATGGCATAACGTTGTTGCCCTCAGCTTCCTGAACATAGATGGGCAACCCTCCAATAATGTTGATGCAAATATGGAATCTCTCCCAAGGTGGAAGTAATTCCTGATCATCAAAGGTCAAGGAGTATCCCCTTTGCACCATGATAGTGCCATCTCCTGCTCCTGCAACATCATAAAATAACTTAGAGCAAATATACTCTTGGTCTCCAAATAATAACCCCAACAACAATTGTTTTTGTTGCTTCCTCTTGCTCTCATCATACAAGATATGTGATGAGGACATAATGTATGATATGAATGTGGCATCATCACTATGCACCCATACCCTTTGCTGCTCCATGATGCTAGCATCCTGCCATCTCTTCTCCATCCTCATACCCTCGGAAAGAGTGTATGCCAAGTGATGGCCAAACTCCTTCAAGAGTAACCAGCGCAGCCAAGCCTCCTGCTACCTGGTATCATAAATCTGCAAGTAGCTCACCAGCTTCTTGCTCACCATCCCCATCCAATCAATAAATTATGGATGTCTTCTTGCATCCTTCATCCTGGTACTCCTACCATGAGGGCTACCATCATCCTAAATCATATTCCTGCATTTCATGGGATCTTGAAATGCAATCTTCCCGAGGATCAATTTGACCCTATGAGGATCCAAATAGGTGGTAGGAAAAAACCTCCCATCATGATGTGCATGGCTCAAGGAATTTCCAACATAGTCATGAGAGATGTTATCCATCCAAAGATTTCCTCCATCTTCTATCTGTTCCTATGAGAAGGGAAGAACCTCCTCAAACTGTTGAAGAATCTTGCACTCCATGATGTGTGGGAGTGCACCTCCATTGAAATCTCTCCTTGAGATCTCCTCCTCATGCATGGTCCTCCAAAACCCAAGAGGCCTTGTATCTGTAGCCAGTAGAAGTCTCTCTTAGAGCTGTGGCATGCTCATTGAGAGAGTGTCATCTAGAGAAGAGAAAGAGTTTCTTATCTCCAGATGTCTACTCCTTCTCACTGCTTCCTCCATGGCTTCCCAAATGAAGCTTCTCTTTGAGTGCTCACATGAGGAATGGTTCCTCTTTTCTTCATCACTACTCTTGTATAGCACAGTGTTATTCTGCTACTCTAGGTCAACTGCATGCAATGATGTAGACCCATCCAAATTTTTTACTGAAATGACAAGAGATGGATTTTTAATCATACCTTGGGGAAATGTGGAAGCTCCTTGCAGGGCTGCAAGAGTTTCCTCCTCATCAGTGTTGGTATCCCAAAATTTTGAAGATGAAGGTTGCTCCTCCATGGTCTCAACAGTGCTGTTACATGCCTCATCAACTGGTGGTGAGGGCTCCTCCCTCTTCTAGCCAAATCTCTTGATCAATCTCTGAGAAAACTCAACAAGAGTAAAAAATCTTGTATGGCTTGAATGACTGCACCACCAAGTACTTGCTTCACCTCCAAGGTGCAGCGTTGCAACTTCTACAACCTCTCTGTCTACTATAGGATGTAGCAAGAAGAAATCCTCTAGCTTCTTCACCCAAACCTATGCTGCACATGTGAGTGATCCATCAAATGTGGACAATAGAAATATATTGCCTCTCATCATCCCATATATGTTGGGTCTTCTTTCTTCTTTTTGCTGAATAAAGTGTGGAAAAGCTAGAGTCTCTTGGAAGGCTCTAGGTTTGGCTTGGTATTCAACAAGGTACTCTCTTAAAATTTCGAATTCCATGTGTTCTTCATGCTTCTGGTCTTCTTCTCTCTGATATTAGGATGTGCATGGTCCTTCCTCTTCCCTTTCTTCAATCTGCTTGAGCTCCTTGGAGAGGTCTCCTCTGGATCTGAAAATAGATGAGAGTAAACTCATCCTTTTCATCATCTTCATCTTATTTGTCTGAGACTCATAGGTTGAGCCAGATATCATGCTTTGATACCACTGTAATATCCCAAATTATGGAATTTCTACAACAATGAGAATATATTAAGATATTCTAAAGTTGGAGATCCAACAATACATAAACATGAATGGAAGTAGCAGTGAATAACATCAACTTCAGAAAATGCAATAAGATCTCATAGCCATATTATTAATAATATGGTAGCAAGAAGTGTACAAGATCATGAGGAAATGATCACTCAAGCTTAGGAAAATCCCTCATTAAAGACACCAGTACAATAATCATGAAATACACTGCTACATATGATAAGCCAAGCTATGACTGTGTAGTATATGAAAGAGGAATGCTGCAAAATAGTGTCAATACAAAAATGTGACAACATACATCTCAAATAAAAGAGGGGGAGAAAGATCTCAACCCTTGGAAACAACAATACACAATCCTCAAAAGGATTGGTTGAAATATACACAAAATGGAAATTCTGCAGAAATGCCAGAGTTGCTGGGCAACAGCTACAACTTAGAAAATAGAAATGGATGTAGATTGCTGATGATGCTGCAACTGATGGATGAATCTCATGAAAGGGATCTCTTAGGTGAAATTTTGATCCAATCCCTAAAGATCTCCCCCTCCAAAATAGTGGAGCAAGTCCCCACTGCAATTGCACTAAGAAATAATGCAGTCTAGAGAAGGGACTGTGCTTTCGGTGAAGGGAAGTGCTTGGTCTAATGCCAATGATTTGCAATAAGCTCTGGAAACTCCTCAATAACCTCCCAGAGGAATAGAAGCTCCCTCTAAAAGATGATCCAAGGAAATGGTGTGTGGAGTCCTCCACTACAACACCCAACAACACTACGTTATGCTTTAGCAGGAATAACGTAGTGACTGAAAGGAGTAGCTTTGGCCTTGAGCCAAGAAATGTGGAGAATGAAGAAAAATCCCTCAGCAGGCCTCTCAAGAAGGAGAAGGAACCCTAAATAGGAAATTCCCCTGGAAATTCTTGCTAAACAGTAGAAGAATGCACAGTGTCTGAATAGACAATGAAATCAATAATCCAATTCATGAATAACAATGGCTACCTTGCCCTCCTTTTAAACAAGTGAAATATCTCTCTCCATGGGCCCCAATCATTAGGGTTTCCTCCACCAAATATCCTCTTCCTCATTCACACTTCGTTGTCTTCTAAAGTGAGCCACTCCTCCTATGGCAACGTTGTTGACTTGGTCAAACCTGGCCTTATCTTCATGCATTTTCCCCTTTTCACACTTTATGATGAAAAATAAAGCTACTCCAATGATCCCTTTCACATTATGAGGGATTTTATCTTCAATAAGAATTGGTTAGCTTACCCATTTATTAAGCTGCTAGGTGGTAAAGACAAAATTTTAATATTCCATTTTAGCTATGTGCTAAAATGGGAATATTACAGTGTCTACATTGCAATGTCTTAGAATCACAAAGAAATTCCTATGCATCTCTTCAGAGGTAAGAGAACTTCCCTACTTTGATGGTTTTGGTAGCATTAAGGATTTTTTGCAAGCATTTGAAGCCAAGGTTCTGAGAGAGCGAAGGTTATGGGCCCTTAATCTAGCCATGTGCGCAACACCTACAAGGTGGTGGGACGCACATAAGGGGGTGTTCCAGGATTGGGAAGAGTGTCGAGATATGATGATCCTACGATTTGAACCTCTGGTTCACTTATGTGTAAAGACATTCCTTGACCTAGGGTACCCGCGTGAGCATTTGTTCGCCTAGATGGAGAAATGGTGTGACTGAACTATGGAAGAATGGGTTCACCTATTTATTCATGCCTTGGGACTGATTCCCACCACATGGTATTTAGATGCGGAGCTACATCAGTGCACCCACCACTGTCAAACATTGAAGGATGAGTTTGTAGGGATATTTGGGTTAGTAGGTGGAACAAAGGTGCTTGACGAAGCTCTGCAGGAAATAGATACCTTAGTATTTGATGAATCACACCCTTACGTGGAATTTGGGGCACCAAAAATGGAAACACAGATGCAGGATATTGTCAACTACCGCAATTTATTAATAGAAGAGTGCGATGAAGATCCATGAAATGTCTCTATCATGGAGTCAGAGGGAGAGCGCGCCGTTGCTGGACCCCCACTACAAACTATCAATGTTACGAAGCCTCTGAAGTTGCGAGAAGTCAACATCGGCATGGAAGAGCAACCTAATTTGGCTAAAATTGGGGATTACTAGGATGAGGATACAGTAGGAAAAGTGGCAGAAATGCTCATGGAATACCAAGACTTATTCCCAACAAAGTTCTCGGAAATCAAGGGGAGTACCGGGGACCTAGGGTTCATGTGCATCACTTTAAAAAAAAATGTGTGCCTTGTGAAGTAGCGTCCTTATCGGCTGAACCCTAAGTATAAGCAAAAGGTTAAGGAAGAAATCGATAAAATTCTCACTGCGGGCATCATCGAACCGGTTGAATAGTCAGACTAGGTAAGTCTGATGGTGGTTCAGGAGAAAAATACTAAGGGAGAAATATGGACCTACATTGACCTGTGGAAATTAAATGATGCTTGCATACATGATCCCTTTCCTATGCCATTCTCAGATGAATCCTCGATAGCGTAGGGGGGGAGGAGGCATATTAATTCACTGATGGATTCTTAGGCTATCATCAGATTAGGATCGTACCTGAAGATCACAACAAAACTATATCTACTACTGAATGAGATTCATTTCAGTACACTGTTATGCCATTTGGACTCAAAAATGCCCCTGCCATATTTTTCCGAGTGGTAGTTGCAGTATTTAAGGAATTTATCCACAAGTTCTTAGAGGTATATTTCGATGATTGGGCTATATTTGGGTTAGTAGAGAGTCATGTCTCAAACCTATGCATGGTGTTGGATGCCTGCAGAAAGCACCAAATCTCCCTAAATATCAAGAAGTGCATATTGTTGTGGAGGTAAATCCCCTCTGCGGATAGAGGCGATCCCACTAGCCCTAGATTGGGTCTAGCAACAATCGAATCATGCAATGACGTTGGTTCCTAGTTACAAGAAAGACAAATATCACGATAAGTAGCCTACCTCAAATCCCACGCTGTTGTTGTCGAGGAAGAAGCAGTTCTCCTCGTCCCTAGCTTGACAGATCACAATCCTTCCGTTCTTCATGCCTAGACACCTGTACACATGTAGAGAAACGATGAAATACAACGTAATACTTAAAGCATGTAGCTATATATCAGTCAGAGAAGACATAATTCGTTGCATTATATAAAAGAGTAGACACACGAATGGAACCAAAATCAGAGTCGCTTATATTATAGATGAAAAAAGGGAGATTACAACCAAATTCTCTGATGCTATGATCTTCCTTCGATGGGGCTTGCAGCAGAGCGTGTCTAAAAAAATCTTGTCGGGAAGCTAGACAAAACTCTCTCTCCTATGGGGTTCTCCTCGACTGTACTCTCAATAGTTTCCCCGCTATAGTTTTCTTCCCACCAGTTCAGCTAGCTAGAAAATGGAGAGGGAAGGCTTTTATAGAGGGAGGAAGGGAGGTTGGGATCCCTATAATCATGGGACAGGGTCCTATCTCTTAGGAATTTTCCATGAGAGGTGGAAAACCACTTCCTAATTAGGGAGATCTCGAGGCAAACAACCCAAATTCTTCCTGATGATTCATTCTGAGTCGGTTAGAATCAAACTTCCACCATTTATTTTAAAAAAAATTCCTTAACAGGCTTGGCGCGAGTGAGACATAGGGACAGAGTGCCAGCTAGTGTGCCCACTAGTGTTCATTTTCCCCATTGGTGCGAGGGACGAACTGGCCACCCGCGCCAATGCCAAAACATGGATGTTTAGGGTTTTCCAGAGGAATTGTTCTTCAGGAGAATTCTTTTCCTTATGTAGAAGGATGCCATTAAGGTGTTTTGAGGACATTTTACTGTTCACAGGTCACGGGAATAGTCCTCCAATGTACGAGATGAGGGATTGCAGGGACAGTGAAAAAATGTTGTGTAACAGATGCCCCCTAAAGCATGAGGTCCGAGAGAGAGGGAGGGGTGAAATGCTTTATGAGAACATGCCCAACTGAAAACACTGTCGTCGGAAAACCTGCGAACACAAATACAACTAATATCTCTGATACATGATATGTGGTATGGGTGTAGCCATCCATAATAGAGTGTACAAAAACAAGGATCCAAGGTATGGACACAGCCATCCAGTAAATAAGGACCAAAAAGTAGACTCAAGTATGGTCCCAACCATCCAATAAAATGAGTCATGTAGTAAATCATAATAATCCACAAAGAACCTGTAGCCTGGATGTTTATCAGACAAAATCCAAGGTCTTGCACTCCATCATAACCTGAACAGTGTACAAGTTTGAGCATGGGAATATGTGAGTTGAAGTCGAACATGCAAGAACATCGTCTAATTACCAGCCAATAATGAAAGCCATTAACAGACGCGAGAGGAACCACCAATAATGACGATGGCTCTTAAGGTACAAGAGGTACAATCCACAGAATGTGAATAGTGAGCTGGAATCGAACACCCACAAAATCATGCGATCGAAGTTCAATAGTGAAAACCTTGCATCGAATGCGAAGAACCTGCCATTGAGGCATGCAGGCTCTAAGGTTCCTGAAGGGAGTCTCTAGATAAAATTCCCGGATAATGAGCTGAAGTCGACAGGAATTGACCTTGATCGAAGGTGGGCCATAATGTTTCCCACATCATCGACACAAGACATAGGGACATAATTTTTGTGAATAAAGACGAACAAAGAATCAGAGGGTGGTGGAAAACTGCAGAGGCCAAATTCTCTTGAACATATCGGTGGCACGACATTGGATTTGGCAGTATTCGACATCAAAGGATCTGAGGTCATGGTGACGTGGCAAAGAGAAGATGAGCGGTCAAAATAGATTACCCAAACCCATGGAGGTAAGCAGATAGAAAGATGAGATGTTCCCAACCCGACACGAATGCAAACAAGTGCCATGTTCAAGAGCGACATACTGCCGACACGACTATAATACTGGTTCCATTTTCCGCCACTATTTCTGGCGAGTACCCCAATTATTTTTTAAAACAAGCTTGAAGGGGATAACATATGCTTGCGATATAAGTTTTCCCTTCGGACAAATCCAACCTAGTACATTTAACAAGCACTATGAAGGAGGAACTCGAGTAACGTCATTACGACGGAGTCCGATGTCATCAATATTTAATGAATCTGAAAAAGGAAGAACTCTACGTCTTTTCATGTTTATAGATTTTGAAAAGACAGCGGAAAAGAAAACTGTAGCATTCCCTTTTCGTAGGTAGTCCCACAGATTCGAAAATTTGGAAAACTATGTCTGAGAGAACCTCCTAGTTGCGATAGCTTAGGGTATTCCTTTTTCGTAAATAGTCTATCCCAGCCCAAAAAGGAGGTAAATGTATACTGGGTAGATGTTGTTTCACAGCCAATTTAACGAGCTCCAAACGACACGCGACTCAGCGATCTTTTTAGTTTTAGAGAGTCAAAAAAGAGCTGAAAGGTGACTCCAGTAATGATTTTTTCACGTTTTTACCGAGTTCAAAAAAGTATAAAATACAACTCGTGTCGTCGTCTTAATCGCATGAAAACCTGTCGCTACACAAAAAGCAAGTGTAAAACCCATTTTTTGACAAAAATATAGTAAAATATCGGAAAAACAAGTCTCAAAACCTAATTTTGATTTTGAAAAGTTATAAATGTTACCAAATAGTAAAAACATATTTAAATTTTACCTTTTCACCTCTTTGCAGAGCCATAGTGAGCCATTTTTGTTGCGATCTTGAGGTGACGACTAAGAGCAATCCAGTGGACGGAATCGGATCTCGTCTTCTTCAAGTAAGAGCCACTTCCATTAGCCATATTTTAAGCCATATTTGATAGCTTTTAACTGTCATTTGGTATCCCTAAGGGGGGGAATTGAAAATTTAGGGCCTCCGCGGTTGGCTCGGGTATCTAGCATGGATCCGTGCCAACCGACCCTTTTTCTCACAGGGGCTGTGCCAGGTGGCGTGACTGTCAACAAAACAGCCGTGCCAACTATGTAACCTAATATTCCGCTCAAATTTAACAAAAATAGAGCCAATTGATTGTTTTTTTAAGCACCCAAGGGATCTTACAATGTGTTTATGACCAAATTGATGCAGGTACATAGAAAAAATGGTGTTTTAATGGAGGGAAAGAGAGCACATTGAGGAATATGAGTTGGCAATGGGGAATGAGCAGTGGATGAATGCTCTCCAAAATTGCAGTTTGAAGAAATTATTCCTAACGCCATGTCTCTGGGCTCAGCCCGAATTACTATAATATCTGATAAGTATCTGGGATGAGGATGAGGAGAATTTTAAAATTTGAGATCAAGTACTTGAGCTCGAAGTGTTAGACGTGTACTTCGTCACTGGACTGTCCCGGAGGGGTCTAGTTCCTATCTTGACTGGCACCAGGCATTTTGGTGAAAACATGACAATGGTCATAGACAGAGTGTTTGTAGGGGCACGCAAAGGGTCAGGTAGCAGAAAGGTAGACATTCAAACCATTCCTGATCTAGCACTCATAGTAGTGATACATACTATTACGCGAGCTGCAGGGTCGCAGGAACCGCACAAAGCTACCAAGACACAGCTCCTTCTCGTGTCAGAATGCATGAACCCAACAGTGTTTGACTGGGCCACATCCATGACTATGAACATCAAATGACAACTGACCAAATGCAAAAATACCAAACTAAAATAGTTTGGATATGGGTCAATCTTGGTATCCTTCTTCCTGGAATGACTACCTATCTTCTAGGGCCAAGGGCCTATAGTCCTGGATCCACCATTGAGAGAGCCACAGATGGCTCAATGTGCAGCATTGATGCCTAGGGCAGGGGGCAGCCAGCAGATGTCATGGCGGCCTGATTTCTTTGGGTTGCTCCGACGATAGCTGATCATCGTAGAGGACAAGCCCTATGCGGGCACTGATTTCACAAAATACCCACACCTTCTGCTCCCAGAAGGAGAGGACTGGGACGAGGAGCTCTGTAAGACTCTTTTTTATTTTTATGAGTTTTATGATTTTTTGGTATACATGTTTGTTCTAACAGCTGATCCTATATGTATGTAGATGTTGGCCCTGAGAGGCCCACCAGAATGTCACCGGTGGTGAGAAGGACCCCTCTCGGTTATGACCGTCAAGGTGAGGGGGGCGAGGCGGATGCACTTGTACAGAACCTAGAAGGAATTTCTCGTGGGGTTTTGGATTATGCTCGCCTAGCTGATGTCCCTTTAGCTTATCAGAGGCACATCGTAGGGGTGCCAAGTCACTTCCACCGCTTACTAAGGCAGTTTGTGCGGGCAGTGATGTGCTACCATGAGCACCATGCCGATTAGTTGCCTAGGATTTTTATTTGCATATTTTTGAGAGACATGTCATCTCCAAATGTAACTGACACAAACATGTATATTTCTGGTTTTATATGATGAAAACGTTGCAAAAATTCGACATATATATATACATCTATTTCTACATGGATCTTGCTTACATATGATGATGTTTTTTTATAAATTGCGTAAATGTCTATCTAATACCATGTTGGCTACTGCATCTGTTAGTGTATTCATTCATCTTGGTATATGTTGATATGTAATGTAATCAAAATTTCTTTCCAGTAAAAAAATACGTAGATACAGTCGTAAAATGCAAGAGTTTCTAACTGAATAATGACCATTGAGCTGCAAAACCACAAGCTGTGAATCTAGATGTACAAGTAACATGCGAATACCAAGGTTAAAAGCCTCATTTAATAATTCAAAAATGGCACTATATTCCGCGACATTACTTGTAGCAGGCCCTAGACAAACACCTTTTAAATTAACCAACTCACCAGCAGGATTGTAAATTACCCAGGCTACCAAAGACAGGTTCCTGGTACTGCAGGAGGCACCATCCGCAAAACCAACATAAGGAGTAATATACATATGCACAATCAGGAAGACCCAATGAGCAGAAAAATGCTTACAAAGCACACCACACCACACATGCACAAGAATGAAAAAAAATCACTTGTGTACACATACTACGCAAAAATGATTGAAGCATAATATTTCTTCAGGTACAACCCATTTCTGGGCTGTGCCAAAGGAAGACCTTCATAATCAATCAGCTCATAGGCCCCATTTTTCAATACACGTTTAATGATATAGGGCTTATGCCACATAGGTTGGAATTTTCTTGCCCCAAGCTTGTCATGGGCTTGATCATACAAGAGGATGAGGTCCCCTTTGATAAAAGAGCGCGGAGAAACCATTTGATCGAAATGAGATTTAACCCGCTTTTTCTGTGCCTCAATGACTAAGGCAGCCAAGCGGCGAGTTTCGTCCAACCTCTCGAGATATAGAAGACATTCTTCCTCTAAGGAAGTATCGGGCAGTAATTCCACAACCAATTTTAGTGAATGGATCTCACATTAAACCAAAAGAGTGGCTTCTAGACCATACACCAACTGAAATGGTGTGAATCCGGTTGCACTCTTCACTGATGTTTGGTAGGCCTAAAGAGCTGAAAACAACTGGAGATGCCAATTCGATTTGTGTATACCAATTTTTCGTTGAAGCATCGTGACAAGTACCTTGTTCACAGCTTCAACCTGGCCATTTTCTTGGGGGTAATATGGCATTGAGTTGTCGTGACGCAAGCCCAAACTAGATGTCATCTCTGCCATCATGTATTCCCAAAAATGAGAGCCATGATCAGTGAAGATGGCTTGAGGAACGTTGAAATGCGTGATCACATGTTTGAAAATGAATTGTGCAGCTGTTTTTCCATATGCGGCCAATGTAGGCATCTCTTCGGCCCATTTGGTGAAATAATCTACGGCAACAATGATATAAGCATGCCCCCCAGCTGAGTGAGGGTTACATGTCATAAAATAAATGCCCCATTTGGAAAAAGGGCCCACGGTAATGACAGGATGTAATGGGAGGGGCAGCACATGCATCTTGTGTTGGAAGATCTGGCACGCATGACACTTCCATACTGCAACAATACAGTCTTTAAATATAGATGGCCAGAAATAGCCCGCACGAAGGATATTCTGTGCGGTAGCATAACCAAAAAGGTGACCACCACAAGCACCACTGTGACAGTCATTCAAAACTTTCTCAACCTCTTCTAAGGTCAAACATCGGCAGAGTACAGAATCGACTCCGACCCGATATAGGGTATCTTCGACAATGCGATATGGTTGTGACTGGTGTCAAACATGGCATTGAGCATCCTTCATTAACTCAGACCAAAACGTAGATGTCTGGAGGTACACGATGATATCACCATACCATGGATGGAGAGTGTTGATTAACAAGAGAGTTTCATCTGGGATATGATCCTCGGATTGAGACGGAACAGAGTCGATAGGGTGGGAGCAAATGAGATCAGCAAAAACCAGTGAATTCTTCGATTTGGCAATCGTGAACTCCAAATCGAACTCTTGGAGGATCACAATCCACTTTGAGTACTTTCCCCCCAGCAATTGTTAAGACAAAATGTAAGTCATGGGGTTGCAGTAAAAAATCATGGTTACCGTGCGAAACAGGATGTAATGGAAAAACTGCTGAACGACCTAGACCGCGGCCAGCGCCAACTTCTCGACGTGGGAACAACATGTTTTAGTGTCAAGGAGATTATGAGATAGATAATAAACCACATGTTTGTTACCATCATCGTCATCCTGTACCAGAACCATGGTAATTGTGCTAAATGCGGCAGCCAAATAGTGGGTAATGTCGTGATGATAGTTTGGAGGATGTATTAATGGAGCATTGACGATAAACGTCTTAAGGTTATCGAAATATTTCTAAGAAATCTCGTCCCAAAAGAAAGGGATGTCCTGTTTGAGAAGTCGCGTAAACCCTTTGGCTACCTCTGCATAGTTCGGGATAAAGCGACGTAAGAAATTTGCTTTCCCCTAAAGAATCTGAAGTTGGTGCAGTGAGGATGGGGAGGGGAGATTAACGATAGCCTTGACCTTGAGAGGGTCAAGATGAATTCCGTCCTTAGAGACAATGAATCCTAAAAGGCAACCAGATTCAACGCAGAAGACACACTTGTGAGGATTAAGCTTGATGTTGTAACGTCTATAGCGGAGAAAAATCTAGTGGAGATGTTCTAGATGGTCTTCACATAGAGCTTAAGGAGCCGGAAGGTCATCCAGGTACGACTGAATAAAATTACGTATGTCGTGAAAGGCGTAGGACATGGCACGCTGGAAGGTAGCCCCAACATTTTTTAAGCCGAAAGGGAGCTTCTTATAGGCGAATGTTCCCCATGGATAGATGAAAGCGGTCTTATGTTGATCGGATGGAAGGATATTGATTTGATTATAACCCGAAAAGCCGTGCATAAGGGAAAAGATCTCACTCCCTGCACAATCATCAATGATTTGATCTATAAAGGGGGTGGGATAGTTGTCCTTAGGGCAAGCCCGATTGATATCTTGAAAGTCAACACAGACTTGAATTGTGCCTTTTTTACTATCCACAGGGACAATATTGGAAACCCACTCTGTTAGAGGGATCAGGTATATGAAGCCCACTTTAAGAAGTTTCTCAACTTTAGCTTTTATAGCAGCAGCTTTCCGAGGATGCACTGGACGTAGACGCTGGTACACAGGCTTCGCACCAGGATAGGTGGGAATTTTGTGCACGACGATACTGGGATCGATCCCAGGCATCTCTCTTCATAAGACCATGCAAAAACATCATGGAATTCACGGAAAAGGCTAGTGTATAGTTTAATCTCATCGGGAGAACAAGTGACTCCCACATGGATGTTCTCGACGACCCCCGGTTTAACGAAGATGTCGATAGGCATCGTTTGGGTAATATTACTCAGATTTCCTTCCGAAAATACTTCATGAGTCAATATTGGCGTTTTGAGAGGCGAAGAGGGAATCTGTGATGAAAAATGCTCAAGACAATTATACATTGCCCCCAGGCCGAGCATGAACGAGGAACGATGATGTCCATCGCTCCACGACAGATCTTCGAGAGACATAGTCTCCAAGATAGCTTCGTTATATGGAAAAACTTCTCTCAGAGGATCAGGCGAATCTGCATCGCCGAGCCAAGGGGATTGAGAATAAACATCAAGAGCCATGCTCAAATGAGAATTATCAACAGGAGGAGGACCTGAGGCGGCAATGATCTCCCAATAATTGATTTCAACTAGGGTCAGAGGCATCGATTATCCAAAAGAGGCAACCTGTTTAGGAGAAGGGATGATCCATGGGTCATCTGACCTGGAGATCATATTGACTTGAACAGTGTTCGGTGGTGGAATGGGAAAAATACCCATGAGAACAGGGTCCTTGAAAATACCAGGTCCTATACTGTCGGGGGGATTAGGAATTTGATCCACGTATGGCATGTTGTTCTCAGAGGAAGAGGTAAAGAAAGACAAATGATCGATATTAATAATCTTGCCCTCATGTGGAAAATTTAAAAGTCGAAAGAGGGTGGAAGGAACGCACAACATGGTATGGGTCCAACTGTGACCGAGTAGAAGATTGTAGTTGAGTTTGGCATCAACAACTTCCACTTTGAAATTGACTTTCTTAGCTTGTAATGTGATCGGTAAACTCACGAGAACACCCAAGGGTTTTTATTCCCTTCCATCGAATGCCTCGAGGGCATTGGGAGATGAAGTGAGGGATGGAGAGCCAATGGCCTTCTAGCAAGCAGATGACATAACACAGGTAGAGGCACCTTCATCCACAACGGCTCTGTGAATATTGGGGCTATTAATGCCGACTTGTATAACAAGCGCAATCTTGTGCGGGAGTCAGGGGACAAAATTCTCTAGATCAAAGGTGAGAAGGCTAGAATTGGCAGGATCAATTTCGCCGATTGCAGATAACAAAGCTTTCTATTGAGACGAACAACTTTGAAGCACTTCCAACGCAGACATCATGGAAGGCGCCTGTGCCAAATCCTCAACAATGTTGTAATGCTGAGCAGCATGGGCGTTCAGATTATAGGAAGACTTTTGGAGAACACCTTTGGAAGGTGGTCGTACAACGGGTTCAGTGCTAGGCCTTTCAATATTAAGAGGACCAAAGGTAGGCAGGGGAGGAAGGCCATCAATGACTTCCTTCCCAGCAGCCTAGCATGATTCGGGACAATCCTTCAACCGAGTGGCAATAGAAATAGGTGCGGCACCATTCATCATGAAAACCTGCGACCCAAACGGTGCAGATGGTGAAGGCTGCTCGACCATATAGGTCTGCTAAGATGGGAAAGGTTCCTTAAGAACTTCCGGAGTTCCCTTAGAGCCCTTAAGAAGTTGACTAACCTCGGATCATCTAGGACAATCTTTGGTGTGGTGGTCTTCATCACAGATCGGGCAAGGGTACTTCGGTTTTCGTTGTGAACCATCATCAGCACATGGTTTGGATGATTCTGGTTTTGGGGCATCGGATTTGGCTTTGCCTTTGCCCTTCTTTTTCCCTTTGGAAGTCTTGTCCGTAGGATTGGCCTGGACAGCGTTGACCTCCGTGGTCTTACCAGAATCTGGAGTAGTCGGAGGAGCAGAATTGTTGGAAGAATTCGATTTCTGCTTCCCATTGGAAGACTTGCGAGAAGTCTGAAAGACAAAACCAATAACACCATCAACCGATGGGGTAGCTGGTGCTTTAGAGGTCCCTGGTCACAGGGCATCAGTCAAGATGTTGTACAACGTGTCGAACTGGGAGTACACTAAATCAAGGTACTGGGCATGAGAAATGGCTTGTTCCTCGATTAAACATGCCCCCATAGCAATTTCTTGTTCAATATTATTGACAAAGGAGGTAGTGAACCAGTGAGTTAGAAGCTGATCAAGAATGTCAAACTTGATCGGATGATGACGACATCTCCATTCGTGAATATGTTCTGAAATATGAGTGGCTTTCTCCTATTTCATAGATGTCAGGAGATGCGTCCCGGCTTCATAACGAACAGGTAACTGGAAATGCGTTAGGAATTCCATGGCTAGAGTATTAAAATCTTGAAAAATACCGCGGGGCAGTTCTATGTACCATTTAGCAGCAGCACCGGTGAGAGTGCACTGGAAAAGACGTAGACGAATCGAGTCATCTATCCAAGAGTTCGAAGAACCCCACAAATGGTATTTCATTACATGTGCTTGGGGGTCTTCTCCAGATTTACCCTCAAACTTAGGACAATCACCAGGCACCTTCGTCGGAACTGGAGGCCAATATGGATATGAAGAATCGGAACATTGGTAAATTTAGACACATCCGACAATTCCAACGTGGTGAGAAAAGGCAATTGAGGGTTAAAAGTCATGCCAGGTCCCTGATAAGGACCTGTACCTGTACTCCAACTTGGTTGAGCATAACTCTGCCCCCATTGGTTCTGTCCCAGAGGATTCTAACCATAGGGGGTATAAGCTAGATAATGAGGTTGATATGGCTACTAAAAACTAGGATACGCGGGTTGATAACCAGGGTACTGATTCTGATTATATGTGGGCCCCATTTGAGCAATGTATGGATTCAACTATGGAGTATAAGTATAGCCTGGCTATTGAAGGTAATAACCAGAACCTTGGGGTGGGTTGTAAATCAGTAGAGATTGACCTTGAATGTAATAGCTGCCTTGGGGTCGAACGGGTTGCTAGTAAGTGGGACCCTACTGAGTCTGATGAGTCGGGCACATAGGTGGATTCGGCTATGGCATAAAAGAGATCAGATACTGAGAATGGTTAACAGGTTATGCAGGTTGTCCTGGTTGAACAGGTTGACCTGGCTGTGGAGGTTGCCCTAGTTGAACAGGTTGACCTGGCTGATGAGGGACACCAGGTTGTCCTGGTTGAATAGGTTGACCTGATGGTGGGAGTGGGCCAGGTTATGCCTGATAACCAGGTTGACCTGCGACAGGACCATAAGATGGCCCTGGCTGTGCAACATTTTAACCAATTGGAAAATGAGGTTGCTGAGGTTGCACCAAAGGTTGAGAAGGATGGGTTTTCCCCCCAGGACCGTATGGAGGTCCAGATTGATACCCCGGTTTCCCTGGAGATCCTTGAGGTTGCCCTAGTTGGACCAGAGGGTGAGGCTGTAGAGGTTGACCTTGAGGTACAACTGCCCTTGTGGGCTGTAAAACAATCCCTACTGGACCGAAGGTTGTCCCTGTAAGGGTTTTCCTTGCGGGTCGTACGCATACCCTGGTTGGGCTGAAGGTTGTCCCTGGAATGGTTGTCCTTGTGGGCCAAAAGCATATCCTTGCTGAAACAAAGGTTGTCCCTAAAGGTTTTTCCCTTATTGATTAGAATTTTTCCCACGCTGGGTAGATAAAAAACCGTTAACATACTGATAAGCCTCATGAGCAAGAAAATGAAGGGGGTTGCCTTGCTCATCATATTGATATCGGAATACGTAAATCAGGGAACCTTTCGCTCCATCATGGGAAAAGTAAGGACAGTTAAGATCCTAAGAGGATTGACCAACCTCGAAGATTGACGGCTGTAAAGACAGCTGATACTCCTTGGGAGAAATGTTATCTAGAATAGCAGAAGCTATATAAACGTCTTCGGGAACTGGCGAGGTCCTAGCTGACTAAGTAGTGACAACAGGCGTAGACACAGCCACACAGACAATAGGTCTAATAAGTGCTGATGTGATAAAAGGAGATGCCATGAGAGATGTCGATGGCGACATCCCTAATGTGGGAATGGTCGGCCTCGTGGATGGAGTCGATAATCCCACAGAGGCAATAGCGGCCATGACATGACTTAAAGACCTATATCCAGTTGGGAGCGAACAACCAGGTGAATACATAATAGAAGGTTCAGGGATGTCTTTGGGAAAAAGCTGGTAATATTCATCAGAAGTAGGAATTCTCTCAGTAGGAGAAGGACTAGATGAGCCGATATCTGACCCTGCCATAAGATCTTCTAAAAGACAACAGGGACTAGGAGGTATGATAGCAGCCAAAAAAGGTGATCCCGATGTAATAGGAGGGAAGTGTTCCCCTACTCCAAATCTAAACCAAGCGTTGGACAAGGGCCAATTGAAGTCAACTAGTCCTCCAAAGGGAAATTCAGATATAACCGGTCTCTCGTCGGGAAACTCAAATACAACGGGCTGTTGATACTCAACAGAGGACTGAGAGACCTATGATGAATTTTTTGTATAAGGACTACCAGTAGATGAAACTGATGGGTCCGCCACTGTGACTGTAGCGAAAAGAAGAAGAGATCAAAAACAAAGACACATGGGAAAAACCAAGGCAAACAAAAATAGGCCGAAAAAATCAATCTCTAAATGGGCATGTGATCGTAGGTGATTAATTTTACCACATTGAAAGTGGAAATTTTACTGTTTCATGTTTTAAGAGTCTAGAAACGAGTAAAATATGACTCTATCAATTTCATTTTTGAAGCAAGCGTGAAAGGACAAGTGCTTGATGATCTTTTCAAGTTTAAGGAGTTAGTAAAGATCAAAACGACTGCTCTGGTAATCTAGGTAAATGGGTGTACCAGATATCCATGAACTGCCATATACACCTTGGTAAAAATGAAAGAGAAATCAACCAAGGAATTGACGTACGTGCAGGTAATCTCCCCGAACACTGTGTCCGGTGTATCACAGGTAAAAGGTGGCAGACTCGGCTTCCTACAGATAAAGGATTGCAACCTAATGGGGTCTCCCTTTATATACTCGACGGTACGGGGAGCACAAGTCCGTACTAGCGCTATCTGTAGCCAGATGGCGAGCGACAACTGCTAGGCTTAAAGACGTCGGAACATGTCTCTACCTTAGAATACTAGATGTTCCGTTAATGTTTCAATGTTGCCTTAGGTTAATTCAGTAAATTTTAAAGTTGATCTTCAATTTACGTTTCAATTTCAAGGCCCTATCGAATGTCAGATCTCATAAAACCTCTAGATGCAAACTACATGCCACAAAATGTCATTTTGTTCAATGAAGAGCTATCTATGAGAGAGTTGAGAGCTTTCAAATGACAACAAAACGAACACACAAAAACATCCACTACTATTTCCAATGCATGCTAATGAAACTAGAAAAATTCTCTCTAGAGTTATATAACACTAGTAATGCGAAAGAGCTTTCAACTTTCACTATGCCAATCAAAATGTAAAAGATTTTGTTTTTAGTATTTTTCAATATATTAGAGAAAATGCACTAAATGAATGAAAAACTAATTATAACAACAGTTCGAGAAATGACAAAGAGAGAGCTGAAACAAACAAGTTCACTCAATTCAAACACACACAATCAAGACTCAAACCAATGAAGAAATCCCTCAAAGTGAAGAAGAATCTCAAAAGAGACTCAAACAAATTGTGTAATCTAGGCTTGGAGTAACACAAAGTGAAATAGAATGAAAGAAAGGACAATCACTCAATTAATGCAATTATTCAATGGAATCCAGCAAGATGAATGCAAAGAAGCAAAAACGAGGTTGACCGGGAAAGCAAAGACCCAAAACTCCCATGGGAGGCTCAGCACACTGAAGCACCTGGAAGCCCTAGGGCCAGAATGCAAAACTGATAGAAAAAGGTGAAAAACCAGAGGACAGGGGCTAAACATAGTCAAAAATGACTTCAAAGCACTAAAGCAATCATAAAAAAAAAAACCAAGACCAAAAGTCAGGCTCAGAAATCGCAAGAACAAGAAAGCCCTAAAACCAAGCAGGGTTGGTGTGCCTGTTTGGCTGTAATCTGCACCAAACATGGGTTGGCACAGGTGCCTAACTAGCAACAGGCGCCAGTTGGTGCGTCTGTCAGGAGAAAAATCGTGCCAAGCTGGTTTACCCTAGTAAAATGATAAAAATGGACAAACTACGACTAGATTTGGTCTTCTGGGGCTAAACAAGGTCTTAACACCAAGAAAGATGAACCAGAAAAGAAAATAAATCAATCAAAAGCCAAAAAACAACCCAAAGGAGGAAGGACTAACTCCCACTGATCCCCATTGGAGTCGCCAAATTGTTGTGGAGGTAAATCCCCTCTGCAGACAGAGGCGATCCCACTAGCCCTAGATTGGGTCTAGGAACAATCGAATCACATAATGACGTTGGTTCCTAGTTACAAGAAAGACAAAGATCGCGATAAGTAGCCTACCTCAAATCCCACGCTACAATCTTCGAGAAGAAGCGTGCTCCTCATCCCTAGCTTGACAGACCACAATCCTTCCGTTCGTCACATCCGTAAAACCTATACACATGCAGAGAAATGATTACATACAACGTAATACTTAAAGCATGTAACTATATATCACTTTTCTAGAAATTACTAATCCAGACGAAGATTTATCTCTTCCCGATTCCCCTCAGTCTTTAAATCTTAGGGAACGTGAATCAATTTTCTATAGCCCTATTCGAACTTCTTCTTGGTATTTATCCTTAACGAATTTTTTAGAGAATTCGGGTCTTTCTTTTTCTCCACCTCGAGTTCCATTTCATCCAGAACCTAGAGGTTACTATCCGTCATCCATTATGGCAGGAGAGTCATCCATGTTTTCCCAGACACAAGAATCATTTTTACACGGTGGTCCTTTTGTTCCTTCGGGATATCAGGCTCTGTTTAGTACTTTCTTGAGGGTAGCTCCTCAACCGATTGAAAGCGTGTTATCATCTGGTTTAAGTGGAATTAAAATTGAAACATCGAACGCAGAGCAAATCTTTATGATGTCTGGTAATATTCCGAATCCTCAACCTCAAGGCAGTCAGTTACCGCCTGGAGGGAAATCTCAGGGAAATCAGTTACTGCTTGGGGGGCAACCTCAAGGTAGTCAGTTACCGCCTGGGGGCAACCTTCAGGAAGTCAGTTACCACCTGGGGGTCAACCTCAAGGTAGCTTTTTCCTAGGACAAACTGTGGAATCATATTATTTTTGGGGACAACCCCAAGGACAGTACATACCTCAAGGATATCAACCTTCAGGACAGTACATACCCCAGGGTCAACCCCAAGCTCAATATGCTCCTCAGGATCCTTATCAACCCTAGCTTCAGTACGCGCCTCAGGGTTATCAACCTCAAGGTTAGTACCCAATTCAAGGTTATCAACGGCCTTCTGGTCAGTCATCTGTTCAAGGAGCCGGAAATTTACCACTTACTTATCAACCCTATGTTCAACCAGGTTATGATCCTTACATTCAACCTTCTACTAGGACAAAATTAAAACCCTAATAAATATGGTGTGGGATCCGTCCCAAAGATTAATAGCTCACAGTCAATGCGCTTTCCTTTTCAACCCGGACAAAATTTTGGTTTCGGTCCAACCTAGCAACCTTTCTAGCCTACCATTCAAACTCCTCGCACCTAGTTCTACGTAATTATTAACTTCACTAAAACAATCTACGTCTGATCATATTCATGAATGGAGACGTAGAAGGCGTTTGGTGAAAGTTTACATTCCGGATAAAATTTTGGCAGAATGGTTTGTTAAATCATTGTTTCCCAAGATCATTGAAGATGTAGCTAAAGCTGGTGTTGTTACTGAAGAACAAGTAATTGCTCAAGCTCAGTACCTTGACCTTGTTTATACGCAGTCAGGTACTTTACACGAAAAAATCCCCGACCTTCCAAAACAAGGTCAAATAGTTGCTGCTCCTTCAGGGTCTCATGCTGCTGATGGTATGATTAGTACAGTCAATACTAAAAGCAAGAAGAAATCTTCAAAGAATTCTTCTCCTATTATAACTTTACCAGATTCCCCGAAAGGAGAATCTTCCCCCGAAATTTCTGCCGACATTCATGTTGTAGAGACATCTATGGCTAAATCTAAATCCGGTGGTAAAAAGAAAGGGAAGAATAAAAAAAAAAAGAATTCAAAAGAGAAAAATAATAAAAATGAATCCAATGACGAAAAGCTCAAACCTCGTTATCCTCGTTACATTTGTGACGAGGATCACTTTACTAAGGAATGCCCCATCGAGCAGAGGTTGCAAAATTCGTTAAAGGTTCACAACAACATGCTGTCTTGAAGGATCCTTTTCCGACTCAAGATAGCAAGATGGTTGGTTCCTCCTTGACTGCTTCAGAAGAGCCTATTTTGATGATGTCTCATGTAAGGATTGCGACATGATCGCAAGATTATGGTACTAAGAATCTTGTTGATGGTAAAGAAGAAGAATCTTCTAGTGAAAATACATCAACTACACCTCCTCCTGTTTCTGGTCCACTACAGATCGAGAAAAAAAATCCAGACTTAATAATCAAACCACCTACTAAAGGTGTTCTTCGTAAATCAACTTTCAATCCACATGTGAGAGCTGCTCAGAATTACAACATTGTTGAAGACTTAGCTATTTCCCCTTCAGCAATGTCGGCTTTGGAAGTGCTGCAATCATGCCCAGCACAACGTAAATTTATTTTGTCTGCTATAGGAGATGTAGATATTCAGGATTCTAATATTATAATCTTCGATTTTGAAAATAGTACGCCTCACTTACCTCATCAAATGGCTTTCCAAATTCTGGTGTTAGTAAAAAAAAAACCAATCTATCGGATTTTAATTGATGAGGGAGCTTCAACGTGTATTATGTCCATTCAGTTTTGGAAATCGCTTGGTTCTCCTACACTCAACCAAGCTCCGACGATTCTTAAAGCGTTTGATGGTTGAGGTTTCCATCCTTTTGGTATTTTTTAGGATCTACCCATAGGGATCGAAGGTAAAATCGTAAATCTAGATGTGAAAGTGGTTGATGCCCCACTAGATTACAACCTTCTTCTAGGTCGCAGTTGGACTTATGATATGATTGCTATTGTTTCTTCGGTCTTTTGACTCATAAAATTTCCATATCAAGGAAGGATCATTACAATAGATCAGTTAATTCATTTCTCTTCTGACCCAGCCTATATATAGAAACAATCCAGCACATTGGTAAAGCGACTATCCCATATAAGGATGTTGGAGTAGGTTTGATTAAAGATTCTAGTTTACTAGGAACTTTTTCCTTTCCTCCTCCTAACGTATCGCCTTCTGTTTCAAATATTCACATGATTTCGTCAGACACTGTTATGTTTCATGATCCTTGGATCGTACCTTCTGACTCTGAGTTGGATTCAATTGATGGCATGATGCCTTTGAGTCCATTTGAAGTTGCATACCAGGCTGTACAGTCACTTTCCGACCCCTCTTCAACAGAAATTGATCCAATGAATGGGATCCATGAGGAATCACTTTCTATATCCAGTTCAGCCACAACGGCATTTCCTGATTTTGTTCATACTGATGAGCAAATTTGTGAATTTTTTTCCATTGATGATTTACCATGGGAAGATCTTCATCATCGATCTTCATTTTTACCTGAACTAGATCACTTTGAAGATGATTTGACTTCAATTTTCACTGCTGAATATGCCAAAGAACCCCAGAATCCATTGCAAAATCCTGATTCTGAATTAAATTTGGAAAATATTTCTCGAACGGTTCCAATTGACATTTCGGTAAAACCAGGAATAATTGAAAACATTCATATAGGTGCTTGCTGTAATGAAGATGAAATTCAAACTTATAAATCCCTATTTCAATAATTCCGTGATGTGTTTGCCTGGTCATATGAAGAAATTCCAGGAATTGATCTGAAAATTGTCATACATGAAATTAAGACTTACCCGGATGCCAAACTTGTTCGTTAACGTCTACATCAAATACATCCTAGAAAAGCTGCTGCTATCAAAGCAGAAGTTGAAAAATTACTTCGTGCAGGTTTCATTTATCCAATTCCCTTAGCGGATTGGGTATCGAATATTGTTCCTGTGACTAAGAAACAAGGAACGATATGAGTATGTATCGATTATAGGGATATTAATAAAGCTTTTCCAAAAGACAATTATCCAACTCCCTATATCGATCAAATAATTGATATTGTGCCGGGAGTGAAATGTTTTCCTTTATGGACGGCTTTTCTGGGTACAATCAAATAAACATACTCCCTACAGATCAGCCAAAAACAACTTTCATTTTTCCATGGGGGACATTTGCTTATTGCAAGCTACCCTTTGGATTGAAGAATGCTGGAGAAAATTTTCAAAGGGAAATGTCTTACGCGTTTCATGACATTAAGCACATTGTGCATCCCTATCTCAATGATTTACCTGCTCATTCATCTCGCAGCGCTGACCATATCACTCACTTACGAGCCATTTTTTATAATATTTTGACATTATCGAATTAGGATGAATCCACACAAATGTTTTTTTTGTGTAGAGTCGGGTCGTTTACTGGGATTTGTTGTTTCCAAGGTAGGTATTCACGTCGATCCGTCGAAGGTGGAAGCTATTGTTAAATTAACTCCTCCTTCGACTTTACGCCAACTCCAAAGTTTGCAGGAGAAAGCAAACTTTTTACGACGGTTCATTCCTAACTATGCCGAGCTTACAAAGGGTTTTACCCGGTTGCTGAAACATAACACTCCATTCTTTTGGGATGAGATCGCTGATCGATCTTTTGATGCACTTAAACACGCGTTGACCCATGCACCGTTATTGCATCCTCCCAACTACAACCAGGATTAAATTTTGTACCTCGTTGCTTCTCATTCCACCATTGGGATGGTTTTAGTTCAGGAAGATGAATATAAAACTGAACATGTGATTTACTATCTTAGTCAGAATCTGCATCCGACTGAGATCAAATACACACATGTGGAGAAATTGGCCTTGGCAGCTGTTCAAGCTGTCCAAAGATTTAGACACTACATCTTGTTACGTAAAACCACAGTAATTTCTGATTGCAACCCTATGATGTACATTTTAACTAAAAAACTGCTAGGGGGAAAATATTCCAAATGGATAGTCATCTTGTAGGAATTTGACTTGGAGTTTGAAAAATCCAAGGCAAAGAAATCTTTGGTATTTGCGGAACTGATGTGTGATTTCCCCTCTAATGATACTGAAACTGTGGCACAAGAACCCATTGCAGACGAATCTATGTTCCTTATCAGTACTTTAGATCCATGGTATGGAGATATTATTGTTTATCTCCAAACCCAATATTTTCGGCTTGAAATCTCACGGTCTCAGCGATGGAAAATACGCTTCCAATCCCTACAATACAATATTATTGGTGATACACTTTATTGTAGAGGAGCAAATTCTGTTTTTCGACGCTGTCTTGTTCATGAAGAAGATGAAAAGGTTTTAAATGAATGCCATTCTAGAGCATGTGGCAGTCATATGTCTGGGTATGCCACAGCCCAAAAGATACTGTGCGCTGGCTATTTCTGGCCATCGTTATTCAAAGATTGTATTTATGCAGTTCGGAAGTGCCACAATTGTCAACTTTTTGATCGTAAGATGCGCACGCCACCCGCTCCTCTTCATCCCATAATTGTTGTTCGTCCTTTTTCGAAATGGGGTATTGATTTTATTACATGTAACCCTCACTCAGCCAGGGGGCATGCGTATATTATATTAGTAGTAGATTATTTTACTAAATGGGCCGAGGCGATGCCTACATTTTTGGCTGATGGAAAGACTGCTGTGACTTTTGTATTTAATCACATAATTTCTAGGTTTGGTGTTCCTCAAGCCATTATTACATATCATGGAAGTCATTTTCGGAATGTCATGATGACTAAACTAATAGATCAACTTGGCTTGCGCCACGATAGTTCCACTCCATATTATCCACAAGCCAATCGTCTGGTTGAAGCCATAAATAAAGTTTAGTCACCATGATTAGACAAATTATTGGTATTCACAAAACGAATTGGCATTCCATGTTATTCTCAGCACTTTGGGCATATCGAACCTCAGTAAAAACATCAACTGGTTTCACTCCCTTTCAACTCGTTTACGGTTTGGAAGGTGTGTTGCCGATTGAATGCAAAATTTCATCACTGAAATTAGTCGTAGAATTACTCCCAGCTACATCTGAAGAGGAGAAACATTTCTTGTACTTGGCTCAACTGGATGAGAATTGACGAAATGATATAATAGCAAACGAGGCTCATGTTAAACAAATAAAAGCCCAGTATGATAGAAGTGTTACCCCTCAAAATTTTTCAGAAGGAGACCTAGTTTTAGTTTATGATCAAGCCAACGATAAGCTAGGAGCTGGGAAATTCGTGCCCATGTGGCATGGTCCTTTCATTGTTAAGCGAAAGCTAGCAAAAGGGGCCTATGAGCTGATAGATTTTGACGGTGTCCCTTTAGATAAACTCAGAAATGGACTTTATCTGAAGCGATATTATGCTTAAACTTGGTGTGGAGATTTTTTATTAGATTAGATTTCTTTACTACTGGTGTGTCTTAGATTAGAAAATCGTGCCTAGTTTAGAAGTGTTTTTTTTATCACTATTCCTACTTATCTAAGTTTTACTCTTGATATTGCAGATGTCAACGTCTTTTCAAACCTACATTGGTTTTGCTGATGGTGCTTGTCGTAGTACATGGAACATTTCTTCCGCATCTTGGGTTATCTATTCATCCTCTGACGAGTTAGTATCCATGCATGGGGTAAGCCTTGGTCAAACAACAAATAACATTGCCAAGTATAGTGTAGTGATTGAGTTATTATCTGAATCCATATCATTTGGAATTCGTATTTTGATTGTTAGGTTGGATTCTGAACTTTTTGTCTTACAGCTTAACAGGATTTATGCTATTAGAAATCCAATGTTATTACGGTTATTTTTAAGGTTCGTCTCTTGGAACGTGATTTTGATTACATTGAATATCAACACATTCCAAGACATTTAAATACATTAGCAGACGCAGTTGCTTCTAGTATGATAAATCGACATTTGCAGTGATCAAAACAGTAAAACAAACAACATCCATAATATGTACACAGATAGCCGATAAATAGTGATATATCATAGTATAGAAGTGTTTTCAAAAAATATACATCGTCCTCGATCATAAGTTGGAAACACCTTATGATCGGAAAAATGATAACACAAAAAGTCAAAAATGTGAGTCTACAACACGATCATCCCATCACTGATGGTGATCACGATAAGAAACCACTGCCCGGGCCACCCTACACAGGAGCCTCCTAAAGGATCCTGGAACACCAATCACATATCTCTGCAATCTCAGTGGAATCTCATATGTGTCCATCTCTAGAATATCTAGAGTCAAACGCTCTAGATGATGCTCTAAATTAGACAAGATTTCTACTGATTGGCCTACTGGGGCTGGTGCGGCCGCCACTGGTTGTCTTCTGTCATAAGGCTGGAGATGGGCTGGTCGCCGTGGGCCCACATATACATTCAAAAAATTTTGGTTATTAATTGTCAAGACGATCAAAAATAAAAAAAATTAGAATTTAGAACTTGTTGAAAATGGTTTTACCTGATTCATCCCACTGTTCCCCTGCTGGGAGAGTCATCTCCTAGTCACCGCGGAAATCTATCCTGGCATATGGAAAGTCCTCAATGACAAAAATTTGGCGGTCCAGCCAACAAAAATATGAAGGAGGAAATTGAACAATCTCAGCACCCTCAATACTGTGACGGGCCATCAATGCAACCCAACGAACCATCCTTAGTTCTCGGGGTCGACCAACATCAATAGGAATAATTTGCGGAGCTAGCATGGGTACCCTCTCTACAACAAAAGTGACCATGATGGATCCATATCCAAAGTTTTTTAGTTTTCCATTTTTCTATCTAGTTAGTTGGCCTTTTACATTTGCCAACACAGCTTCGCACCAGTTGAAAATGGTGCCTCGAAAACAGTCCACAGCAATGTGCATCTGGGAACCGGTAGCCACATGTAGTGCGGCACTCCCACATAGTATAGCAACAGTAAACACAATAACTTTCAGCTCGGGATGGATGATAGTTTTTATATCAATCCATTTGTCCCTGGTGTCTGCCTCATCATTACAAAGCTCTTGTCAAAGACTAGCGACAGTTTGGCCACCTAGCCTATTCCCAAACAAGGAAAGTTGTTCGCCCCTCTTGGACAAACTAGTCAGAAAATAAATATCCTCTAGCTCAATTTAGAGCCAGTGGCCACCAATAATGAAACACTGGTCCTACACGTTCCACCTGTTTACCAGCCATGTCAGGAGTTCTACCTATGCCCTCATGCCCTGGATGGCCCATAATTTATACAAAATGCATGCTCTTAAAGCCTACATTCTGGGAAAATGGAGCATCGCAGCATAATCCACATCCTCATGCTCACGTTCTCTCCAAGTCAACATCTTGTTGATCCTACAATGCATAAAAAGATATGTTAGAACAATCTAATATGAAAATTTTTGGGCACCAAATGAGAAATTGGATTTTGAAATTTAAAAACGTAGGGACAACACTTTCCCTTTGTACACAGTGCATAGGAACACATGCGCTATGTAGGAAAAGTGCAGACCCACGACTTTTTTCTACATAGGAAAAAGTCGGGGTCCACAGGTCCCATGTGTGGCACCTGCGGACCTCCACAGGCGATTTCTTAAACTATGTTTCTCCCTTAAAAATAAAATCTAAAGCCTAAAAATGAATTGTAAACAGATGAAATGCAAGATTAAGAGGTCGTGGATTACCTGGGACTGATGGTTCTTTATTTTGTCAGACGGATTTTCCAGAATCTTCACACGAACATTTTTACCCAAAAGCTTCTACTTTTCACTCTGAACTTGAACGGTAAAAGTGAAGTTGAAAAAGTCCTTTTTATAAGTTTTTTCGAATAGATGAATTTTTAATTTGTTTATTTTTCACTTTAAAAAGGGTATTTTGAAAGCATTTTTACTTATCTTAAACAGGTATGTGTAATGTTTCAATTTTTTGTGCAGAAATTGGATTTTTCAGGAGAATTGATCATTTTTCAACAAAGAGCATACTTTTATCACTTTTTCGGACTCTTTCAAAAATTTACGAAAAAGCGAAACATTGGAGTCCTCTTTTAAGCCCTTTTCAGACTCTCTAAACATGAAAAGATTGCCGAGTACTTGATTATTCGAACTCGTTAAAGTAAATGAATGATCGTCCCTTTAGTATAAGTTTACCCCTTTTACGGACTGAAATGGACTATTTACGAAAAAGGTATACGTTGACTAATTACGGTCAATAGAGTTCTCTCCCGCATTATTTTATCCTTTTTCGAGCTCGAGAGACTAAATTTATGAAAAAGTACACCCATGGAGTTTTCTTAAGTTTTTTCTTCTGACTCCCTAAAATTGAAAAACACTGAGTTTCTCCTATACTGGACTCGTTAAAATTTAACAGTAAAGGACCTGTTCAATTTCAAACAGGAACGAACCACTCCTTCTTAGGGTTCAAATCTTAAACTAAGTTGGACTCATCCGAAGGATGAGCTTATAAACAAGCAAATGTTATCCTCCTCAAGCTTGTCAAAAATAAAGAGGTACTTGCTAGAAATGGTGGGGGAAAAGAGAGAAAAATGACTTGTTTGTTGTATTTTGAATTTTTGAAAATCCAGTTAACCACTCTTGAACACGACACTTTCATCCACCTGAGTTGGGAAATCCTTTTCCTAGCAGTTAATCAAACCTCATTGAAAATATTCATCCGGTTTCTGGGTATTAGCTTTGGGTCAATTGTCAACAAGCCATCTGCAGTGTCGTTATGTGTTCAAGAGGACAGTTCAAATAAAACCATTCATCTGCAAAATATCTATCATCCATTTTGACTATCCATGAGTCAGTCCTTGCCAATATACATTTTCAAAACTTTATCTATGATTTTGCATTGTGGGCTTACCTATGACGGATCACTTTCTATCGGCGACAACTCATTATCTAGGAAGTGGATCTAGAAATCATCAGTACCTTGAAATCTGCATGCCTCAATGGCAAGTTTCTCGCCTTCGACGACAGGTTGCATCATTGAACTTCGATCAAATGATTCTGTGATATGTTCAACTTCATCTCATTCATTCACATTTCATGGATTGTACTGGGTACTTTGAGAGCCATTGACATTACTGGTGGTTACTCTCACACTTGTTAATAGTTTACATCATTGACTGGTAATCAAGTGGTTTCTACCATGTTCAACTTCGACACACTCATTCACATGGATAGAATCGTTCTAGTTCGAGATGCGGAAATCAAGACCCTGGATCTAGTTTCTACCGTCTAGGCTACGAGGATTTTTGTTATCATTTATGCAGTGGAATATTTATAAACAGATGGCTGCGTCCATACTGTGTCTACACATGTCTATACTGTAATGTACTCAAAATCATTCCTGTATCAGAACAGTTTGAATCAATTTCTAGTTAGTTTTGATCTTATTATGGGAATGCCTACCTCAACGATGATATGATTACATATGTATTTTTCATTGAATTTTTTTTACAGGTTTCGACTGGGGTGTCCACATGATGATCCTTGAAATGATAAAGTATTGCACTCTTCATATATGACAGACTTCAGTTTCATCTATTCCAGACTTTGCACTTTAGGGGGAAATCTGTTACACTAAAAATTTTCATCCTGACGTTATGCTATGTGTATGAGCTCATTATTACTCATACTTCTCCCTTTACAAGTCTAACATATCAGTTCCTCATATCAAGCCTTGAAAATTAGAGAAAAGTTCCCAAAAATCTCCTAAACTTTGGTGTCGTACTTTCTCTCTATCTTGCCTGCGGTCCCGCACCTAATGTTCAGCTCTCTTGCGTACCTAAACGCACTTTATATGTGTTATGGGTGCGGACCCCTATAAGGTAAAAAAGGCGCTAGTAAATTCCAAAAATCTCAATAAAAGTGAATTCTAGAAGCTTCTAGAAAATATCTTGCAGTGATAGATTCGCTCTTATGAGGTGCATGTATCCCTTACCTTATGGAGCTAACCCCTTGATGTGAGGAGTCTATCCCTTTGAAGGAGGATTCTATCCCTTCATAGTTGGAACATAAAACCTCCTCTTTTCCAATATAAAAAGAGGCATTGAGTAGCCTCATGGGGAGTTCAAGCTTTAGAATATTTGAAGTTAAGTGTTGTTGAGATTTAGACTCAGTTAACTAAGACTTTTGTGAGGAGAGATTACATACCTCTATTTGTCTTGGTTGGAGGAGTGTAGAGCTTATCAAAGTAAAGGAGACTCCTGCTTCGGACCCTGGGAAGGCCTGTGCAACATCAAGGCTCAGGTTGGAAGGTTTTCCTTCTTTTGAAATTAATACAAATATACTCATTTTTCTCAATAAGCTTTTAGTTAATGGTTTATTTCATAGATTCCTTGATCACTATGATAAGCATGGTTTATGATGATTTCTATACAGGTGCTATGTAATATTTTTCTTGTTTGTAACTGCAAGTTTACGAGGAAAAATCCTTCAAGCGAGGGATAATAACGACTTCAAACAAGCACTGGACATACGGTAAGTCTTTTACACCTCTATAGAGCTTTTCGTAGATCATATATGCTTAGAGAAAGATTAGTTTATTTGGTTGTTTGTTCCTAGATACTTTTAGTAATAGGGAGATCGGTCTTGTCCACAAGACAGATTAATCCACACAACAGTACGCACCCTTAATGAATAAAAAGTGTGTTTAGCTCCGCATGATTTATAGCCAAAAGGTGCGGCACCGCAGGCAATACTAAGAGAAAGTGCGGTACAAGTGTTTTTAAGACTTTTATGAGCTTTTCTCTCAATTTCAAGGCTTGATTTTAGGAACTTTGATGTTATAGACTTCTAAGGGAGTACTAAAACGTCATGGTGACAAATTTTAGTGTAAAAAATTACCCCCTAAAGTGCGAAGTCTGAGAGCATTCGAAGAGTGATGTGCTTTATCATTTCAAGGATTAGCCTGTGGACACCCCAGTCGGAACCCTGTAAAAACATTCAATGCAAAACATATATATATATATATATATATATATATATATATATATATATATACATATATCATTGCTAAGGTAGGCATTCCCATACTCAGATCAAAACTAACTAAACTTGTTCTGATACAGAAATGATTTTAATATTACATCAATAGTGTAGACACAGCATGGACGTAGCCATCTGTAATGAATAGTCTACTGCATAATGAATAATAAAAATCCTCGCAGCTTGGATGGTGGAAACTAGATCCAGTGTCTTGATTTCTGCTTCCCAAACTAGTACGATTCTATCCATGCGATTAAATGTGTTGAAGTCTAACATGGTAGAAACCACTTGATTACCAGTCAATGATGTGAACTGTTAACAAGTGTGAGAGAAACCACCAATGATGAAAATGGCTCTCAAAGTAATCAATACAATCCATGAAATGTGAATAAGTGATCTGAAGTCGAACATTTCACGAAATCGTTCAATCGAAGGTCAATGATGCAACCTGTCGTCGAAGGTGAGAAACCTACCATTAAGGCATGCAGATTCCAAGGTACTGACGAATTCTAGATAAACTTCCTATATGATGAGTTGTCGTCGATAGAAAGTGATCGGTCGTAAGCAAGCTCACGACATGAAACCATAGATCAAGTTTTGAAGAAATTTTTTGCAAGGACTGACTCAGGGATGGTCAACGTGAATGGAGACAATTTTTTGCAGATGAATGGTTTGTTTGACTACCCTCTTGAACACACAATGACACTGTAGATGGTTTGGTGACAATTTCCCTAAGCTAATGCCCAGAAACCGGCTAAAGACCTTCAATATGGTTTGATTAACTGATAGGCAAAGGATTTCCCAACCCAGGTAGAAGTGTGACAAAAGGTGTCATGTTCAAGAGTGGTGTAATGCTTTTACAAATCAAAGTGTAACAAATGAATATGTTTTCTCTCTTTTCCCACACCATTTCTGACAAGTACCTCTTTATTTTTTGACAAGCTTGAGGAGGATAACATTTGCTTGTTTATAAGCTCATCCTTTGGATGAGTCCAACTTAGTTTCAAATCGAACCCTAAGAAGGAGTGGTCCGTTCCTGTTTGAAATTGATAGGTGTTTTACTGTTAAATTTTAACGATTCCAATATAAGAGAAACTCAGTGTTCTTCATTTTTAGGGAGTCAAAAGAAAAAACTTAAGAAAACTCCATGGGTGTACTTTTTCATAATTTTAGACTCTCAGGACCGAAAAAGGATGAAATAATGCAAGAGAGAACTCTATTGACCATGATTAGTCAACATATACCTTTTTCGTAAATAGTCCATTTCAGTCTGAAAAAGGGGTAAACTTATACTGAAGGGACGACCGTTCATTTCCTTTAACAAGTTTGAATATTCAAGTACTCAGCAATATTTTCATTTTTAGAGAGTCTGAAAAGGGCTTAAAAGAGGATTCCATGGTCTCACTTTTTCGTAAATTTTAAAGAGCCCGAAAAAGTGATAAAAGTATACTATTTATTTTCGCTTTTTCGTAAGTTTTAACGAGTTCGAAAAAGGGACAAAAATATACTCCTGTGGCCAAATTTCAATTTAATTTACGAGTAGGAAAAGATGGAAAGAACTCGGCATTTTCATGTGTTTTATGAGAATGAAAGATAGCAAAATAATCTTGGGATTTTCATGAGTTTAACGAGTCTTGAAAATAATAACCGAAATGGACTCAAGATAGGTTTCATTTTTATACAAGCTTGAAACGTAGGAAAACTATGCTTGAAAATGGTTTGTTTCATTTTTACACAAGCTTGAAACAAAGGAAAAAATCATGCTTGAAAGTGGTTTGTTTCATTTTTACACAAGCTTGAAACATACGAAAAATTTGCTTGAGATAAGTTTGAATGCCCCCCAAGCGTAACTTGCTAGAGCACATGACCCCCAAGCTTCATTTCATTCAACTAAGTAGACTACTAGTTACTAAAAGCTGGATGGAATGAAGGTTCATTTACGACATCAGATGAAAGACTCGAATTGACTAGGAGAGGATTTGTTTCATTTTTTAATGAGCTTGAAACAGGAAAATAACTATGCTCATGGTGACCTGTTTCATTTTTTAAGCGAGGTTGACATAGTAACAGGAACTATCCTCATAAACTACTATTTCTAATCTACCTACATAACTTATGGATTCATTTTTTAATGAGGTTGACATAGGAAAAGAACTGTCCTCATGGGTCTGTTTCATTTTTTAACGAGGTTGACATAGTAAAATAACTATCCTCAAAACTTTTAACATCCTCTTGTCATATTCATAAATCTCTTTTGTAAATGAAGATACCATGGGCTTCCCCAAAGATATGGAGTTGCCATGTGCCCTCATGTCCATGTCATCATAGACTTCTGATGTCTCCTTTCTCAGCGTAGATAACTGAGTGGGAGATAGCAATGTCCATTTTAGAAAATTGATTACCTCTCTTCTGAATTCATGAGAGATTCTCTGCGCTGTGCTAGCTTCTCCCAAGGCTCCTTCCTTAGCCAAGTATGCAAATGATTCCCATAGTTGAGAGAACACTTTAGTTTTCCTGGTGGAATGCCTTCTTACAAAGAGGCATCAAGGCATAGAGCAGGATGTGAAAGTAGGTGGATATATTTGTCCTTGCCTTTATTGCATAGGTCCTCTTGCCTTCTTTTTTCTTCCAACAGAGGGGGGTATATGCTCCTCATCATGTGATGTGTCCCCTCCTCTTCTCCTTCTTGCAATAGTACAAGAGTTTCTCTCCTTGGAAAAAGTGCTCCATCCTTCTCTTCATGAGGTGCTTGAGGTGCCCTTATTATGACTGCGTTATCATCTCCTACCTTCCCTTCCTCCTCTTCAATAGTTGAAGTTGCCTCATCATCAATAAGAGACCTTAGATCTTGGTCTTCTATTGAAGGAGGAATCTTCATGACTTCCTCTTGAGAAGAAAGCCCTTCATCAAATGGATATCTTTCCCTTGGAAAGGTATCAAGCAAGCTCACACCTTCTTCCATGGTTTTCAGAATTGGATTTGGATTTATATACCCTCCCAACTCATGCAAAATATTTGTTTTATATGGTTCGATAGTTTCAATAGAAGATGTTACACATGAAGTTTCATTAAACCTTTCTACTAATCTTTCAATAAACTTTGCATAAGTAGGTGTATTTGCATTACTTAATGAAAAATATCCAAACAACCACCAAGCATATGCTTTACCTTCAAAATGCAGCGCTGCTACTTTGATGGCTTCAATTTCTAAAACTTGATGTTGTTGCATAAAGTTATCTAGCTCCTCCACCCAAACCCTAACTGGACATTTAGGTGATCCATCAAAAGTATATAGAAAGAATCTACCGACACCATGCTACTTCCCCTTTGTGCTTCTGTCCTCCTTAATCTTGCAAAACCCTTGGAAGTTCAAGTTATCTTTGAACTCCTTAGATTGAGCTTCATATTCCCGCAAATACTCTCCAGGAGTCTCTTTATTTATCACACCTCCTTTCTTCCTCTTCATGAAGAATCCACTGAAATAACGTTGAATATTTGATGTTATGGCTGAGTGCTCATACCCATAATATGAGGACTTAAAATTATGCTCATGTACAAATCTTGTAGACCTTGTTGAGGGGTTTTCATTTTCCCTCCTCATTTCTTTGTTGTATTTGCTTCTACCCTGCAGAGTTTGAAAGAGAAGCTTTGAGAACCTATTTCATCCAGAAAATAAGGGGTTTTTTGATCAATTTTTTAGATATCCTCCTCCCCATGAGAAGATTCCATAATGCTCGAAGCTCACAGGCTGAGCCAAGATTGATGCTTTGATACCGCTGTAATATCCCAAAATTGGGATTTTATACAAAAATAAGAATACCCTAAGGTATTCCAAAGTTGGAGAGAAGCAATGAATCAAATAACAATCACAACAGCAAACTATGTCTTCATACAGTGTCTCCAAGTGAGGAAAAGTAGTAATATTGGCCCCAAAAACGTTATTTTTTGAAGATGGAGTAATAAAAATGGAAAATAATGGTTGTTTCCCTTATTATATGTAATATATGACATGCATGCAAAAGAGTTCCAAAAACAAATGCCTTTAGCCTAGTTAAACAGGCCTCCCATGCTCAAAAGAGCTTAAAATTGATAAAACCCCAAGACTGCAACACACAGAAATTGCTGCATAAAGAGAAGGCGCAGTATAATGGAGATAAAAATAAAAAAATAGAGAGAAAAGTAATATATTCTATTAAATTACTCAATGATGCATAAAAACAGATATCTAGTCTCTTTTATACAGATCCAAGAAGACCTGGCAAAGGTTTCTTAACAGAAAAGATATACAAGAAACAGCTGCCACAAATCTATGGCTGAATCATGATGTATAGCTGAAGATCTACATAATAATGGCTAAAAATTCAAAGAAATTGTTGTAGACGCTTCTTCTAGCTCTCCCAAAGAAAGGTTGATCCTCCTCTTGGGAAACTAGCCCATAAAAGTGGGGTTTTGACCCCTCCCACTACACACCTTAAGAAATAACACAGTTTTCTGAAGGGACTGCATTTTTTTATAAAGGTAAGTGCTTGGCCCAACACCAAGTAGTGGAAAATGCAGCTCATAAATCTCCTCTTAGATCTCTTAGACAAGATCTCAAAGAAACAGTAGGGAATCCCTGCCCGGAAAAACCCTTGCACTAAGCAGTGCAACAAACTTAGCTAAACAACCAAAGTATGCAGGAAGTGTAAATATACCACATACAATATAATCTCCAATATTCCCATATGGTTGCCATCTCCTCATTATATAGTTGATGAGCTTCCTCACCAAGGGTCCCACCCCATTATGAGGTTTTTTCCATGCAAAGGATCCTCCACCACAATTGCGCTGTCTCTATGTGCCTTGCTCATTCTTTTACAACACTTTTTGATTTAGTCAACCTTGAATGGATCCTCATACCCTGTCCCTTTTCACACTCAAGGTGTCTTCATTTTGACTAGCTAGATTGATTTTCATTCACATTAGGTTGTCTTCATTTAGGATCCATTCCTCATATAAAATATTTTTGACTTGGTCAAACTTGAATTTGTCCACACATTTTAGAACTTGTTCACACATGTGGATGCTTGATCTAGTTATTACATGATCCATTTTCACATTATGAGGGATTTTTACTCATACTTAGAAAAATTATGAGCCTCCTTGCCTATTTATTTACCTATCTAGATTTTAAAACCAAAATTAATATTCCTATTAGCTGCATGCTAATTTAGGAATATTACAATGAGGCTCTATGGAATGACATGGATGCTTACCATGTGTGGATCGAAGGTGATGGTAGATGTCGTCGATATGATGGACCTTGTTAGGTCCCTATAATACTAGTGTATCTCCTTATTTTTATTGTTAGTGTAGGCCCATTATTGTTATTGTTGTGCCCATGTAGTCACCATATTACTATTATTGTGCCCCATAGAATCCCATTATTGTTATTGTTGCTCCCTTACATTATTATCGTTATGCTGATGTTGATTATATTGTGACCCCTTAGACTCCTATTTATAGAAAGGAGGTTTTTTCATTTGAATCATCCAAGAATTGTTCATTTATGTTGTTATCACTCAAAAAAAATGAAGCATCATTTGACAAGGTTAAATAGGTTCATGTGTCAAAAATAGGGTTGTACGATTCATTTTTTATATGCTTGATCAAGGGAAATATTAAATTTTTCTTATTTAAGTTTAACCCTAAGGTATAAAATCACTCATTTTCAAATTCCTTCATGTCACATATTATTTTCTGACTGATTTCAGTTTCCAAGATTTTTTTACCGAAAATGCCATTTTAGCCAAGAAACCACAGTTTCATAGTGTAATACACTGTGAAAAGTCACTTTTAGTTACAAAACTGTTGATAGTTTTGTAGTGAAAATAGCCAAATTTACACTAGATACACTACGAAAGTGTGGTTTCTTGTCTGTCTTGTCAGATTAGCTGTTAGGTGTCAGAAAATTGTTGGGAAAGGATAATTCAGATGCCATTTGAGTCATGGAGGGATAAAATCAAAGTACATGCTCAGGTCTGTAGTCATCATGATCAGTTTAGGTATGTATGAGTCATCATCGAGTCATGAAAAGACATAAAAACTTCAAAGCCTTTCCTAATTCATTCATTTCTAATTTCTCATTCCTTCTTATGTGATATTGAGCTCTGGAAAGCTATTGCACTAAGCCAAAGTTGTGGTTGGTGTTTTCAAAGGTATATATTGAGCACTATCAAGCAAGGCTACAAATTATGAAGCGAGGCTGCAAATCATCAAGCGAGGTTGTGAATACATTAAAGAAACCATGGAATAAAAAATAAGGACAAAAAAGGGTGGCCAATGTCTCAGATATGAACCTACATATATGAATTTGATCAATGAATACCAAATAGTAGTGGAAGTCTTCAGAAGGACAGGTTGCCTACAGTTTTGTGAGAAATTACAAGGTTTCCATACACAGGTTTCCAAATATTTTGCTTTGAATTTTAGTGGAACAACCACCAAAGCAGGAATGCTCAATCTGTCCATCACACCAGAGGTTATTGCAGCTACTACAAAGATTCCAAGAGGATAGGAGAGGTGGTTCAAATGTTTCAAGTTTAACATGGAGCAATGCAAAGTGTTTAAGAAGCCTGAACATACTGAAATGGATCTCTCCAATGTTATTCCAAGAAGCTGCATAAAGGAAAACTATTCAAAATTGTTGCTCATCATCTAAAAGTACTTTACTTGTGAAGGGATATACCACAAAGTCTACTCATATCATTTCAAGTTACTTCTACACTTTACTGCATAGCAGAGTGAACCATTGATAACAAAACCAAATGAACTTGCAAGAGTAGAACCAAGTGAGCCAATTGTGATGGAGCCAGAGAAATTGCAGAGTTTTGACACACCAAAAGTCTCACCTGCAAAACAGAAGTCAAAGGTGGTCAAAACTGCAAAAAAAAAACAAGATGTCAGTAAACAAGGAACAAAAAGGAGGACAAGAAGCCAAACAATGGCCTTAGAAGAGAAAACAGTGGTTGTAGAAGACAAATCAGTAGCTAAAGGAAATCTTGAAGATATCTTACATGCCATTTACATAGAAGAAAAAACGATAGTCTAGGCTGAGGACATAGAGGAAGGTGGACTGAAGTTAAAAAAGGCTAAATCTGCAAAGAAATTATAATTTGAGGGAGAAGATGCAGGTTTTATGTTCCAAGCAAGAAAGCCTATGACAAGGTAGGCTAGGAAGCTATTAGAGAGCATAAAAGAGGTTCCACCACCTACTGACACAGTTCAAACACCACAGGATGTCATTGACCTTTCATCACCTGCAGAGAAAGATAAAATTAACAAAACAAAGAAAGGAAAAGAGAAGGTGATACAAAAAATAGAGTTACAACTCCTTGAAGAACAATTGAAACTGGCCAATCATGAAATTTTTGTTATGAAAAGAGAAGTAAGGAAACACAGTGTAGAGAAGATTCAGTTTGAAAAGATGAAAGAAATTTGGGAAGAACAGGTTGACACTGTTTCCAAGACTTGGGATAACACACAACAACTTATCAAATGGACCATTTTAGTGAGGAAAGAGACCAAACATGTCAGGAAGATGAACATGCATCTGAAAGCCACCAATGGAAGGTTGAAATATCAGGTTAAGGGCCTCTACGAGAAGCTTGAACTAATTCATGAAGAGTTAGAGAATAAAGGCCTTAAAATGACAGTGCTTGAAGAACCAATAGCTCAACCAATCATAAATGAGGAATAAATGACTCAAGGATCATAAGGTGAGCTGGTTTATGGTTTTTAAGGCTAATGATATGATAAATACAAGTTTTTGGCACTTAGAGGGTTCATTTTTTAAATTACACAAAAATATGGAATTTCAGCACTTTTCAGCAGTTTCATAGTGTGCCTGGGTTTGAAGAACAACAAAACACTACGAAACTATTGCAGCTTTTCTTCTTGCATTTAGAACCAGTTTTGGTAGCTTTCAAGAGGTGAAATCTGTATGGGAGATGTTTCTAAGGATTATGAAGACCATGCCAAAGAAAAGAATAAAAAATATTGAGGGTGAATGGCATTTTTGTAGCGCTACGAAAGTACGCTACGAAACTGCCTTACTTTCATAGCATACTATGTGGGAGCCTTTTAAGAATATTTTTGTGTATCTATGGACAACTGGGTATTATCCAAGTGTTAGAAGATCATGATAATAGTCATTCAACATTTAAATACCACGAAATAAATATAAACTAGCAGCCAAAGCATTCGTGGAAGAAGAAGACCAGTTTGCCTAAAAAATAGGGTTTTGTTTCCAGTTTTAGAGGAGATCAATTAAGTGGTCATATAGTGATGAGTCCCATCACCCCAATTCGAACATGTGAAAGCATACTTGTCAAATATGTAATTGATTTAGAAGATAAGGTTGTTAAATGTAATAATGAGCAGTTTGAGTCCTATTAGGAAAAGGACTTTCAAGTAGGATAGCTATCATTTTGTCATTAAGTAGATGTTTTATGGTTATGCAAGGTGTCATTAGGAAAAAAATTGATGAATCTAGCTAGGAGGCAGATCATCTCATGATGTAACAAGTATATTAAAGGGAATAGAGTCGGATTTTTCAAGGGTAGGAATTTTTTTGGAAAAACTACAACTTTATGTAATTTGACTGTTTCAGCAATACAGAGATTTGTTTCTTGACCAACCTGAGATCCTGATTGATTTTTTAGTGCCTACCTATCTTATCTATATCTTTTATGTATTCCATTTGCAGTGGTTTTCATTTATAGTAATCATAATTCATTCATGTAATGCTCTGACTTTAGATGAATTGACTGTGTATTTTCCTGTTTCATGTGTGTGTCTACTACTGCTAAAAACTCTTACCTACCTTAGCTTCCATGTCAAGTGAACTCACTACTGAATCACTGAAAGTGTTAACTCCATAAGCCCAATGTTTACATACTAGTACTATTTTCAACCTACACTCATCATAAGCAAGTTGATTCCCAAATAGAGTTAGCCATCTAAATATATCTTTATTCAATATCATTAACCCTTTGAGAGAGCCCTCTCAGACTGAAGAGGCTAAGCTTCAGTCTAAATATTGGTTTCAAACAGTTACATGAGATTGTATGATTAGTAGCCTATCAGGTGTAATTTTGTGATAACATTTTGGTGCATCTGTTGGGAGCCTGAAGATTATACTTTCCCGAAATTTTGAAGCTGAACTTTTGAAGGTAGCAGGAGGTCAGGAAGTTGTTCAAGGCTATATCTACCTTGATTACTCCATTCAAAATTCCTATGATGAAAGGTGGATTCAAGAAGGAGATACACGAAGACTAATCTTGACCCAGATCCACCTACCATTGTGTACAATCCAAACACCATCTCCAGAGGCAGTCAAGGCATTTATGAAATATCAGGTACTCCATTACATACAAAATCCTTGTCCTATGAAGTTGTAAGAACTCTTGAAGATAAAATATTTGATGATAAAATTCAGGAAGTCTTGTTTAGGTCTAAAAGTGAAAAATAATTAACTGAAATTGTCTTACACCTACATAGGAGAGGTATTAATACCTCGGTCTTAGTGACACAAAAAGATAAAGAAGAGTTTTGGGAAGCAGTCACTTCTGAGTTGCTGTTGGAAAGAGTCTCTTTGGATGGGTTGAAGGAGCTTGACCCTTTTGAAATTTTGTTGAGAAGAAAAACTAGTTTTCCTCTTCCTGATTTGAGTTTAATTGTTAGTGGACAATAAAGACCAAACAAACCTCCTCCTAAAAGTTCCTCTTCCTCTACCGTTGTTGTCCCTAAAACTACCAGCGTCCCATTCATCATGGCAGGAAATGTACCTCCTCCACCTGCTGCACCATCTAGATATTTCCCTCTTATTCTTCCAATTGTCCTACATTCCCTTCCTAGCAAATGCTCTGCTAGAATAAAAACTTGGGGAAGTGATGAAGAGATTAAAACTGAAGAACATGTAAATCAGTTTAATGAATCTATAGATAGGGATGAGGTTGACCATGAGGATGTCAAGATGAGATTGTTTGCTCAGAGCTTTACTGGTGAAGGTAGGAAGTGGTTCAAAGCCCTTACTCCTGGAAGCATTCATAATTGGAATAAACTTGAAGATAACTTTTTGAAGAAATGGGGTAATAGAACTAATATTGTATGAGCCCTCAATAAGTAAAATAGTTTGAGAAGATTTATTGATGAAACTGTCCAAAATTTTTCAAAAATATTTAGCAAAGTTTATGATACTATTCCTACCCATTTAAAACCTCCACAAGCCTTAGCTCAAATGGGATATGCTGAAGCTTTTGATTATGAATTTTCAATACTGCTGAGAGAGAGAGAGAGAATTCCCTTCACTTGATGAAATACAAAATGATGCAGTGAAGGTGGAGGTCAATATGATAGCAGTAAAAAAATCCAATATGGGTAAGACTAAGTTGAAAGAAGAAGATAAGCCTTCCACCTCTGATGACAAATTTGATTCAATGATGAATATAATGGAAAATTTGATGGATAGGCTTACCCTTGGGAATACCTCTGCTCCTCCTGCACAACATGAGCCTCAGTTTAGAAATCCTCAATTCAGAAGTCCTCAAAACCAACAAAGGCCAAGGGAAAACAAAAATCAATAGCCTGACCCTCCAGTGAGACCTCATTTTCAGCAGAACTTAGTTGATGAAGATGATGAACTGGAAATTCCAAAAGATTCCATTCATTGTCTATATGAAAACATGTATGGGATATTCTTGACTAAGGAGGAACATGATGAGTTAGACCATGAAGTGAATAAGGGTGAGGAAACATCTGATTATTTTAAAGGTATCAACATGCAATATTTGAGATGCAGAAACAATACAACCTCAAAAAAAGAAATGTGCCAATCACTGCAAACAAAGTACAACCTAATAAATATGCCCCCAAAGCTACTGAGGGTAAGAAAGATACACCACCTCCTCCTCCTATCAAAGAAACTTAAAAATATGCTTTGGTTTTTAGTTTGGAGAGTGAAATTTCTAAGATCAAAATACCAGTACCTTTTGGAGAAATTCTTAAGATAAATAAATGCAGAAGTAAGATTGTGAAAATGTTGAATTCACAACCAGGAGTTGTTGATATCTTAAATATTCAAGAATATCATCCAACCATATACTTGGGGCAAAGATTAGAAGATGAGAAGAATGAGGAGATGACTCCTTTTTATGTTAGCCTTATCATTAATGACATGACATTGCATAATTGCATGTTGGATTCAGGGGCCTCTCACAATCTTATGCCTAAAGTAATCATAGAGAGGATGGGGTTAGAAATTACTAGACCATATAAGGATTTGTTTTCCTTTGACTCAAAAAGATTTCAGTGCATTTGTTTAATTAAAGATGTTGTTGTTGGTCTTACACAAGTCCTTGCCAAGACAGTTGTCATGGATATTGTGGTAGCATACATTTCACCAAATTTTGGCATGCTATTATCAAGGTCATGGGCAACAAAAATCAAAGGTACAATGCAAATGGACCTTACTTATGCCACCATTCCTATTTTTGGTGAGAAAATGATAATTTATAGAGAAACAAGAATAGCTTACATGGTGAGTAGTAAAGATAAACCTCAGAACTTTGCAATTTATTCTCTTGATACTGAACTTGGATCTGATATTCTTTTCAATGAGTTGAATAATGATGCAAAAGATGAAAATAAGGTAGAAAATTGTTAGATAATCAAATATTACAGAGTAATGAAACACATAAAATATGCAGAAAACACAAACACACAAAACACATAAAACCGTAGAGACACATATATATGTGGTTCACCCATTTTGGGCTACGTCCACCTCGAACAACCATTCCTTCTTTTCTATTATCCAGAAAAATGGAGAGACACAACCTACAACAGATCTGTTGTAATATCCTCTATTCTCTCTCACAGTCTCCCTATCTGTTTCTCTCTCCAATAATACACATACAATACACAGTTGCAATACAATACCCTCATACAAGCAAGGGGTTGCCTTCTAGGGCAAAAAAACCCTAAACTAAACATAACTTATACCGTCAGATCATTCGCCTAATGAACGGCCCAGATTGACTAGAAATTACTATACTTTTGCAAGTAAATTTTACATCTGTTTTTAGCTTCGGGGGCGTTTCCCCCGAAAACCCCCACTAGTGGGGGCCTCCATAAAGTCGCAGCCGCCCCCCCTAGACCCCCCAGGTAGTGTTTAATTACGGGTGGCATTTCAGCCCCCATTAAGGTATAGGTGTCCAACGCTGTGATACAAAATAAACAAGATAATCAGGCTCCACACCCAACAAAAATCAGCAATCTATAATTCAGCAGACCGAAAATCAGCAATAAGAAGATCAGCAAATCAGTGAGGAGAAGGCGAAATGTTGGTGGTTGTTTCACTTTGATGGATCAAAAGGAAGAGAGGGGGCAGGAGCAGGGATTTGGATCACAATTCCAAATGATGAAAGTAAGTTATTTTCTTACAAACTGAATTTTTATTGCACAAATAACATGGATGAGTCTGAATCTTTGATTTTGGGCTTAGAAGTTTTGAAAAGAATGGGTGCTCAAAAGATTTCTGTTTTTGGAGATTCTAAATTAGTCATTAAACAAGTTGAAGGTGTGTATCAAACAAAGGATGTGAGAATGAGGGAATACATAAATTTAGTCATGGATATGTTGGAAAATTTCCAAGAACATTCATTTATTGTTAAGAGTAGGGATCAAAACTCCATTGCTGACTACGTAGCTGTCTATGCAAATATTTTCATTATTCCCATACATTCCACTGAAAAATATGAGTTTGAGGTTCGCCATAGACCATCTATTCCTGATAACATTATCCACTGGCAAGTATTTTAGGATGACCAACAAGTAAAGAACTTTATTGAGCTGAAAGAAGAGTTTGAAAATATACAAGTAGATCAAAAAAACTTGCTTGCTGAGTCTAAGAGAAATTTTGAAGTTTTACAACTGAAGAATAACTCTATACCCAAAGGCCCCATACCCCTTGAGAAGTTTTTTGATCAGAATGATGTGTTCAAATATCCTAGGATACAAGCTGATGATGAATAGGTAGAGAGTTGTAACATTGGTATAGTAGCTATGCCAAAAATGATTAAAATTTCATAGTTTCCTTCAGTTGGTATGAAGCACAAATATATTGAGATGATGAAAATATTAATATATTTTTTTGCTTCGAGTTATGCTGATTTGAAGAAATATGACCCTACTATCATTCAACATACTATTCCCATTAAGGAAAATTAAAATCCTTTCAAGCAAAAGCTAAGGAGGATTAATCCACTTCTCATGCCTCTGATTGAGAAGGAAATCAAGAAACTCTTTGATTCCAAAATGATTGTTCCAATCAGATTCTCAAAGTGGCTTGCAAACTTGGTTCCAGTCAGAAAAAATAGTGGAGAAATCAAAATATGCATTGACTTCATAAACTTGAACAAATCCTCTTTGAAGGAAAACTTCCCTCTCCCAAAGATGGACCAAATTTTGTAGAACATTGTTGGTTCCCTAAGGATTTCTATTATTGATGACATGTACATCCATAAGATTAGGAATAAACAACCTTTACCACACCATGGGGCACATTCATGTATGCCAAGATGCCCTTTGGTCTGATGAATGCGAGAGCTACCTTTCATACAGCAATAGACATTTATTTTTCTGAGGAGAAGGAAAAAATGGTAGTTGTCTACTTAGATGACATAACAGTCTTCTCAAGGAGGGAAGAAGATCACCTGAAGCACCTAAAAAGAATTATGTTGAAGTGTAGAAAGTTTGGCATTTCTCTCAATCCCACCAAATTTTTTTTTGCTTTAACTTTAGGTAAATTACTTGGACACATTATTTCTAAATATGGGATTAATATTCATCCAAACGGGGTCAATGCAATTCAGAAAGTGGATTTTCCTAGGAGAAGAATGGAGATTCAGTATTTTCTTCGAAAGGTAAATTTTGTGAGGAGATTTATTCCTAATTTTGCTGAGATTGTAAAGGACATAACAAGGATGCTGAAGAAAGGAGTTGACATCAAGTGGACAGCAGAAGCAAAACACTCATTTGAGGATATAAAAAAGGCACTCACCCTAGAACCAATGTTGATCAGCCCGGATTTCTCAAAAGAATTTCTGGTCTTTACTTTTGCATAAGAAAATACAATTGCTAGAGTTTTGTTGCAGAAAGGACAGCAAGGTATTGAGCAGCCCATTTCATTTTTTAGTAGCAAATTAGCTAAATCAGAGCTGAGGTACAACATCTTAGAGAAGCAAGCTTATGCTTTGGTTAAGGCCATCAAAGATTTCAGAATTTACATTCTGCATTCTCATATTATAGCTTTTGTTCCTAATGTTTTTGTAAAAGACATCCTAATTCAAGTTGATCCTGATGGTAAGAGGGGGAAATGGATTGCTAACTTACTGGAATATGATATATAGATCAAGAAAACAAAATTTTTCAAAGGACAAGGTCTATAAAAGCTGATGGCATAGTCAAACATTGACTGTCTTGACATGAATTTAATTGCAGAAATTTCAGATGAAGAGGAATAATTGATCCCCATTGAAGAAAAATATATCATTTCAGATTGGTACAAAGACATAGTTTTTGTCTTACATCATCATAGAGCACGTGCTCAGTTTACAAAGTCCAAGGCAAGATTTGTGAAGTTAAAATCCTTGAGGTATTGCATCATTGACAAAAATCTGTATTGGAGGGACACCAGTGGTATTTTGTTGAATTATTTGTTGGAAGAGGAGGCTGATAAATTGATTGAGGATTTCCACAAAGGATATTGTGGAGGTCATCATTATTGGAAGGATACAACAAAAAAGATTCTCAGAGTAGGGTATTATTGGCCTACAATGTTTAAAGATGTCTACAGAAAGATTGTTGCCTGCCATGAATGCCAGATTTTTTATGGTAAGAAGAAGCTTGTACCTTTACCCTTGATGCCTATTTATGTTGAGGTGTCATTTCAATAGTGGAGGCTAGATTTTATTGGTGATATTCATCCATCATGATCAGTTCATCATCTCTGGATTCTGACAGAAACTGACTATTTCACCAAATGGATTGAAGCAATCCCAACTGGGCAAGAAAATGATTCTATTATTATTTCATTTTTGGAAAATAATATATTGTCTAGATTTGGCTGTGCTATGAAGATCATCACTGATAATGCTCAGGAATTTAAGTATAATATTATGATTAGTTTTTTTCATCAATGACATATTACTCTTGGGAATTCTACTGCATATTATCCATAAGGGAATGGTCTTGCTAAATCTTCTACAAAGAGCATTGTGAGGATTATTAAGAAAGTGTTGCAGGAAAATAAGAAGTCATGGCATTTGACGCTGACGTATGCTCTATAGGTTGATAGAGTGGGAAAAAAGAGGTCAATTGGAACTTCACATTATGAGCTGGTATATGGAGCTGAAGCTATCTTTCCTACATCCTTCGGAGTGCTTGTCATGAAGCTGCTACAAGGATTGGAGGAGGAGCCAAATGTAATTCAGAGAAGGATCAATCAACTGATAGCTTTACAAGATAAGAGGGAGGAAGTTTATAACAGTAATCAACAATCTCAAAATAGAATCAAGAATACATTTGACAAGAAGGTCAACGAAGAATATTTTCAAATCCAAGATGTGGTTTTGAAATGGGAGGCCAGGATAGAAGAGAAGAGGAAACATGGTAAGTTTGAGAATATTTGGAAGGGTCCATTCAAAGTAGTTTCATTCCATGGGAACAACACTTACATTCTGCAGGAGATGGATGGACAACCATGTACTGCAGGGCCTGTCAATGGCAAGTTTTTGAAGCACTACTCTTCTTAAAATCTGCTAATCATTCATTCCATTGTATATATTCCATTTTATGTTTTTATATGCTAATAATGACAATCTGAATCATCAAGCTTGAGCCCGAGGCGAAGGCCACTATTGTTTGAAGAAAAATCTTGGCAGTTTCAAAGTTTTTTGTTTTTTTCAAGAAAATGGATAGTAGCACTAGAACTACTAGTTCTTTGGTGTACCACTGGGGCACACCATCCCAAGTGGAGCCACTGTTATCACCCAAAGAAAATGAAGCATCATTTGACAAGGTTAAATAGGTTCATGTGTCAAAAATAAGGTTGTAGGATTTATTTTTTATATGCTTGGTCAAGGGAAATATTAAATTTTTCTTGTTTAGGTTTACCCTAGGGTCTAAACCGACTCATTTTCAAACTCCTTCATGTCACATCACTCATTATTTTCTGACTGATTTCAATTTCCAAGAATTTTGTACCGAAAATTCCATTTTATCCAAGAAACCACAATTTCATAGCGAAATACACTATGAAAAGTCACTTTTTGCTATGAAACTGCTGATAGTTTTGTAGCGAAAAAAACCAAATTTGCACTAGATATGATATGAAAGCGTGGTTTCCTATCTTTCATGTCATTTTAGATTTTAGGTGTCAGAAAATTGTTGGGAAAGGATAAGTTAGATGCCATTCAAGTCACAGAGGGATAAAATCAAAGTACATGCTCAGGTCTGTCATCATCATGATCAGTTTATGTATGTATGAGTCATCATTGAGTCATGATAAGACATCAAAACTTCAAAACCTTTCCTAATTCATTCATTTCTCATTTCTCATTCCTTAATGCGTGATATTTAGCTTTGTAGAGCTATTGCGCTAAGTCAAAGCTGTGGCTGGTGTTTTCAAAGGTCTACATTGAGCACTATCAAGCGAGGCTGAAAATTATCAAGAGAGGTTGCAAATCATCAAGCAAGGTTGTGAAGACATTAAAAAAACCATGGTAGAAAAAATAAGGACAAACAAGGGTGGCCAATGTCTCAGATATGAACCTGTAGATATGAATTTGATCAATGAAGACCCAACAATAGTGTAAGTCTTCAGAAGGACAAGTTGCCTACAGTTTTGTGAGAAATTACAAGGTTTCCATACACAGGTTTCCAAAGAGTTTTTTTTGAATTTCAGTGGAATAGCCACCAAAGTGGGAATGCTCAATATTTCTATCACACTAGAGGTTATTGCAACTGCCACAAATATTCCAAGAGGACAGGAGAATTGGTTCAAAGGTTTCAAGTTTAACATGGAACAGTGTAAAGAATTTATGAAATCTAAACATACTGAAATGGATCTCACCAATGCTATTCCAAGAAGCTGCATAAAGGAAAACTATTCAAAAATGTTGCTCATCATCCAAAAGTACTTTACTTGTGAAGGGAGATACCACAAAGTCTACTCATATCATTTCAAGTTACTTCTGCACTTTACCGCAGAGCAGAGTGAACCATTGATAGCAAAACCAAGTGAGCCAATTATGATGGAGCCAGAGAAATTTTAGAGTTTTGACACACCAAAAGTCTCACCTGCAAAAGATAAGTCAAAGGTGGTCAAACCTACAAAACAAAAACAAGATGTGAGTAAACAAGGAACAAAAAGGCGGACAAGAAGCCAAACAGTGGCCTTAGAAGAGAAAAAAGTGGTTGTAGAAGACAAAGTATTAGCTAAAGGAAATATTGAAGATATCTTACATGCCATTGACATAGAATAAATTCCTATAGTCCAGGCTAAGGACATAGAGGAAGGTGGAAAGAAGTTAAAAAAGGCTAAATCAGCAAAGAAATTAGAATTTGAGGGAGAAGATGCAGGTTTTATGTTCCAAGAAATAAAGCCTATGACAAGGCATGCTAGGAATCTATTAGAGATCAGTAAAGAGGTTTCACCACCTACTGAAACAGTTCATACACCACAGGAGGTCATTGACCTTTCATCACCTATAGAGAAAGATAAAATTAGAAAAACAAAGAAAGGAAAAGAGAAGGTGATGTAAAAAATAGAGTTACAACTCCTTGAAGAACAATTTAAATTGGCCAATCATGAAATTTTTGTTATGAAAAGAGAAGCAAGGAAACATAGTGTAGATAATATTCATTTTGAAAAGATGAAGGCAATTTTGGAAGAACAGGTTAACATTGTTTCCAAGACTTTGGATAACATACAACAACTTATCAAATGGACCATTCTAGTGAGGAAAGAGGCCAAACATGTCAGGAAGATGAACACACATTTGAAAGCCACCAATAGAAGGTTGAAATATCCATTTAAGGACCTCCAAGAGCATCTTGAACTAATTCATGAAGAGTTAGAGAATAAAGGCCTTAAAATGATAGTGCTTGAAGAACCAATAGCTCAACCAATCATAAATGAGGAAAAAATGCCTCAAGGATCATAAGGTGACTTGGTTTATGGTTTTAAGGCTAATGATATGTTAAAAAAAATGTTTTGGCAATTAAAGGGTTCATTTTTCAAATTACACAAAAATATGGAATTTCAGCACTTTTCGGCAGTTTCGTAGTGTGCCTGGGCTTGAAGGACAACAAAACGCTATGAAACTACTGTAGCTTTTCTTCTTTCTTTTTGAACCATTTTTAGCGGCTTTCAGGAGGTGAAATGTGTATGGGAGGTTTGTCTAAGGATGATGAAGACCATGCCAAAGAAAAGAATAAAATATATTGAGGGTGAATGGCATTTTTGGGGCGCTACAAAACTGCCTTACTTTTGTAGCGTATTGTGTGCGAGCCTTTTAAGAAGATTTTTTGGTATCTATGGACAAATGAGTATTATCCAAGTTTTAGAAGATCATGATAATAGTAATTCAGCATTTAAATACCATGAAATAAATATAAATTAACATCCAAATCATTCGTGGAAGAAGAAGACCAGTGTTGGAACAAGGTCCTCCAAAGGCTACGAATTGGGACAGTTTTGAGTATTTTTGTATAGTTTTTCATATTTTAGTCTATCATAGCAGTTTTGCGGTGGGAAAAAGCCTTGAAAGCATTGTAATGGGTCAAAGGGTATGCCTAGAGTCCGCAAACCATGGTTTGTGGACCACAGGAAAGATTAGGCTAGATTGTTATAAATAGAAGGACATTTTGAGTCAATAGAGGCAGGAAGATTGATGCGAACTGCGAATTAGTAGATCTATTTGGATTATTGGGGAAAATACTCCTACTATTTGTGTGCACGGAGATCCTTAGTCCTGATGTGTGCATACCCTTCTGCTATGTGCACAGGTTGGGTTTTGGGTATTGTAAAAGGATCTGAAGGACTAATGAAAGCGGAAGGTTGTTGATATGAATATCTGTTATGTTATGCATGGTTCTGTGTTAAGCTACGAACATAACTGTGTTATTGGCTTATGCTAAGTTGACATCTGTCTCTTATATTTTATGAAAGAATATCTATGTTAGTTACGTTACTGTTCTGTGAATTTATGACCTGTTGATTGTTGTGACTATACTTGGTATTGTGCATGTGGATGCGAAGGGATCTTTAGATCTGAATTCTGGGATATATGATCGAGTAATTGTAATGTTGAACATAGCTCTGCTTGACTTACCTACCCTCTCCCAGGGTGCAAAAACTTGGTTCCATCACCCTCCCATACTGCTTTAGGTGAGACTTTGGCCTGCACATGTAGGCCATTACCGAAAGGACTAGTATTATAGGGGCTTGTTGACAAACCTTAACGTCTGAACCTGGTTCAGGACCCCTTGAGCCAGCAAATGGTTCCGTTTCTGGGACCTAGAGCATTTTGAGAGAGGGATCAGGAAATTCCAAGGCTGTATTGGAAACCTGAAAGAAAATAAATTGATGAATGGTTTGAACAACAACTTCAGGAATTCACAGTAAAAGAGAACTGCAGTAAGAGGGTGACTGCTGAAGAGTGGAAGAATACGTATATTTTCATGGATATCTACGAGATCTTCTTTGTAACAATTACGATCGAGCTCAAGGAGTGGCTCGCAAGGTTGGTTTAATTTCAAAAGTGTTGGAAGGACAAGCAGGTTACGCAGTGGACCCTTGAATTGTTCCAACAGTTAGAAAAGACTGATAACACCATCACTCGCATGGTGGACCACTGGGTAGGTACTGTGCTAGGAGGGTTCGTAACAAAATTTTCCATCGATAAGTTTGTCTCCTACTCCGAAGCAGAGCAAAGATTCTTCAAGGGTTTCCGGGGTAAGTTTCTGAGGACCTTACCACTGCTGATTAAGATATTACTATGCAAGAAGAGTATTCTATGCAGCCACACCGAATGAATGACCTCTAGTCTAGACGGAAGTATGACATGAAGCAGCAAGTACTATCGGACCAACAAAGAAGGAGACAAATCTGTCCACAGTCTGGTAAGAGAAGTAGCACGCAAAGTCCTCTGGCCACACCACTTTCAAATCAACATAGGGGTAAGAACTCACCGATGCCTCCACCACCACCAAAAGGCGACATGGATGCACACATGAAGTTGTCTACTTTTAAGGGTGTGGGAGATGAAGACATGGATCAGTTCTGGTTTGTAGCAGGATCGATTTGGACTGCGCAGAATGTAGCTAGTGATATGGTGAAGAGGGCACAACTGTCCTTAGCCTTTGAAGGAAGAGCTTTGGACCAGTACATGGGATATATCGGCCAGCATGCAAATGTTACCATTGAAGAGATTAATAATGCCTTGAAGAAAAAATTCAAGAAGCCTAAGTCCTACTCTCAAATAGTGGTTGATCTAAAAGATTTCAAGCAGGGGCCCTCTGAGTTAGTGTGGAAGGTCGATCAACAACTTAAGAAGGTGATCGGATAATGAGGGTTCTATTATGATGACAAACAACACACGGAGTGGTTCATTGTTATGTTGCTCCCTCACCTGCGCGTACATATGGGTCATCAAACTTTCAAATCGGAGGAAAAAGCTTTGGAGGTTTCTATAAAATTAGAAGCTGTGACAAGAGATGATGCCCAGATGGGTGTCCAACCGATCCAAGGAAAATTGGAGGCAATGCACATGGAGATCCAAAACCTGTGAAAGGAACGAGGAGGCAAATCTAGCACCGAAAAATGATGCATAAGATGTAGGATGAATGGTTGCACCAAGGATAACTGCCCTCTATTAACAGACTATATGCAGGCCAGGGGACCTATTCCGTTGCACCCTAGGGAAGTTATAGGATCAAGAGGGCCAGCGTTGTTATTCATTAGTAATTTTTTCCTTTGTAGATGACTAAATTTTTACCCTAAATTTCTAGAAACAAACTTCATGAACATTGGGAGTTCTAGAAATCTCACTGCTTTCATTATCCTTAAGATAATTGTTTTACTATTTCATCATCCCATCATGTCAAGGTAAGTTCACTACTCCCAAAGGACCCATCATGGGCTCATTCCACTCATTATCACTATGTTTTTCCACCTTTGGCCTCAGCCCTCTCCATGAAAGATAAATTTACTAAACTCCTAGGACAGGGGTGGTAAACTTGAGAGGTTATCACAGATTGTAAAAACATTCATGAATAGAAAACTTTCTTCCTCACCAAGACCCTCACCAAGCTAAAGATCCTCTTGTCCTAGGCCGATCACCCTGTCTAAACAAGAAATCAGTATGTCAGAGGTAGAGTTTAATGAAAATAAATATGGTGACAACAGCAATGAAGAAAAAGATAATGATGATGGAATTGATGAAGACATTGGGGCAAAAAACAGAGTCTAAAGGGGAAGAGCAGCAGGGTGACAATGGAGACCAAGGAGGTAATGAAGAGAATGATGAATATGGCAGCCAACAAGAAGGTTCACATGAAAACCATGAGGAAAAGTACTTGTACATGACAGTAAGCACAATAATGGTGCAAATAGTGATGACATGACAGAAGATGATGATAAGTGAAGAAACAAATGAAAATGATGAGGAAGTAAAGGAACAAACACAAGAAATTGATAAGGCTACAAAATAATTTGAAAATGAAGGCATTTACCAAGATAGTGATACAAATGAGACAATCAATGATAGTTGTCATGACTGACATGACACTCATCATGCGTCCATCATTTTCCAAGAACTCATTCCAAGAGTCAAGCTATTTGTCACTCCTAGGGCTATTTTTTATTCAAACTATGATTCTGAGCTAAAATAGATGCATTTTACAAAAGTGAGAGAGGTTTTTTTCCATCATAGGTCCAATAATAAAACCTCCATTCCTTTTTTACACAGGTATCAAGGTTTGGGAGCAATGTCAAAAATACAGGTGTCACCAGAGAATTTCTAAACTGCTAGAGTCACCTTGGAAAATCCAGTTTTTCTCATAGATGAAGTTTAAAAATGAATTTATTGATGAATCAAGTGACAACTATACTTGAAAATATTTCCAAAGAGCCATCGCGGAGCCAAATCTGACATCGGGAAGTTGGTCAAAACAACACTGCAAGTACACCTATTTTTCTGTTGAAGTGGTGCTACGCATAGAGAAATGTTCGGATTTTGGCTTTCTAACTAGGATAACGGATCTGGATCATGAAAACACAAGAATTTATTTAAATTAGACTCATTTGGATTTCCAGCAAGCCATCACTGAGCCACATCCGACATCGGGAAGTGGTCCAAAACTTGGTTGCAAAACACCCTATTTTTCTGCTGAAGTGGCGCTATGCACGGAGAAATGTTGGGAGATTTGACTTTTGGGTAGGAAAATGGCATCCACTCATCATATTTCAAGAATTTATAGAAATTAGACTCATCAGGATTTCCAACGAGCCATCATGGAGCCAAATTTGACATCGGGAAGTGGTCCACAACTTGGTTGAAAAACACTCTATTTTTCTACTGAAGTGGCGCTACGCACAGAGAAATGTTGGGAGATGTGATTTTTGAATAGGAAAATGGCACCCAAGCAGCAAAAATCAAGAAATTTCTGGAAATTAGACTCATCAAGCTTTCCAACAATCCATCACCGGCCCAATTCCAACACCGGGAAGGCCTCCAAATGCCCTCTGCAAAATGGCACTGCTCACAAGAGAAGTGTTTGTGCTCAACCTAGTATTCCTAAATTGAGTTCATTAATTGTCAACCAGGGTTGGTAAAATGCTGAAGTGTGGTGCACTATATGTGCCTAGGTATTTGTTTCTCACTACGTTGTGTTTAGTGTTTTATGATGTTTTTGGTTTTATGGTTTTATGTTTGAAAAGGGAAAGAACTAAGAGCTGGTGAAAAGAAGCTATTGGTTATTTAAAACAGAACAAAGCCTAAACTATGGATGAAAAACAACAAATGAAAAGCTTGATAATGACTTCATTGAAAGAAAATAAATCACAACATGAGCTTGAAATTATCCAATTCATTCATTAAAGGTGTGTTGGAAGAGCTTGAGAAATGGACAAGTTAAGTGTAAATGAAGTTCTCCTAATTAAACAATCAACTCACAATATTACAAAATGATTATTTGTAACACAGTAAGGTTTCTATTCTAGATTAACCTATGATTTTGAAGTTACCCTATTCTGCAACTTGAATTATCACTTCTAGGCCTTATTCATAAGTTTTGAGATTTTCTAAAATGATGCTTGGGAAAAAGGCTATAAGTGAGTTTGTAAAAGATTTGCAGAGTGATCAAAGCCTTAAACTGGTATTACTGACCCCTGTTCATGTGATGATGTATCAATATATATTCAGAACAAAAGTAAGTTTGTAAATAATGAAGGCCGAGAGACTAATTTTTACAACTAATACTACTTGAAATACAATGGATAACCTAGGCTAGAAAGTGGTCTATCAATCTTAAAAGACAGTGACTACAACTTAAACTAGAATTCCATTAATCTTTTCTTGAAACAAAATGAACTGAGACTGAACTAGAGTGCTTCTAATCTACTTGAAGTACAGTGAACAGAGTTAAACTAAAATTCCATTATCAAACTGGAAATGTAGTGACAGAGCTGAACTAAATGCAATCAACCTCCGGAGTGCTATAACTAAATTAACATGCAACTAGTCTATGGAATTCTACAGCCCATCTCGTTCAATAGGAATGATATTTTGGAATAGTTTGTAAAACAAGTATGGTTGTATTATTCAATGCAATTGAACATAAACATAAGATTGAAAGCAAATACAACTAGAATATAAGACACCACAGCTGTTTCTTATTCATTTTTAATGATGTTTTGGAAGAGTTTGTAAGAGTAAGACTGGCTGTGACACTTAGTGTAAACGAGCATAAATCATGAAATTCGAAAGGAAATACAACTAAAATCTACAACACCACAGCTATGCCTTATTCATCGTGATGATATTTTGGAAGAGTTTATAAGAGTAAGTCTAGCTGTGATGATTAATGTAAATAAGCATGAAACATGAACTTCAGAAACCTGCTTAAGCTAGAAATGAAAAACGAGACTAAAATACTTATCTAAGTCGTATGAACAAAGCTGCTCAGGTAGCAGGGGCCCTCTACCACCGGAGTAGCACGCAAAATCTACTTCAAGATTGACTCAGCCTTTTAATAAAATGGTACTTCTTTCATTAAAAGATGAATTACTTCAAAACGGAGTGTTTTCAGACTTCTGAAATCTAGCAATCAAACACAAAATCTAACCTTGTCCCTCGGTTTCCTGAGCCATATTTGTAACAAATTTACATAACTGTCTTGAGATAACCTAGGGATAATTGTCTTTCCAAATAAAAACCAAACTAGGACTCTGATGGTGGTCACGTAATACAATTAAGGACATCTGGACTGTCCTTGTCCTATTAGGAGTCTCTCTCCTAGTTTGAGTTCCCACGTACATAACCGCCTACAGAATTCCATTCAAACTTTGTGGAGAGCAACACATGATGAGGGAATGATGTGGAATATGACCATATGTGTTTTCCTCTGAGATGACACCTGAAACCTGCGTAAACATGAAGACAGCTGTAGGATCGGCAACTAGCTACAGAATGTCTGCATTCTGTAGCTAGATCTAGTTCAAAAAGTACTACAATGACAAAATCATAAAAACATAGCAAGTTAGTCATGATATTAATTCTTAAATTTTTTTTAACTAATTCTACTGATCATTTGAGCCCGTGATTAATAATGGACAAAGGAAATGGAGTGGAATGTGGTGGAAGAAAGAACATCTTTGGAGCTCAACATACCCCCACTGCTAGATTCTTGCATGTCCTCATGCAACTATTCCATGAACTCTGAGACCTCTGCAAGGACATCCAACCCTCTTCTTCTACTTTGCCTGGCATTCAAAGGCCTTCTAGGCTTCCTTATGACTAACTTGAATCTCAAATTTGTGAGTGCCCTGGTTAACTTTTTATTTCTCTTCTTCAATTTTTCACTGGCCTTGTGTAACTTTTGCATTTGTAAAGACAGAGTTGAATTCATATCAGTTTTTAGTTTAACTTGCTCTCTCAGAATTTCATTCTCATTCTTGATATGTCTGTTGAGTATTTCTAACTCATATTTATCCCTCCTTAGGATATCAACTGCAGATTTTGGTGGACTAGGAGTTTTGTCTCTTCCTTCTGAAGCTCTTTTCTCTAATGTCTCAACATAGTTGTAAATTTCTTGTTGTGCTGGGTCTATTTCAGGAGCTCCTTCATCAAAATCCTCCTCAGTAGGTGTTTCTTCATCCTCTATGTTTATGACTCCAGTTTGTTTAACCTTTTTTTTCTTTAGTATCCCTCTAAGTCTGTGGCTCCTTCTCGGTTGGGATGGCCCTTCTCTTTTCTCTCTGGCAAATTTTCTTATTATCCTCTCTTTCTTGAGCTGCTTCTTAATCTGAGTCAATTTCTCAGAAATCATTTCTTCACTACTTTCTTGTATTGTTTTTCCAGTTTCAGTTTTGGAGGTTTTCCATCTTCTGCTTCTTTTTGTAGGTTTGTCTTCAGGTGGAGGTTCATTGGGTTCTTCAAAGTGATTTCTCACTAAGAACTCTTCCCAATTATCTCCCATTTTTCTCAAATGATGTTCAATCAAAATTTTGACTAAAACATGGTGGTATAAGGTTGTTTCCAGAAATTGAATTCTCTTTTCAACACTTGAGGCCATTTTCTTTAAACTATGAAGCAAGAAAAAGGGCAAATTGAGTTCTTCTTCTAGGAAATGCATTATCAACTGAATATGATAGACATAGAAAGTACCATATCTTCCTTCACAAGTGATGAATTTTTGCAAGATAAGCAACATGTTCCTCCATTTTTTCTTTAGTGCAAAGCTAGGGATACCCTTTTTAAAAATGGTGACATCCATACCTGGTGACTTGAGTATCTGTTTCCATGCTTCGTTATGAAATTCTCTATTCTTGAACCACCTTTCTCCTTGTCTGGGAAATTCGGTTGCTTCTGCAATGAAGGCTTCAGTAATGGTGAATTTGATATCTCCTATCTCAACCTCAGCGCCATTGAAGGATCTTGCAAATGTTTTGGTCACCTCTTTGTGAAACCCACTAAATTTTTCAAAGAATTGCAACCACCATGCTTGTTGTAACATTTCTCTGACTTGAGGATAACCTTCCAAATACTTAGTGCCAACTGGTTCAGTCCTCACTATAAGACCCATAACTCCTCTTTCTAACCTTCAAATTGTTGCTCCTCTATTCACGGTGACAATGGTTGTTACAGAGATGCCTTTTTTTCACAGACCGGAATGGTTAAAAATTGGCTATGGGAAAGAGTGATATGGAGTGGTTACAGAATGAATATAATGAGGTGAGGATGGTGTATATGAGTTAAAAGATATCACAGAAGAAAATATCGCGGAGATATTTTGTAACGAATTCAAAATCATCATTAAATTCTTTGACCTAGTGACGTGACTAATCCAATCACTTCAATACTTTAACCGTTTAGATTTTTAAATGATCATCGGATATGGGATTTGAAATGGTGGAGTAGAAGGAGTTTTATCCAAATTTTTTGCGGGAGGTTTGTTAGGCATGATCAACAAAATTAATTAAAACAACTTTCTGAATTATTCATAACTTAACTATACTAAAATCTTTCATGATATGTCATTATAATCAAAACTTTTACCTTTGCCTTTCCTCTGATTTTTTTTCTTCATATGCTTTGTTATCTCCTTGAAAATCATTAATTTTTGAGTCTTCATAACCTTCTTGATTTTTCTTGTTGTCATGGATATGCAGGATCATTTTATTGCAGATCAGGTGATTACTAGACAGTGCCTTCAGGATCTCTGGCTGCAGAATGTCTGTCTGGCTACAGAATGTCTGACTGGCTGCAGAATGTCTGATTGATTGCAGAATGTACCTGTAAAGAACTTGAAACATGAAATGGAATGGTTTGGAGCATGAGTGGAATGTTGTATGGAATGAGTGAAGATGGATAATGAAATATGATGTAATGGAATATGAATGAAGTAAATAATGGAGTGGAATGGATCACAACTTATGAAATGGAGTGAAGTATGAGAATTGGCCTGCAATTCCTGATATGTATTATTCAATTGCAGAAAGACATCAAACTTTTAAAAATCCGGAATGGAAATGAGGTGGACCATGGAGTGAAATGAATGAAGTGTGTATGAATGAATGAAATGGAGTATGGATGAATGAATGAAATGAAGTATGGTTGAATGAAATGTAATGGACCATAAGTGAAATGGATCTGCACTTATGATTTTGTAACAACTTCTTGCAGAAAAACAAATTTGAAAAGCTAAAAGGTCAGAAAGATTCTGATTTTCACTCTACCTTTTATGTATAAACATGCTAATAAGTGATTAGTTTTCATGTTTATACTTTATTTATTTATTTATTTATTTCAATAAAATGACTTTAGAAAATTCAATTAAGTTGATGAAGAAGAAAGATTCTTCTTCATTAACTTCACATCACTGTTTTCCTGGAACTTCTTGACAAATTCTTCTCTTGAAAGTGGCTTATGATACAGCTTCAATCTATGACCATTCACAAGAAAAGTGACCTCTTCTTCATCTATTGTCCTGATTTTTATTGCTCCATTGTAAAAAAATTTCACAATTTCATATGGCCCAAGCCAATGTGTTTGGAATTTACCTTGAAAATCTTTGAACTTTGAATCAAACAAGAGAGCCTAGTCACCTTCTTTGAACTTCTTTTCCTTGATGTACTTATCATGCCATCTAGTCCTTTGTTGCTAGACTATACTTGTTTTTTGAACTGCATCTTGTCTAATCTCATCCAATTCATTAATCTGCTCCAATCTATGCTTTTGTGCCTCTGTTAGATCAAGTCCTAGCTGAACTGCCATTTTGAAAGTTTGAATCTGGAACTCTATGGGAAAAAAAACTTGCTTTCCATAAAAAATTTCATAAGGAGTATGGCATGTTGTGCTTCTCCATGTAGTTCTATAGGCCCACAAGGCTTCAGGAAGCCTATCTACCCAATCTCTTCTATGTAAATGAACAGTCTTTGTTAGGATCCCTTCAATGACCTTATTAGTAGATTCCACTTGGCCATTTTCTTGTGGATGATAGGGAGTAGATTTTCTGTGTCTGATTTTGTATGTCTCCATCAATTTTTCCACTAGCCTTGATGTGAATTGAGCTCCTTGATCTGTAACAATTTCCCTTGGGACACCAAAACGAGTAAAAATATCCTCAAAAAGAAAATTAACTATATGCTTCAGTAGCAAAAAGTAATGGCTTGGCCTCTACCCATTTGGTAACATAATCAGTGCAAACTAATATATATTTCTTTTGTCTTGATGGAGGACTAATAGGTCCTACAAAATCCAAAGCCCATTTTTCAAAAGGTTCAATATGTACCTGAGGCTGCAATGGCATCTCACCTCAAAGAGAAGGTTTCCCTACCCTTTGGCAACTGTCACACCTTTTGACATACTCTTTAGCATATTTAAAAAGGGATGGCCAATAGTATCCTAAATGAAGGACCTGATAAGCTGTCCTCTTATCAGCAAAGTGTCTGCCACAAGGTTCATCATGACATGCTTTGAGAATCTCAGGCATCTCATCTTCCCGAACACATCTCCTAATGATAAAATCTGGACCTGTCTTGTACAAATCATTAGCAACCCATGAATATTTTGCACTGTCATAAATGATTTTTGTTTTATCTCTTGCATTTATTATTGAAGGAAATTTTCCTGAAACTAAATAATTAGCAATGTCAGCAAACCAAGGAGTTTGGGTAGAAATTGCAAAAAGATATTCATCCGGAAATTGATCTTCAACTGGGGTGTCATCTTTGATGTTTTGGAGTCTAGATAGGAAATCAGCTACTGTGTTTTGTTTTCCAGGCCTATCTAGAATGGTAATGTTGAATTCTTGTAAAAGAAATAACCACCTTATGACTCTGCCATTAGTAATTGATTTGTTCATTAAATATCTAATTGTAGAGTGATCTGTGTGAACAAAAGTTTCATAGCCTGTTATATAGTGTCTGAATTTTTTTATGGCATGAACAACAGCTAAAAACTCTTTTTCAGTTACAGTATAGTTTAACTCTAAAGGAGTCAAATTTTTACTGGTATAGTAGATGGCATAAGGAATCAGGTATTTTTGTCCCAATACTGCTCCTAGAGCTGTATCTGAGGCATCTGTTGAAATATGAAAAGGTAACTTCCAGTTAGGTCCCCTTAAAATAGGTGCTTCAGAAATTTTTGTTTTCAGGGTCTCAAAGGCTAATTGGCAATCAGAATTCCAATTGAATTCATAGTCTTTGGTAAGTAATTTGAAGAGTGGAGATGCTATCTTAGTGAAGTTTTCTATAAATCTTCGATAATACCCTGTAAATCCAAGAAAACTCCTAACATATTTTTGACAACTTGGAATAGATAAGTTAGAGATGACTTCAACTTTTGACTCATCAACTCTAATCCCATCCCTTGAAATGTGATGTCCTAAAACAATTCCTTCAGTAAACATCATAAAACACTTCTCATGACTAAGTGAAAGATTTTCTTCTTTACATCTTTTTAAAACTTTTTCCAAGTTTGCTAAGGCTTCTTCAAATGTGTTTCCATAAACTGTGAAATTATCCATATATACCTCTACACAATCATGTATTAGATCCGAAAAGATCCCTAATACTGCCCTTTGAAATGTTGTAGGTGCATTGCATAATCCAAATGGCAATACTCGGTAAGCATAGGTACCCCAAGGACAGGTAAATGTGGTTTTGTCTTGATCCTCATGTGCTACTTGAATTTGATTATAACAACTAAACCCATCTAGAAATGAGAAGTACTTTTTGCCAGCTAAGGTATCTAATACCTGATCTATGAAAGGTAGGGGAAAATGATCTTTAAGAGTAGCTTTGTTTAATTCTCCGTAGTAAATACATACCCTCCATTTACCATTTTTCTTTGGCACAATTACCAAAGGAGAAACCCACTGACTATTTGAAATAGGATAGATAAAGTTGATATTCAACAATTTCTGCAATTATTCTTTAACAATCTCCCTAAGATTTGGATTCATCCGTCTTTGAGGTTGTCTGATTGGTTTACAATTTTACTCTATGTAGATGTGATGAGTGCAAGTCTTGGGGCTTATCCCTTTCATATCAGTGTACTCCCATGCATATGTAGACGAATGTCTCTGTAAGATCTTGACTAGCTCTTCTTGTTGAGATTTTTCTAGGTTCTTGTTTATGTTTAAAGTTTTTCCTGGAAATATCTAAATTATAGAGCTGCCAAATTTATCCATAGAATAAAGAGACATCTGTCTTGATGACAAAAACTCAATGTTGGATTCTTCTTGAAATTTTTCATGTTTGTATTCCGAAGAGGATTCAAAGTTTTCTAAAGTATTCAGAATTTGACTATCTTCACTAATTTCTGAAATTGTGAAGAGAGGTTGTAAGTCTTCTTCATCCTCTATCCATTGAGTATTATCTAAATCTTTAATTGTCCTTGCTGGAGGATACAAAGTGAATTTCTTAGTTGAACTACCATCAGAGATATACATATCACCAGATCTACAACTAATGAAAGCATCAGTTGTAGCTAACCAAGGTCTTCCTAATATAATAGGATGCCCTCCTAGATTATTCTTAGGAGTTAGGATCATGAAATCCACAAGGTACTCCCAAGAATCTAGAGACACTGGAATATCTTCTATTACCCCATCAGTTTTGATCACAGATCTGTCTGCTAGTTGTAATAATGTGGGTGTAAAAAGAAGATTAGGAAGTTTCAGTTTATCCATGATTTGTCTACTCATGATATTGATTGCTGCCCCTAAATCAATGAGTGTGTTTTGGATCTCAATTCCATTGATGTGAATTTTAACAACTGGATGTCATGGGTCTAGATACTTTGGAATAGCAATATTACCCATCATGATGTCTGCTATTTTTCCTGCCAGTTGAATTTTCTTTGTCTCTCTTATTCTTTTTCTTGTTTTCTTCATTCTCTACTCCTTTATTGTCTTTGCTAAAATTGGAATTTTCTTGATAGCTTGTAATAATGGAATCTTAATGCAAACATTTCTCAGCTCATCTAGGAAATCATAATTAGGCACCATAATTTTTTTTTCTACACCCATATCAATTTGTAATCTTTCTGGAAAGGGAGGTGTAGAAGTGGATGTTGATGGCTTCTCTAATACAGGAGTTGAAATTATTGGTTCTTTTTGTTTTAGTTTTTCAATGTTTGGGTCCTGAAAAGATGTGTCTTCTTCAAGACTTTTATTTTCCCATAGAGAATCTTCCTCAGAGTTGTCTTGTTCTTGTATGATCATAGAAGGTTTCCTCTTTTCAAGTATTCTTCCAGACCTAAGTTGAACATCACTAAGGTATAGAGGAGTGATTAAATAGATTGGAAATTGTTGTCCTTCTATCATGTATGTATTCTAAGGATTTTTATTGTTGGGGTTTGGTATGGGTTGAGCAGGCAACTGATTTGATTTCTGAGGAAATGGTAATGGAAGTGGTTGATTTTGATGTTGTGGGTTTTGAGGATTCTGTTGAGGATTTTGTTGAGGAATTTGAGGAGAAAAATGTAGGTATGGTCGATAGGATGGTGGATACTGATAGTACTGAGAGTATCTTCCATAGGGATTTTGTGCTCCTTGTGCCCAAGCTTGAGATTGATTTTGAAATTGGGGCCAAGGTTGCTGCCAATAATTCCAATTTGGTGGAGTTTGGTTATACATTTGATCATGGAATCCTTGTGTTTGAGGTCCTTGTCAAGGCCTTCTAGAGACAAAATTGAGAGATTCTGTGGAATTTGTAGGATTTTCCTCTTGAAAGACAGCTTTAAGACCAGGAAGTGAAGGAAAAATTTTGGTCTCATGTTTTTCTGAACAAATTACACAAGTATCTAAAAATTTTGCATCCAAAGGACATTCTCTCAAGGCATGCTTCCTTCTACATTTGGGAAAAAAGATTTATAAGGCATCAGATTCAGCTTTTTGCTTGTTTTGTAACTTAAGGGTGTCTATTTGTTCACTAAGACTCCCTAAGATGTCAGATTTGAATTCATCAAGCATATGTCCTATTTCTGCCCTGCTTATTGTCCCAGAAGCAGACTTACTTGCCCTTGCAAGAGCAGGGTCTCTTGGACCTTTTATAGTTTTGGATTTCCCTCTTGAAAGGTTGATATATAACTCAGATATTTCAGGTAATGTGAGCTGAGATATATCCCCTTTTCCCATCATGTTAAGGATATCCAACCATTCATCCCTAATTGTCTTCAACACGAGAGCTTTTAAGGTGTCTTGATCTAAGTTCTCCACTTTTTCTCTTTTGATGTTGTAATGAAATCTCTCCAACAAATCTTCCAGGTTTTCATCTTCTTTTTGTAACATCTTAAACACTTCCTCCTTATGATTAATTGGCATACAATAATCCAAATACCTCTCTAAAAATTATTGTTTCATGTCTTCCCATGTCCTAATAGAACTGTTGATCAAACTCATAAACCACTTCAATGCTGCTCCTTTCAATGTTGAAGGAAATAGTTTAAGTTTTTGAGCATCTTGTAAGTAGTCATAAGTTCTACATAGGACTTGAAATTCAAATAGGAAGGTTTCAGGATCTTCAATTTTAAGTCCATAGAAGTTTGGAAGGACAGAGGGTGAAATGTTTTTCATAGTTGTATTGGTTTCTTCATCTACTATAGGAAACCCAAAATAGCTTCCCATTTCTCTTCTACCTCTTCCTCTACCTCCTTCTCCTCTACCTCTACCTCTACCCCCTCCAAATAATGTGTGTTCTCCATTAAAGACTCCTCCTCCCCCTTCTTCCGCCATAGTTGATTCTTCTGTGGAAGTGGAAAAATTTGTATCTCTAGCAAGGGTCCTTGAATCTTCTCCTAAGACAGGTTCAATGGATGAAGTGGAAGGTATTTCTAATGGAATATCTAATATTAAGTCTTCTGGAAGTCTAGGATCAGTAAAGGATGGAGTGTGGGTCTGAGTTGGAGGTGTACTGGCTCTTGGTCTAGGTGAAACAAGTGGTGTTCTAGGAATCAAACTTCTGCTTCTTATGAATCTACCCCTTGAGTCTCTCTCTCTACACATATCATTGTTTTTGGGAGTTAAGAAACAAGGCTACCTAGTTACACTTCCTCGGCAACGGTGCCAAAATGTTTGTGCTCAACCTAGTGTTCCTAAATTGAGTTCATTAATTGTCAACCAGGGTTGGTAAACTGCTGAAGTGTGGTGCACTATATGTGCCTAGGTATTTGTTTCTCACTACGTTGTGTTTAGTGTTTTATGATGTTTTTGGTTTTATGGTTTTATGTTTGAAAAGGGAAAGAACTAAGTGCTAGTGAAAAGAAGCTATTGGTTTTTTAAAACAGAACAAAGCCTAAACTATGGATGACAAACAACAAATGCAAAGCTTGATAATGAATTTATTGCAAGAAAATAAATCACAACATGAGCTTGAACTTATCCAATTCATTCATTAAAGGTCTGTTGGAAGAGCTTGAGAAATGGACAAGTTAAGTGTAAATGAAGTTCTCCTAAATAAACAATCAACTCACAATATTACAAAATGATTATTTGTAACACGTAAGAAGGTTTCTATTCAGATTAACTCATGATTTGAAGTTATCTTGTTGATAAATTGATTATCACTGAAAATTATTCATGTTTTATATGACATGACGTTTTATATACGTTGACTTCGTAAAAGATTTGCATAGTGATCAAAGCCTTAAACTGATATTACTGACCCCTGTTCATGTGATGATGTATCAATATAGATTCAGAACAAAATTAAGTTTGTAAATAATGAAGGCCGAGAGACTAATTTTGACAACTAATACTACTTGAAATACAATGGATAACCTAGGCTAGAAAGTGGTCTATCAATCTTAAAATAAAATGACTACACTAAACTAGAATGCCATTATTCTTTTCTTGAAACAAAATGAACTGAGACCGAACTAGAGTGCTACTAATCTACTTGAAGCACAGCTGAAATTTAGTTAAACTAAAAAGCCATTATCAAACTGAAATGTAGTGACAGAGTTGAACTAAATGCATTCTACCTCCGGAGTACTGTAACTAAATTAACATGCAACTAGTCTATAGAATTCTACAGTCCATCTTGTTCAATAGGAATGATATTCAACATTTGTACAAACACTATTATCACAGAACAACATAAACATAAAATTGAAAGCAAATACAACTAGAATCTAAGACACCACAATCGTTTTTTATTCATTGTTAATGATGTTTGAAGAGTGTTATGGACTGTCAAGACAACCAGTAATGCAAGTGACAACCAAGGTACCCGAAAGGAAATGCAACTAAAACCTACAATACCACAAATGCTATACTTATTCATCGTGATTATTACCTTAAATATTTATAATATAATCAATGATAACAAACATATGAACATAAACTTTCAGAAACTCGCTCTTAAGCTAGAAATGAAAAACGAGGACTTAAATACTTATCTAAACCGTAAAACAAGGTCGCTCCAAGAGCAGGCCCTACCACCGGAGTAGCACGAAATATACTTCAAGATTGACTCAACGCTTTCAAAGAAATGGTACTTATTTCATTAAAATAGAAATTACTTCAAAACAGAGTGTTTTCAGACTTCTGAAATCTAGCAATCAACCACAAAATCTAACCTTGTCCCTCGGTTTCCCGAGTCATATTTGTAACAAATTTACATAAATTTCTTGAGATAACCTAGGGATAATTGTCTTTCCAAATAAAAACCAAACTAGGACTCTGATGGTGGTCACGTAATACAATTAAGGACATATGGACTGTCCTTGTCCTATTAGGAGTCTCTCTCCTAGTTTGAGTTCCCACGTACATAACCGCCTACAGAATTCCGTTCAAACTTCGTGGAGAGCAACACATGATGAGGGAATGATGTGGAATACGACAATATGTGTTTTCCTCTGAGATGACACCTGGAACCTGCGTAAACATGAAGATAGCTGTAGAATCGGCAACTAGCTACAGAATGTCTGCATTCTGTAGCTAGATCTAGTTCAAAAAGTACTACAATGACAAAATCATAAAAACATAGCAAGTTAGTCATGATATTAATTCTTAAAGCAATTTTAACTAATTCTACTGATCATTTGATCCTGTTATTAATAATGGAAAAAGGAAATGGAGTGGAATGTGGTGGAAGAAAGAACATCTTTGGAGCTCAACAAGAAGTTTGGCCAGAATTGCCACATAGAGGTCAAAAACATAAAAGGGGAAAAAAATCATGACAACCTTAAATTTTTGGATGAGGCTTCTCAGCAGGTGTCCAAGATCTCTTGAAGGACCATTCCACAAATTTTGAGGCAATTTGGACAACTTTTATTTTTTCCAAATTTTGACCCCTAGGAGCGCAACACCCTAGGCGCTACGCAAAAAATTGGTGCATCCTCAGCTCTCAAAGTTTACATTTTTGTATCTTTTAAATCACCAACAGTCTACTCACCAATTTTCAGATCATTTGGAGAATTTTTACCACCTCAAAAGGTCAACAAACATCAAAAATTTGACCTTTCTGCCTCCTTTTCAGACCAGGTGTTACACACATAGCAGTGTTGGGAGATTTGATTTTTGAGCTGGTAAATGGCATCCACTCAGCACAAATTTTTTTTTTTTGGAAATTAGACTCATCAGGCTTTCCAACGAGACATCAAGAAGCCAAATCCAGTGTTAGGAAGACCTCAAAAAGACTACTGTAAAAGGGCTTATTTCTGTGCTACGCACCTGGCATTTTTTCACTGTTTGACACATGTGCTACGCTCCTATGGATGACTGAGAAAAATGTGCATTTGGAAAGTTTTAAAATGATTTTCAGGGCCTAAAAGTCAATATAATTTCTATTTCGGGCCGGAAAAGATATCTGTAGGATATTTTTGTGCCTTGGGCCTTGCAAAGCCTCAAGGACAAGTTAGGATATTTATTTTTGGCCTATAGGCTTTTAAATGCTCTAGTAGGCTCTCGTCTCATTTTTTTTATATAAGGCATGAGGATTCATTGTAAACATTTAGAATTGATGTGTTTAATAGAAATACATGGTTTTATGAGCTTGGAGAAGAAATTGGTTTTATGAAGTGAATGAATGGCTTGTGTGGCTTGATGTTGGAGAAGCTTGTTTGCAGGATTCCATAACTTGGTGAATGGTGATGTTTTCCTAAATTGTTAATGTTTTCTTGTCCTCATTTTGTTTCATTATTCTTGGTTGCTATAGATCAGAAAATTATAGGTTGAGATATGCTCATGGAAGCACCTCAAACCTCCTGCTTTCTATAGTTTTTATGTTTTCTTCTTTTAGTCATCTTAAGGAATTATTTATTTCTCCTTAGGCCCACTAAAACTTATTTTTCTTTGATGAATGGTTAGTATCTTAGCTTATAAATATGATTCTTGGTATGCCCTGCTTATTTAAAGTTTTCAAAACCCTATTGTGAAGCTTTTATATGGAATACTGATTGATTAGGTTAAGACAATGAGGTCTCGTTTCGATATTTCCCTTTGCCCATGCGTACCAACTTGTTTCAAAGTTCCTGATAGTTTGATATATGTTGTTTAGGATTTCCCTCTCCATATATTGAGTTTTTTTTTTATATAATGTGTTTTATCAAAAAGATGAAGGTGAATTTCTAAAGTTAGGAGTTCTAATGCTTCTATGTTTCACCGGAATATTCATCTTACATGTTTATCAGTTTGAGTATTGTTCATAGAGATTAATGGTTTGCCCTACCTCATGAGTTATTTCTTTCAAACTATATATGTTTAAGACCTCTTAGATTTTTCCCAAACTTAATGTTCATTACACCTCATACATCACCCAAAGGATCCATTAACCTTGCTAAATCGGCCTTGCAATACACTCTGCTTCATCATTTAGACACCCTCAACTTCATCTGACCCCATAGCCCTATTGATTTGATAATATCTCATTCGACCTATCCTAATTAGTCATGTTACCCCAACCCAAAGCAAAAAAACAAATTACACTTAAAAACTATCCTAAACTCAATCATCTGAAAGAGAAAAACTTCACATCCTTTGCATAATAGAGAGACCTCTCCGAGTCCAAGAAGGCTAGGTCCTAGGACTCTAAAGACTGGTCTAATGTTACCTTGTCATTTGGTTTAACCAATCTACCAAATTACAGGACCCTAACATAATGGCGATAACGATGGGACCTTATGAGTTCATAACAATCTAAATATCCCTTAGGACTCCAGAATCCCTTCATCAAATAATATCCTATGATTTATAGCTACCTCATCACTATCACTAACACAATGGTGATCATGATGCAACCTCTGATGTCAATGAAAATCCAAGTATGCCTTAAGATTTTAGAAACCTTCGTCAAATCATAGAGAACTTAACTTATAGCGTAAGAGTAGAATCAGGCTTTTTCACCATCCTAGAAAAATGATGACTCAGCTATAGGACACTCTTACACACCTTAAGGGCTGCATATAGAAACTCAGAAAACCCTAAAACATTTTTAGATTTCCTTTTGTCAATATTGGTGGTGGACCATAGACACTTATCTTCAAAACAACTAAAAACATTCACCTGGTGACTCCACTGGCCTCCAATAGGCCTATTACTTCATTAGTCCTAGTAAAATCCCCTGGGAATGCATTGAGCAACCATAATCATGTTTATGGTGGACAACAAAGTTCAAATCCTCCACCTGGCGACTCCACAACCCTCAATATACCAAAAGAATCCACTAGTAGAGAACTCTAGACTATTTGAAAAGATTCAATAACCCTTTCTGATTTACAACATGGATCCAAGGATACAAAGGAGATATGCTCCAACGAGTAGAGTTCATATCCCTAGATTCCCACACAAAATGCCTGAAATAAATTGGATTAAAAACCTACCTATCTTTCAAGATGAAAAATTTGATGACCCTTTGTTACATCTTGTCAAATTTCATATATACACATATGGAGGTTAAAAGTTGAATGGAACGAAGAATGCCTCATGAAAATGTTTATGGTAAAATTAGAAGGTAAGGCAAGAAATTGGTATGAATGGCTAGAACTTGGCATCTTGTTTTCTTTGAAGGATTTCCATAAGGTATTTTATAAACACTATATAGGGTATTGTCCATCTCTATCATTAGAGGAAAATTTTTGTGATCAATCTGAAGACCTTATAAAATACCTTGTCAACATTGATAAAGATTTAGGAAATTGGAATCCTGAAGATTTATTATAAGAACTCCATGCATTTCATTCTCAAGGTAGCTATCATGATAGCCTAGAGGAGTTAGTGAAGGAAGAACCCAATCAAGAAATAGAGGAAAACCCACATGATCTCTCTGAAGGCACAAGTGATGTTTCACCATCTCTTCTAGGTGAGGCTCAAGAAGACATTCAGCCTCAAAACCAACCTTCACAAGAGAAAGATAATTTTTGTAGTATTATCCAGAGGAAGAGAAAAATGCCTCCTCCTTTAACTGAAGAGGAAATAAATCAGATGATAAACACATAGCCAGCCTATAAACCTTCATGTGAACAAAAAATTTATGTTCCTCCTCCTACTAACACCATCTACCATAAATCAGAAAGTAAACTTGTAGATCAGTTCAAAGAAGAAAAAACTAGTAACCCAATATGTTTGATTGGTGAAATTATTTATGTTGATGATTCTCCAAATTTTGATAAATCTGATGATGATGATGTTCTCCAAATAGAATCAAACCTTGCAGAGCCATCAATAGTTGATTTGTGGGATGAAGTTCACTATCATCAGATTGAAAGCGGTAATTAGCTAGGACGGGTCACCTATGACACTGATGAGGAAAGACTTGAAAGTTTAGAAGTAAGTGAAGAGTATCTGACTCTTTGATCTACCTCACTTCAGTCCATCAGAAATATTTTTCATGTGATTGGAAATCAGAATTCTTTCAGTTTTGATGATGAGGTTGGGAAATATAATGATTTTCTTGAACCAGTTGTAAATAAGAAGTCTTCTCCTAAAATGGTTGAGGAAATCATTTATGACATAGAAATTTCCTCAGCTCCAGATAAATAGTCACCAAGTTCCTTTGGATTACAAATTGCAGATGAAGGCATGGAAATTGGTGATCACAATAAATTTGCTGCACTTCCTTCTCAAGAAGATCGGTTGCCAAAGAGTGCCCCTACTCATCAACATGATGACTTTCACATAGATTTCAGCTCACTCAATCAGAACATACCAAGTATGCTAGAAGATAACATTGCCACATATGATGAATCTACCAATTCATATGATCATGAGGAAGAGGTGGAGTTTCTTTCTCAAAAGAGTCCCAAGCATAGCCAAGTGGAAGAAGGAGTAGTCCTGAATGAAGCTTATATCTCAAATCTTCTAGATCAGGTAGTATTCCAAGATCCATTTGCTATTTTCCTTGAGAAATCTCAAGAAGAAGTGTGTTCTGCCAAGAACAGTCTGTTGCAAAGTGAGAAAAATTTTAGGAACTACTGTTCGAAAACAAGTAAGGTGGAAGTGGCCTTTTTATTTCTTCAACACTCTCAAAGAGCTAAAACAAAATCCCTCATGCAATCATCTTCTTGATTGGTTTTATTGGAAAAAATATTTCACCAAATGAATGTATATATCATGTATAAATTAGATTAGGATAGATAGGTATGAAAATAAGCTCAGCATTTGAGCATCTTTTAGTTATAAATTGTTTTGAAAATACAAAAATGAAGAAAGGTAGAAAAAGAGGGAAAATTTGAAAATTAGTACAGCCCCATACCCAAACAACTGTGATGCTAAAAGTGTGGAAGCCTAAATGCCACTGCTTGTGCCAAAAAGTCTTGTTCAGTCATCTAGCCTGATCATGGTTGAACATGTTTTCAATTTATTGCCGATAAGTTAGTGAAAGAGAGCTTGTCGAATCATTCAAACTTGACTTGTAAAAAAGGGATAGATTAGGGAATGAAAGATACTGGTTCCACATGTTCAAAACATAACCAAAGATGAAGATGAGGATGCATAAAAAATGATAGATCACAACCCTTATATTCCTATTTTACTTTTATATAAAATAATTTTTGTGTTCAGCTTGTTCTTATGCCACAACTCATGGTAAGTTAGATTGCCTAATAATAATTTAAACCATGCTTTCAATTTCATTTTTATAGATTAGAGAATGAAGTTTTTCAAACAGCTTAATCTTGACAAATGATTAGACCAGGTAGAGAATAAGAGAGTTCATTAGCCTAATCTGAACTCTTGGAAGAAATAAGGGTACAATTAGATAGTTTGATTTGTGTTTTCAAAAAGAAAAATGTCAAGGGTTTGCAAATCCAAGTGCACCCAAGTGAAGAAAAAATGTTAGGCCAAGTAAGATGGGTAGGTAGGAAAGAGGTTGAAGCAAACGTGTCTTTTTAGATTGTGAGATCATAGCTTCAAAAGAACATTAGCAAATGAAGAAAGAACGATCTGCAAAGTGAAAGTAAGGCACTAGTCTTCAAAGCTCAAAGTTATGAACTATGAGGTTCTGGACACCTTATAAAAATTAGTTTCCCTCCCCAAGTGGAGCCATTGTTATTCATCCATAATTTTCACTATCTGAAGATGACTAAGTATCGGTTCCAGATTTCTAGAAACAAAGTTCATGAACATTGTGAGTTCTAGAAATCTCACTACCTTCATTATCCTTAAGATAATTTTTTCACTATTTCATCATCCCATCATGTCAATGATCAACTGACCCATCCCAGAAGACCCATCATGGGCTCATGTCACTCAGTGTGTCCTTTTTGTGTCACCTTGGGCCTCATCCCTCTATTTTGTTTTGCCTAACTCCTCCATTGTCCATCAAGGGTTTTTGAGGGAAAATTTTCTTGGTTTCATGACCTCCATGGTTAAAAAATATATAAGGCTTGTATCTTGATTCTCTTACACGTCTTCCTATTTTTAATATACCTTCATAAACACTTCCCATCACTCCTATCCCTCAAACTCATCATTTTTCTACAAAACCTAACCTATTGCTACAAATTGACACTTTTCAAGACTAGGCCTGTGTTTTTCCCTTTTGGACCCTTTCCCCTCACTCAATCATTTAAATTCCACTTTCCCCTACTCCTTAACATCCATCCCTATTCCCAAAAATTTCCCCAAGAATTCAGACAACCCTTAACCCCTTCATTCCCCTCCCTCTACAAGGCAGTCCTAATTTCCCTACACCAAAACCTAATATCCTCTTCCAACTAAGCTAGGGTTTGCTATGGAAAAGAGGCATCAGAGTAGAAGATCCATATGGTAGGTCATATCATCAATCATGAAGCCATACCAATGCATAAACATCATGTGTCCATCATTTTCTGACAATTCATTCCAAGGGCCAAGTCATTTGCCACACCTAGGGCCAGTTTTTCTTAAAAATATGTTTCTGACCAAAGAGAGATTAATTTTGCAAAAGTGAGAGAGGATTTTGTCCATAATAGGGCCAAGAGAAAAAAATATCCTTCATTTTTTACACAAGTATCATGGTTTGGAAGCAATATAAAAAACACAGGTGTCCAAGGAGAATTTATGCACTGCTGGTGTGACCTTGGAAAAATAAGGTTTTCTCATAGCTAGAATGTCCAAATGACTTTCTTGATGATTCAAAAGACAAATATACTTGAATATATTTCTCAAGAGCTATCATGAGCATAATTTGGAGTTAAGGAAGGCCTCCAAAAGTTGTCTTCACCAACACTTTGCATTTTTGTACCATCATTCAACACTTTTTGACCAGTGTTGGGACAGTCAGCTTTTGGATAGGTAAATGGACACCAAATGGAAAACAAAACGTATTCTTGGAAATTAGACTCAAAAATATTTCCAACGAGCTATCAAGGAGCTCATTCTAACACCAGTAAGGCCTCCAAATTCCCTCTGCCAATTGGTGCTACACATAGACGGAGTGGCACTACGCACAGAGGAAACTAGGCCAGAATTGCCAAAAATTGGTCAAAATCAGTTTTTCTTTGGGAAGAATGAAAAACATGGTCAAATAAGGTGATAACAGAACCTACTTCATAATAGCAGAGGGTTTCAAAGGTTTCAAGTTTCCCTCTAGGGTTTGGCACAAAGGAATTAACTCCACATCATCAAAGGTTAAAAAGGTAAAGAGTATTGGTACAAAAAGGATGAAGGTTTCAAAAAGGTAAGATCAGAGATCTCAAAAAGATCAAAGGAGGGTAGAGGGCCCCATTGGAGTTAGTTGAAGAGTTTGTGAGTGCAAGAGAGACATCAAAAGGCTTCCATACGCTTGCAAAGAAGAGGCAAACCATTGGAGAAAATTTTTGAGAGTTTTGTGAAAATTTGAAAACAATTTCAGGTGTTGCGCACCGAGGCTAGCGCTACGCATCTGGCCCTTAGTGCTACGCACAGACAAGGTGGCTGAAATTTTATTTAATACTATGTTGTGCACCTAGTGCCTGACGCTATGCACCTGGGCAGGCGCTACGCAGAGACATAATTTGTTCCAAATTGCTCAAAAAGGGCCAAAATCAATGTTTTTGCCTCTAACTCTTCTGAAAATAGTCAAATAAGGTTGGTAACTCCTTTTCCTCACTTACCAACTGTTATTTGAATAATCTAAAAAACCATTTTGGGCCTAACATGACCAAACCCTAGTCTCCATAAAAAATCAAATATTGGCCTCCTAAGTTAGGGTTTGCTAATTTGGAAGGGTTGTCTTAGGTTGTAAAGACATTTAGTGACAACAAACTTGCTTCTAAACTATGGAGCACTCCTTGATTGCTTCCCCTTTCCCCCAATTTCTGAATTTTTCCCTCACATCACTCAATTTCCCTCCCTAAACCTAAAGACCATCACCAAGCTGAAAATCCTTTTACCTTAGACCAACCATCATGTCTAAAGAAGAATCAGTGAGTCAGAGACAAAATTAAAAGAAGAACAAGGAAATGAAAACAACTAGGAAGGGGTAGAGTTTAATAAGGAAGACCAAGGAGGTGATGATAGCATGGAATAAAGTGAAGGGAGTAAAGCATTAAAAAGTAATACAAATACAAAGCATAATCAAGAAGGTAATGAGGAAAGTAAAGAAAATAGTGCGGCGGAAACAGAGCCTAATGATGAAGAAGTGATGATGACATAAAGGAAGAGGATGAACATGGTAGCCCTGAAAATAAAAACAGATGACGGTGGAAAGAAACAAGATAGTAGGTCAGAGGCAGAGTTTAATGAAAAAGAAGAAGACAACAATACTAAGGAAGAAGATGAAGGCAGCAGCCATGAAGAACAAAAAAACAGCAGTAAAGATAAAGAAAGAAGCAAGAGAAAGGAAAGGTCTAATAAGGACGACCAAGAATATAATGATGACATAGGGAAGAGTGATGAAAATAGTAGTCAAAGAGAGGAAAATAGTGAGAAATTAGAGAAAAACGGGGATAATGATGACACCAATAAATCAATCTCAAATATAGGAAAAGATGTTGATAATGAACTTAAGGGAACTAAGGGAGATGATAAGTAGATAAAGGACCAAGAGCAGGTAGATCATGAGGCTGTAAGTAGAATTTCAAGGTAAAGGCAGTAATGAAGACAATACCATTAATAAGATAGTAAATGATGAGCAAAGAAATAGTCATGACTGTCATGACACAAATCAGTCTCTGAATGAACAAGGAATCCAAAGTGACAGTGCAGAAAGTGATAGAGAAGAGTATCTTATGGAGGAAATATCCAAAGTAAAGCAAATGAGGAAGGTCATTATCAATTAAAAGGCCTAAGTGGGCAGCAGGTAAGATGAGACATAAGTTAGAAAGTATGAATGCCAATAAAGATGATGGCAGTTCCAAAGAAAAGGAATTCATTGAAAATTTGAGCACTCAAAAGAGGTAAACACCAAGAGAAAATTAGAGACATGGCTCAATATTTTCAATAGACTCCTCAAACTCCTTGAAGAAATTGTCCACCAAATTTGAGGGAATTCCAGGAAAATTTTGTTTTTTCCAAATTTTGACCCCTAGGAGCGTAGGACCCTAGGTGATATGCACAAAATTGGTGCATCCTCAGCTCTCAAAGTTTACATTTTTGGATTTTTCACATCACCAATGGTATACTCACCAATTTTTAGATCATTTGGAGCATTCTTACCCCCTCAAAAGGTCCAAAAAACATCAAACATTTGACCTTTCTGCCTCATTTTCAGACCGGGTGCTACACACAGAGAAGTGTTGGGGGATTTGATTTTTGAGATGTTAAACGGCATCCACTCAGCACAAATAAAACATTTTTTGAAATTAGACTCATCAGGATTTCCAACGAGCCATCACAGAGCCAAATCCGGTGTCGGGAAGACCTCCAAAAGACTGCTGCAAAAGGGCCTATTTCTATGCTGTGCACCTGGAAATGTTTCACTATTTGACACAATGCACTACGCACCTATGGATGAGTGGGAAAATGTGCATTTGGAAAGTTTTCTCATGCTTTTCAGAGCCTAAAAGTCAATGTAATTGCTATTTTGGGTCGGAAAATATATTTGTAGGATATTTTTTTGCCTTGGGCCTTGCAAGGCCTCATGGACAAGTTAGGATATTTCTCTTTGTCCAATAGGCTTCTAGATGCTCTAGTAGGATTTCCTCTCCTCATTTGTTATATAAAACATGAGGATTCTTTGTAAAGTGTTGGGACTTGATGTGTTTAAGTGCAATACATGGTTTTATGAGCTTGGACAAGATATTGGTTTTATGAAGTGAATGAATGGCTTGTGTGGCTTGATGTTGGAGAAGCTTGCTTGCAAGATTCCATAGCTTGGGGAATGGTGATGTTTTCCTAACTTGTTAATGTTTTCTTGTCCTCATTTTTTTTCAAGCTGCTTGATTGCTATAGATCAGAAAAGTATAGGTTGATATATGCTTATGGAAGCACCTCAAACCTCCTGTTTGCTATAGTTTTGATGTTTTCTTCTTTTAGTCATCTTAAGGAATTCTTGATTGCTCCTTAGGCCCAATAAACCCTATTGTGAAGCTTTTCTATGGAATACTAATTGATTAGGTTAAGACAAAGAGGTCTCGTTTCAATCTTTCCCTTTCCCCATGCTTACCAACTTGTTTCATAGTTCCTGATAGTTTGATATATGATGTTTAGGAGTTCCATCTCCATATATTAAGTTGTTTGTTTATCTTATGTGTTTTCTCAAAAATATGAAGGTGAATTTCCAAACTTAGGAGTTCTAATGCTTCTATGTATCACCAGAATGTTCATCTTACATGTTTATCAGTTTGAGTATTGTTCATAGAGATTAATGGTTTTCCCTACCTCATGAGTTATTGCTTTCAGACTATATATGTTTAAGACCTCTTAGTTTTTCCCAAACTTAATGTTCATTACACCTCATATGTCACCCAAAGGAACCATTAACCTTGCTAAATCAGCCCTGCAATACACTCTACTTCATCTGACCCCATAGCCCTATTGATTTGACAGCCTCTCATTCCACCTATCCTACTTAGTCATCTTACCCCAACACAAAACAAAAAAAAAATTACACTTAACAACTAGCCTAAAATAAATCATCCAAAGTGAACAAGTTCACATCCTTTGCATAAATAGAGAGAGCCCTCTCTTAGTCCAGGAAGGCTAGGTCCTAGGACTCCAAATACTGTTCTGATGTTACCCTGTCATTTGGTTTAGCCAATCTGCCAAATTATAGGACCATAATAGGCGTTATGGTGTGAATATTGTCACGTTGCAGGGCTACACAATACAAAACATTGTCCCTTCCTTGCTGCGTATGTCCCAGAGGTAAAGAAAAAATGGTTCAGGTTCTGCCGGTCGGTAGGACACAATGAAAAAAACTGCCAGATGTACGATTTGATGATTGATCGTGGGAACCTCTATAGGGTATAGTTGGACCCATACTCGCCAAGATCCCTTTCGAGTGCAGGTAGCTCCCCAGTCAGGGGCAGGGGAAGTGGGAGAGGTGGAAGCACAGGTCAGTGACGAGGGCAACTAATCTGTTATAATTGTGGGGAAGTAGGACAATTTTCCAGGGACTGTCCCAATCCTACAAGGAGGTCCTGCCAGTATTTCAGGTAGATGGACCATGCAATTGAAGACTATTTGATCTTGATAGCAAAGATATAGGAGAAGCAGTCAATGCCTACGTATAATGTGTAGTGGGTTAAGACTAAACTTCGAGATAAGGATCCAAGCGTGAATGTGGTAACACGCAGTGGGAGGGCCACCGAAGGGCTTGAGGAAAAGATTGCGACTGAACCTATGATCTGAAAAGAAGTTACCAAGAAAGAAGGATTGTATATAAGAATGAAAAAATAAACGTTGGTCATTGTTCGCACAGACTCTGTAGAATTAGAGGCTTCTACTTCGCAGCTGCCAGGAGGCCTCAAGGCAGGTGAAGAAGTCAAACCCTTTTCACAGGCATGTATGAAGCTATTGCGCAACCCAAAGGCTGTGGAAAATCTTCATGCATTGATAGATAGCTGCGCAACACAACCTAGCCTCCCCTCTAAAATCAAGGATGTACACAAATTATATAGATATAAGAAACACATTGGTCGGGAGATGAGGTTGACTGTGCAGATTGGTGATTACAAGATGGATCAAGTTATTTTTGACCTAGGGTCAGATGTGAATGTATTACCTAAATAGACATGGAAACAAATGGGGGAACCTAATTTGTAATGATCAAATATCCAGCTACACATGGCCAATTAACAGAAGATCATACCCTTGGGGAGACTATCAAAGTTCGTGGTAGATTTCATAGCGGCTAAGGTCCAGGCTGATTTTGAAGTCATTCAAATTGTAGAAGATTCGGACCCCTACCTTGTGCTTCTAGGGTTATATTGGGCCATAAATATGGGAGGTATCATTAATTTGAATAAGAGGAGCATGGTGTTTGAGAATAATGGTACCTGGGTGATAGTACCGTTAGATCCTGCAAAAGGCGAACGATACACAGAGCCAGTGCGCGACAAAGAGGTGGTGGATCACATCTACAAATTAACTGTGCAGAATGAAGATTGGATCAACCCCATGGGAGATGGAGTACTCTGTTGGGAAAAGGACAGTAAATGCTTCTCTGAATTAGATGGGGATATAGATAATTGGCAAAACCGGTTGCATGACGTCTCCGCGCTGCGATATCCCCGGGTCACAACAGACTTCCGCTGTGTTTCCTCATAGGTAAGAGACTTGCCTTACTTTGATGGTTATGGTAATATTGAGGAATTTTTATGAGAATTCAAAGTTGAGGTTCCAAGGGAACGAAGGCTATGGGCCCTTAGGATAGCCATGCGTGGAACACCTGTGCGATGGTGGAGAATGCATGAGGAGGAATTCCAGGATTGGGAGGAGTGTCGGGATATGATGATCCTACGATTCGAGGCCCCCACTGACATATGAATCCAAACACTCCTTGGGCCAGAAAACCCAAGCGAATATCTGTTCGCTTGGATAGAACAGTGGTGTGATAAAACTACCAAAGAGTGGGTTCATCTGTTTATTTATGCCCTGGGACCAATTCCCGCGGCTTGGTACTTAGATGCAAAGCTCCATCAGTGCACCCGCCACTGGGAGACCTTAAAGGATGAATTTCTGGGAACATTTGGGTTAATAGGATGGCCAAAGGCGTTGAACGCAACTCTGTGAAACATTGACACTGTGACATGGGGTGAATCGCACTTGTATGTCACACCTGAAATACCCACATGGGAAACACGGGTACCAGGTATGATCAACTACCGCAGCCTAGCCCCAATAGATGATGTTACACCATCTTTTGGTCATCTAACCTATTATTATTAGATGGACCCAAGTACACCATGTAAGACCAATTTTTACCCTAAGTAAAATTGCTTTCACTATGAAAATAACTTAGTAAACCACCTTTATTAAGTTGTTTATGGTCTAAATAGGAAACCCCATGGGGAAATATTAAATAAATCTATATTTGTTTGGTTTTCCTCAAGAAATAATTAGTTAAACAATAGTTTTATTAATATTCCTGGTTATATTTAACCCAAAACAGGGAAATTAATTAGATAAATCCTTATTTATCTTATTATTTCCTAAGAATAGGTATTTAAACCTTATTTAAATAATATTATTTGTTTAATATGACTAAATCACCCATAAATAATTAAATAAATCATTATTTATTTGATTATTACTCAACCACATCCTTAAAATGATAAATAAATCATTTATTTATTTTATATTTACAAATAAAGGGAATTGACCCAAGTCAAATTCCTTTTCCCTCCAACAAATATAATAAAATATTCCATAAAAGTTGGATCTAGATTTGGTTAATAATATTTTAATTATGCACCAATATCTAGACTAACTCAGTATTTTTTTATAAATAGAAGGCTTTTTCCATTCATTCATCACCTTTTGTTGCCTAAAGATCACTTTGGATCTATGCTTTTCGTCTGACTTTGATCCACCATCATAGTCATATTTTTCTACCATTTTTGTCTGGGTTTTATACACCATCAAGAGAGAGGAATTTTAGATCTGAATTGTTAAGGACTTACAAGAAACCATCCCATTGAGGAGAACTGGTAACATCCTTCTATGTTTTCCTCCCAGGTGCCTTTCATATAAAATTCATTCAACATATTCTTGTCTTGTCTATTAGATGCATGGAGTAAATCTTGTTCTCATTACTGCTTAATGTCTTTTGATGCATAGACCTAGATTTTTGCAGCATTTATCTTGAACACCTAATTACAGATCTGAGGATATTGGCAGCCATATTTGTTGTTAGGGTTATTTTTTGTGCACAAATAAAGTGGTATTTTTTCATACACTTGTAATTAAGATTCATACTAACAGACGGTAAGGATGATCCACAAGTTATTTCCAAAGCAGAATGGGACGAGACGTGTGCAACTACCATATTGCTCAAGCTGCGAACAGATGGCATCAGGACGCACCCTGCGTTGGCTAAGGTTGGGGATGCGGGATTGGGAGGTAGGTTTATCACATATCTGACAACTCCTATAACAAGGGGATAGCTGCATTCAATCCTCGACCACGCAGGATATTACAGAAATTCAGTTCGAAGGTATGCACTAATCACAACACCTCTGAAAGACTTGCTTACATAGGAGGCGCAGTTTTGAGGGAATGATATATGTCAGGCAACCCTGTTTTTTGTGAAGTACCTAGGGATCAAGCTTGTGTTGGGGGAAGATGCACAATAGGTGCAGGTGTTTAACCCAAGCATAGCGAGTAAGACAAGCACATAGGAGGTGTGAAAACTAGCCGTTGGCATAATAATAGCTGGTAAAAAGTAGAAGTTACCATTAAAAGGAGTGGCCCATTGGAAATTAATGAGGTGAATCTTGGGGATTTTTTACTATTTACCTGATGGAAAGTTTCCAATGAAGTGTACCCTACCGTTGGATGACCGTAGGCACTATAAAGAGGGAAGAATAACTCAGATAAGGGTTTTGTCTCACTTGCTTAGATTTTACTTATCATCCTCGTTTCGAACAACCTTGAGCTATGAGATTTTTTCAGGTTTGAATTATTCCTTTCATATTTGATCAACCATTCCTGCTTATGTCATTTGGCTAGAAATTCAGTGTGCGAAGGGGAACTCCCTCAATTTAGCTCAATACTTATGCGATGAATTTCTGACCAACGTCCGTGAATCGCAAGAGTAGAAAAAAGCATTTTTCTATGCCTGGCTCCTGTTCCTTATAGCCCTAGTCACCTGGGAGGCACCTGCTGAGTCGATCATTCCCAATCTCACCCCAGATATATGCGAAGGAGCCTGGTATGCCCATCTGTGGGATTCCAAGGATGCATAGTGCATAAACGATAACCAATTCTTCTGGGTTCTGTTCCAGATTAGTGTGGCAGCAGCCATCAATTCTCCACCTTGTCTATCCTTGACAGTCTATGACAAACACAAGAGTATTGCAGCATTCCAGGTTACCCTGCAAAACATTCAGATCTGCGGCCTTAAGGGTAAAACATGGACATCACTTCCTTATATGGTAGCAGATGAGGAAGTTGATAATGTAGTTGCGCTGTGGCCTCCTGCCTAGAAGATAGGCTTCAAAACTAGTACCGCAGGTACTACCATGACACAGGTGCTCCCACTTGTTATCAACACAGATGCAGGAGGCTCGAGCAAGGCTACAGGGAAGGATTCAGGCACAGCTGCAAACAAAGACACCCAACCAAAGCAGACCACCACAAAGAACACTAAGGCTGAAACACAGGTTGATTCCCAACCAGACCTAGGCACGGAGGCAGTCCACATTGGTGGTACAAAGCAAACAAGCAAACCTGTCAAGGGGGCCTGAAAGAAGCATCGTGCTCAGCGGAAGGAACGAGATGAAACAGTCACATTGACTGAAGGAGATCTCGAACAAATTACAGATGCAATCACATGGGCCATAGAAGACATATGGGTAACTCTGGAGAAACAATAGAAGGCTGCGATCAAAACCCTCTAGGCCGAGCTTTGCGCCCTGTAGTCAAAAACAGACACGCTACAGGCTAGCATGGTTCAGAGGTGGATTCCATTAACATCTAGCAGTCTAGTGCTGGTTACAGAGGAAAGTCATCTCTATTTCTTACCTCGCACTGCCCTTGTGATCAGTCCGCCTGATTAGGGAATACAGATCCAAACAGGTACAGAGGTACATTTGAATCTAGCATAGCTACCCCACAAAGCATTACAGAGCCTCCACATTGTTTTATTTTAGGAGATTCACCATCGTGACTAGCAAGTACACCAACAACTTTCTGTGGCCGATCAGACCATCGCACAACAGAACGTGGAAGTGCTCCTCACTGTCGCACAACAAGCGGGGCTTGAAACCTTGATCCACCAGCTTTGCATGGAGGTTACAGAAGAGATCCCGGGTGCAGCCACCCCCCGGGATAATGTTGAGGGATTGGTCACAGCATTGAAGGTGTCCAGGACGGAAATGTAGGTCATTAAGACATAGCTGGTGCAACAAATCATTGACTTATAGGAAAAATTGAAGCCCGTAACACCCCCGAAGGTACGAGCCCAGCGTGCTACGCTGGTGACATCAACTACAAACACCATTACAGGGCATATTATGCAGGGAGCCCAGTTACTAGAGATGGCCATGCAGTTGTGGACCAAGGTCCAGCATGATCCGGTCCTCTAGAAAATAAATCGGGACTTGTGGCAGAAGGAGGAAGCTTTCAAGTAGGTCAGGGCTACACGATCCACCTTGGTCCCTGCACAACGTCTGGCCTGATTGAGGACCAGAAACACCCTCCAAGATGAGATTTAGGAGCTCCAGCATAAGAAGGAGTTCATTGGAGAACACTTGAAGTCGTGGCCTGCTGCAACCCTCCAGCTATCATAGGATGTTGATGTTGCTATTAAGCGACTAAATCATACACTGGAGAGTGTCACCGCTGTGACAGAAGGAACGATAACACAAAATATCATGGATATTGCGCAGAGTGCTGCTACTCAGAGTCAAGAAGTGTTTCCCCCACTGGTCATAGCTGTCAATGAATTGCGCACGTAGGTGGAGACCCCACCACTACAGTGATTCAGGACGAGTCACAATATTGTGTTGGAGAACTGTTGGAACAGGGTCCTCCAAAGGCTGCAAATTGGGACAGTTTTGAGTATTTTTGTATATTTTTTTATATTTTAGTCTAGAATAGGGGTTTGGGGTGGGAAAAAGACCCGAAAGTGTTGTAATGGGTCAAAGGGTAGACCTAGAGTCCGAAAACCATGATTTGTGGACCACGGGAAAGATTAGGCTAGATTGTTATAAATAGAAGGAAATTTTGAGTCAATAGAGGCAGGGAGATTGATGCGAACTATGAATTAGTAGATCTGTTTAGGTTATTGGGGAAAGGAATCCTTTTGGCTGTGTGTGCAGAGATCCTAAGTCCTACTGTGTGCGGACCCTGCTATTGTGTGTGTAGGTTGGGTTTTGGGTATTGTAAAAGGATCTGAAGGACTAATGAAAGCGAAAGGTTGTTGATATGAATATCTATTATGTTATGCATGGCTCTGTGTTAAGCTATGAATGTAACTATGTTATTGGTTTATGTTGCGTTGACATCTGTCTGTTATATTTTATGCAAGAATATCTATGTTAGTTATGTTATCATTCTGTGAATTTATGACCTGTTGATTGTTGTGACTATACTTGGTATTATGCACATGGATGCGAAGGGATCTTTAGATCTAAATTCTGGGATATACGATTAGGTAATTTTAACATTGAACACAGCTCTACTTGGCTTACCTACCCTCTCCTAGGGTGCAGAAACCTAGTTCCAACATCGTCCCATACTGCTTCGGGTGAGACTTTGGCCTGCGCAAGCAGGCCACTGCCGAAAGGGCCAGCAGTATAGTGGCTTGTTGGAAAACCTTAACCTCCAAACCTGGGTCAGGACCCTCTGAGCCAACAACCGGTTTTCCTAAAAAGTAGGGTTTTGTTTCTAGTTTTAGAGGAGATCATTAAGTGGTCATATAGTGATGAGTCCCATCACCCGAATTCGAACATGTGAAAGAATACTTGTCAAAGATGTAATTTATTTAGAAGATAAGGTTGTTAAATGTAATAATGAGCAGTTTGAGTCCTATTAGGAAAAGGACTGTCAAGTAGGATAACTATCATTTTGTCATTAAGTAGATGTTTTATGGTTATGCAAGGTGTCATTAGGTAAAAATTCAATGAATCTAGCCAGGAGGCAGATCATATCATGATGTAACAAGTCTATTAAAGGGCATAGAGTTGAATTTGTCAAGGGTTGGAGATTTTTTGGAAAAAATATAGCTTTATGTAATTTCACTGTTTCAACAATACAAATATTTGTTTCTTGACCAACCTGAGATTCTAATTGATTTTTTAGTGCCTACCTATCTTATCTATATCTTTTATGTATTCCATTTGCAGTGGTTTCCATTTATAATACTCATAATTCATTCATGTAATTCTCTAACTTCCTTTATAGATGAATTGACTGTGTATTTTCCTGTTTCAAGTGTGTGTGTACTACTGCTAAAAAATCTTACCTGCCTCAGCTTCCATGTCAAGTGAAATCACTACTGAATCACTGAAAGTGTTGACTCCATAAGCCCAATGTTTGCATACTGATACTATTTTCAACCTACACTCATCATAAGCAAGTTGTTTCCAAAATAGAGTTATACATCTAAATATATCTTTATTCAATATCATTAACCCTTTGAGAGAGCCCTCTCAGACTGAAGAGGCTAAGCCTCAGTCGAAAGATTGGTTTGAAACAATTACATGAGATTGTTTGATTAGCAGACTATCAGGTGCAATTTTGTGATAACATATGTAATTTAAAGGAGGTTCCCCCCTCGAAGAGGATATTTTATAAGTTGTTGATCTATTATTTATATTTTTTTATGAGCTGGTTGCATAACATTTGGTATCACAACTTGGGATTCTAGGGTTTCGCTTCTTCAAATAGGTCATATTGGAATTTTCGATATAGATTCTTTCTACGATGCTTCAGAAGTTATAATTTTTATGGCATTGATCCAAAATATTGGTGAACATTGTGTAAATAATTCAGATCTTGGTTCGCTATATTTTTCAGAGATATGATCCAAGGAAGTTAGGGTTTTTACAAGATTCAAAATTCAGTCTCAAACAGGTGACCTATGGAAAAGCATCATAACTTTTGTTTCAGGAGTTAGATTTGAATTATGTAAAATGTTACTAAAATTTCATGGACTATACTTTTTCGTGTAGAAATTTAAGGTCCAAAGGGCGAAACAGTGACATGTAGAGCTCCACAAAAGTTCTCTCTATTGAACCAGTATATAATCAGGTCATTGTGGGAGAAGGGGAATAACTCTTTCTTAAAGAATCCAATATTGGTCTGACTTGTGAGGTTGGAAAGAATAGTCAGAGGGATATTACAGGATGAGCTGTCAAACTTTGGAAATCTGAAATTATAGAGATACAACATATTCAATATCGAGCTGCTACAAAGCACGAAAAAGGTATGTATTTTTTAAAATTTGTAGAAGTTTTGTTTGAAAAACTAGTTTGAAGCGATTCAAAGGGTACAGTGAAGCATAAATATCATTAATTGATTCCATGAAGAAATAAAATGGAAACACGTAGTAATAAACCCAAAATCTATACTATGATGCATGCATAAGAGGGATAGATGCAACATGATATATCAAAATTACAATACCAAGGGCAACAAATTTTTCTCTCACAAAAAGTAACAAAAGATAATATGGATGGTTTGAAGGAAGGTTTAACAAAGTTGCTACAAGAAAAAATTCGTAATGGAAAAAATTTAGTAGAGGAAACTCATTATGAGAACAAAAGAAATGTTAATAATGATTTCATAGACTCAAATGTTGGATTGAAGACCCATCATATTCCAGATATTGATATGAGGAGGTTTGATGGAAAGGATCTCGTAAAATGGATACTATAGATGGAGCAACATTTTGATCTCCATAATGTGCAAAACACACAAAAGGTACACATTGAAAATTTAAATTTAGAACCCAATCATTTTGTATGGTATAATGGATTTTCTCTCATAAAAAAATTGTCACTTTGTAAATTTTTACGGAGGAAATTATAGCACATTATGAGGATATAAAGAGAAACACCTTCTTTACCCAATTGATAAGTCTCAAACAAAAGGGTATAACGGTGGAGCACATTAAGGAATTCCAAAAATTTAATATAAGGGTAAACTATATCCTATAGGAGCATAGGATTGATGTATTTGTAGGGAATTTAAAGGATAACATCCAACATGAGGTTCGCCTTTGGGAACCTGATTCATTGGTGAAGGCATTCAGGATGGCAAGAAAAATTGAAAGAAAATTTTTGGCAACAAGGAATCCTACCTATCACAACTATAAATATGGAAATGTTGCTACTTCTAACCTTCCACAACCTACAATTCTAACACCATGATAGTTGGAAGAAAAAATAGCAAACGAGCTTTGTTAGAGTTGTGATAGAAAATACAATAAAGGTCATAAGTGTGTCGAGAAGAAATTATTTTACGTAGATTGTGAGGAGGAGGAAGAAAAGGAACAAGAACCTTCAAAAGAAGGGGATATATAGAAGGAATTAATCCTAGATAAAGAAGAAATGAATCCGACCATATCTTTTAATGCATTGGCAGGAATTACCACTCCTCAAACTCTAAAGCTATAAGGACATATCAAGAAGAAAAAGGTAATAGTGTTGATTAATTCGGGAAGTACCCATAATTTTATTCATTGTAAGATAGCTAAGGAATTGAATCGTTTCCTATATCCAGCACTAGAGTGTGAAGTGATGGTTGCAAATGGAGGAACTATAAATTTATCTGGAGAGTTCCATAATATCAAGCTAACCATGGGGGAATATGTATTGAATAGTCAAATGCTTTGCATTCCAATGGGTGGTGCTGATGTTGTACTAGGAGTCCAATCGTTATAGTCTTTGGGTGCAATAGCTTTTAAATTTCAAGAATTTTTCTTGAATTTTTTTTGGGAAGGAAAGGAAGTTGAATTACGTGGTATCACACAAAAACTGTAATATTCCTACCTAGCCTAAGCTAAGAGGAATATGAAATTTTGTCTCATTTTCTGTTGCATGAATAAATGAATAAAGGAGGACATGTAAAACTCCTAAAAGAATGAATAAATCAATGCCCATATGAACATGGATAAATCTAGGCCATGTAAATAAATCACTTGCAGGTGTGAAAGGGGTTTGAGCTATGAGACTGGGTCAACCTTGACCAAATCTACAACGTTGTCTAGATACAATGTACCTCATGAAGGGAAAACACAGTTCTAGAAGGAGGCCCCTGATGTGAAAGGAGCTAACTCTTCAAGGTGGTTTAGGGTTTGCAAAGGCTTTCATCTTATAAAAGGAAGGAGAAGGAAGCAAGAGAATGTTGTTGATTGTCTATATTTCTGAGTATCTTGTCTGTTTAGACAAATACCATTCTTTGATGTTCAGTGGAGAATTGTGTTGCTTAGCACTTGGAGTTCCTATGAAGGGATTTCACCTCTTCCATTGAGGATTCTTGGAGGAGTCTTGTTGATCTCATCCACTATCAGGAATTTGGCCAAGCTCTACTTCCAACTACAACGCAGATCCGGTGAGGGTTTGGTTGCTTTTGTAGGCTGCAGCAAGTGGAACACTGGATCTGCTCAGATCTAGCTTGTATTGGTGCCTCTTCTCAGTGAGTGTGTCTTTTAACCTCCTAGAAGAGTGATTTTTTTGTTTGAGCTTCAAATTTATATCTTGGCATCAAGCCAACTCAGTTATTCAAGCTATAGTGCAGTTTCCCTTGAGGGACTGCGTTATTTTCAATGGGGGTTTTGCAAGGTGTTTTGATCCCATTTTTTATGAGAGATTTCTGGTGCTGGGCTTTGCCTTTCACTTTGGTGATCCATGGATTAGCTTGTTGATCCATGTTCTGTATAGATCTGATTTTTTTTAATGTAAAGTCATCTTTAGAAATTTCTGAATAATATTGCAGATCTGCTACTTAAAACTCAGATCTACTCTTTGTAGTTCATGATTTGATCAAAACCCCAAGGGGATCTTGTAATAGAGCCTTTCTAGTGTACATATATGAAATGGATATGATATTTTGTACACATATCTGCTCTAGATCTGAAGTGTAACATTCATCTGTTACATCTCCATGAAATACCGTTGTTAAGCCATTTTACAGTTTATACATGCGTTGCAGCCTTCTTTTCTGAAGATTTCCTTCTCTCTTGTCTTCTGTATTCTATTGTATAATGTTAGAGCATCATTGTAAATCTGATTCGCTGTTGTATATTAAAAATTTGATCTTATTTGATGGCCCCCTGCTCATGCTTTCCAAGACTAAGTTATTTTTGAAGTAGTTTATTGTGCATAGTTGCAGCCCCTCTTGTAGGGTGTTTTTCAGCTACACTAGGTGGTGGGAGATCTGTTTACCACACCTAGTTTGATTTGTTTTTGCTCCCCTTTTGGATATAGGGTCCAAATATACTAATCTAAGGGATCCTAGGGCTGAAAATTAATTTCTATGCATATATCTCCCAGAAGTGCATTATTTCAGCAGACTTGCTATGCAATCCCAATGTAATGTTCCTAAATTAGCTGCAGCTAATTGGAACATTAATTTTTACTTGTTTATTTTTGCATTTCATGATTGATGAATAAATTGTGAAGGAGGACATGTAAAACTCCTGAAAACCCAGAATAAATCAATTCCTATGTGAACAAAGACATATCTGGGCTATGTAAATTATATCGTGCAAGTGTGAATGGGTTAAATCACAAGAATGGGTCATCTTTGACCAAATCAAATATCGCAGTCTAGATGCATTGAACCTCTTTGAGGGACAATGTAGTTCTAGAAGGAGGATATAATGTGAAAAGAGTTAAGTGATTCAAGGTGGTTTAGGGTTTGGAAAGAATCCTAACTTATAAAAGGAAGAGGAGGGAAATAAGGAAAGGGTTGTTGAAGATTATCATTTCACAAGGAATTGTCTGCTAGACATCCCTTGTTGGGAATTCTTGTTCAAGAATCCCACCTCCTTCCTTGAGCATCTCTTGGAGGAGAATTGTGCTAAGCTTGTCCACTATTAGGCTTAGACCAAGCTTCACCTTATATTACAGCATCTCTCATGTTGAGGGTTGAGCTGTCTTGTGAGCTGCAGCAAGTGTAAGACTAGATCTGCTTAGATCTAGATGATAGCAGTGGCTCTTCTCAGTGAGTGTGTATTTTAACCTCCTGGAAGAGTTCATTAGCTGATTTCACCTCATATATACATCTTGGCATCAGGCCAAATCATTCTCAGAAGGTACAACACTGTTTCTCTCCCTAAGACAATGTTATTTGTAGATCTACAACTGTAGGGTGCTTTGCTTGCATTTTGGAGGAGAGATCTCTGGTGATTGGATTCATCCTTCACTGTGGTGATCCATAGATTGGCAAACCAATATATGTTTTGTTTCAGATATGATCTGTTATGTACTTGTATTATTCAAAATTCTTGAATCATTCTACAAATCTGCATTCTTAGATCTCAGATCTACTTCCGGTGCTTCATGATTTGAGCAAATCCCCAAGGGGAATGTATAGATTAGCTCTTCTTGTACATGGATCTATATTAGATCTATATTTTTATGTACAGATCTGATATAGGTCTGAAGAATCAATAAACTACTGATTTAGCCCTAAAATTAACGCTGTCATGGTTATGCAGTCTTTTAACATGGTTGTAGCACCTCTTTATTGAGGATTTCTTCTGTATTATTTCATTCTTCTTCTATAAAGTGTATGAGTTATGCCTCTGATATTATTTTTCAATATTAAAAGTTTATTTCAGTCATACCCTTCAGAAAATCATGCTCACATGCTTCAGCAAATTTCAGCATACTTCTAGTCATGGGAAATCAGGGTTTTTTAGCCTAGTTAGAGAAGGAGGAACTGTTTAACTTAGCAAAAATTATTTTTCCTTTTTTTCTGAAATTCGACATTGGAGTCCCTCATAACCCTAGCGATCATATCCAACCACTTTCCCACCTTATTTTTTTTCATATCTCCTCACTTTTCCCCACCTTTTTCCTTATAAAACGTTGTATAAAGTTGATGCTGCATATTTTATTGAAGATTTAGTGATTTTACATATGTATGAGGTATATGACATATTTCTGTAGCTCCACATTGGTAATAACTCAGATTATTCCCAATAGTGTAGCTGTTCCTAATTTGGAACATTACAGTGGTATTAGAGCAAGATCTTTGGCTCAGCCTGTGGCTTCAAGCCAAAGCGTTGTACAATAAGGAGCAAGGTCAAAATGATGAAGAACATGGGTTTACTCTCATCGTCTTTCAAATCTAAGAAGAACCTATCCAAGGAGGTTGAACAAGAAGAAGAAAGAAGAAGCAATGAAACTCCTAGAAAGTATCAAGAGCAGAAAAATCTTCTGATCAGATCTACAAGATCTATACATGAGGAACATTTTGAATCCTCATCTCATGGATATGTGCACTCAGCCATATCACCAAATATTTATCATTCTATCTGTGATTTCTTCATGAAGAGGAAGAAAGGAGGTGTGCCTAAGAAGGAGACTCTTAGAGAGTATTTGGAGGAGTATGAAGCTCAGTCCAAGGAGTTCAAAGATAAGTTGAACTTCCAAGGATTCTTGAAGATCAAGGAGGGAAAATTCACAAAGGAGGAGCAACATGGTAAGGGTAGATTCTATCTATCTATCTATCTTTGATGGATCACCTAAATGTCCAGTCAGGGTTTGGGTGGAGGAGCTGGATAACTTTGTGCAACAACATCAAATTTCACAGATTGAAGCCATCAAAGCAGCAACACTGCATTTTGAAGGTAAAGCATATGCTTGGTGTTTGTTTGAGTCTTTTTCCTTGAAGAATGCCAATACACCTACTTATGCAAGGTTTATTGAAATATTGATAGAAAGGTTTGGTGAAGCCCCATGTGTATCATCTTCTGTTGACACTATCAAACCACTTCAAACAAATATTTTGCATGATTTGGAAGGGTATATGAATCCAAATCCATTTATGAAGACCATGGAAGAAGGTGTAAGTTTTTTTTATGCCTTTCCAAGGGCAAGATCTCCATTTAGTGAAGGGTCCTCTTCTCAAGAGGAAAGCATGAAGGTTTCTCCTTCAATAGATGACCAGTATCTAATGTCTCTCATTGATGATGGGAAAATTTCAGTTATTGAAGAGGAGGAGAAGGAAGGAGATGTTAATGCAGTCAAAACAAAGGCACCTCATGAAGATGAAGTTGGAGCACTTGCTCCAAGGGAAGAAACTCTTAGATTCTTGCAAGGAGTTCCACAAGGTCTCACATATAGAGCTCTTGGCATAGCACTTGAGCATCATGCACCATCATTGTAAAATGATGAGATCTTGAAGATATTAGGAGGAAAAGAGGAGGAAGGGCATCACATAATGAAGAGCATGAACCCTTCTCTGTTTCCAAGCTTGGAGGAACAAATAAGGCAAGAGGACCTATGTAGTAAAGGTGGGGGAAAATCTGTCTATCTACATCCACAATCTACTATATGCCTTGACACCTCTTTGCAAGGAGGTACTTTATCAGGAGTACCTCTTGATAGGAGGAAATATAAAGTGTTCTCTCAAATATGGGCAGCATATTCATACTTGGCTAAGAAGGGAGCCTTGGGAGAGGCTAGCATAGTGCAGAGAATCTCTCATGAATTCAGAAGAGAGATGAGAAATTTCCTAAAAGGGGCATTGCTAACTCCCACTCAGATATCTGCGCTGAGAGAGGAGAAATCAGAGATCTATGATGGCATGAGCATGAGGACACATGGAAACTCTATATCTTTGGGGCAGCCCATGATCTCTTCATTCACAAAGAATATTTATGAAGATAGAAAGGTGATCCTAACCCTCTTGTATGAATGGGCCAAAAGGAGGAAGTTTTGGAAGACAAGGACTTTCCGAGGGGAAGTTGATTTCCATATGCTTCAATCTTGTCTTGAACAAGATCAACTACAAGTGGGGTAGAAAAGAGGAGATTTTGATACTCCCATATGTGATTTTGATATCAAGGATGTCAAATATAGGAGACATGATATGACAGGGGCAACATTTCAGACCTCTACAGCGCTGTCATTCTTGGAGAGCTTGGATCCTTGTTGGGATTCCAAACTCATGATGGAATACTCCAAGGACCTTTTCACATGGGGGGTTCTTGAAGGGGAAGTAAAGGATGATAGGTTCAAGGTGGTAGATTGAGTTATCTATTTCTATAATCTTATTCTTTTGGTTAGTGACTCCAAACTCAAGGAGGGACTACTTGATGCCATCTATGAAATCCTGCTTTCCAAACCCACTGGTTTTGTCAAAGCATATCATACTCTCTTGGGTGGATTCATATGGGAAGGTTTCAAAGAAAAGATGAACTCTCACATGAAGATATGCATGGATTACTTAGTAGAGTAGGAGGATCATAGCTCTTGGGAAGAGCCATCATTCACATATCCTTATCCATTGAGTGTGAGAGGGAACTCATCCATGAGTTACCCCACTATTGTAAAACAAGTATATAGAGAGGATTTTCCTTTTGAGCATTATCATGTATCTCCTATATGCTTATATTTTTCTAACACTCATTTGTAGAATATAGCTCCAAAAAGGGGCACCATCTATGTTGGATTTCATGGGCTACTCAAGGCCATGAACCATGTTGATGCAGGTCATTCCTTGGAGGGTCTTGGCAAGCTATTCCATTCTTCATGGTGTGATTCTTTTACACCAATTATGATGTAGATTATCCAAGAATTCCAAAGGCATGAGGCAGCAAACAAGTGTTTGGAAAGGCACTTGTCATATCCTATTCTATGGCAGTTAAGGATAAAACTTGTGCTGGTTGCACATGAGGGAACATCTTCCTTATCATTTATCACACATGGCAGCTAGCATGATTCTAATCATGATTCCATATGATGAGAATGTTCTTACTCTTGGGAACATGGTTGGAGGAGAGGCACACTTTTTGGATGTGTCCTTGGGGAAAGGAGTTTCCCATTCTATTTGCATTGCATGCTTCCATGGGAGCATGATATTTTGTATGGATACTATGATAGACCACTTGTCTCTTTGTAGAGTGAGCCATATTTTTGTTGAGAACATGCCTCTCACATGTATTGGGAAGGAGTTTTTCTATGGATTTCCAAACTAGGAGGTGATCCAGTTCATTTGGATGATAGCATGGAGATGGGAGTCTTTCATGGATCATGAAAATCCCCATGGTTGTCATCACTTCTATCTTGACGAGGCCATGGATCAGCAAGAAGGTTTCCACAACAACCTTCCATTTCTTCATGATGAGAGCCCTTGGGTTTATTCACCAAAGGCTAACTTGCATATTGAGGGAGGACCATTAGAAGACAGTACTATTGCAGAAAATTCATAGCAATGGGGGAGACTATTGGATGAGGAGGCCACAATAGAAGAAGGGGAGATTTTTCAGCACCCTTGCAGTTGCTTGAGGACAAGAAACATTTGGGAGGGGGAGATTGGAATGTTCCTAAATTAACTGCAGCTAATTGGAACATTAATTTTTCCTTGTTTATTTTTTCATTTCATGATTGATGAATAAATTGTAAAGGAGGACATGTAAAACTCCTGAAAACCCAGAATAAATCAATGCCTATGTGAACAAAGACATATTTGGGCTATGTAAATTTTATCTTTCAAGTGTGAATGGGTTAAATCACAAGAATGGGTCATCTTTGACCAAGTCAAACAACACAGTCTAGATGCATTGAACCTCTTTGAGGGACAACGCATTTCTAGAAGGAGGATCTAATTTGAAAAGGGTTAAGTGAATCAAGGTGGTTTAGGGTTTGGAAAGAATCCTAACTTATAGAAGGAAGAGGAGGGCAGAAAGGAAAGTGTTGTTGAAGATTATCATTTCACAAGGAATTGTTTTCTAGACATCCCTTGTTGGGCATTCCTGTTCAGGAATCCCACCTCCTTCCTTAAGAAACTCTTGGAGGAAAATTGTGATAAACTTGTCCACTATCAAGCTTGGGCCAAGCTTCCCCTTAAATTACAGCACTGCTCATGTTGAGGGCTGAGCTGTCTTGTGAGCTGCAACAAGTGGAAGACTAGATCTGCTTAGATCTAGATGATAGCAGTGGCTCTTCTCAGTGAGTGCGTATTTTAACCTCCTGGAAGAGTTCATTAGCTGATTTCACTTCATATTTACATCTTGGAATTAGTTCAAATCATTATTAGAAGGTTAAACACTATTTCCCTCCCTAAGACAATGTTATTTGCAGATCTACAGCTGCAGGGTGCTTTGCTTGCATTTCGGAGGTGAGATCACCGATGATTGGATTCATCCTTCACTGTGGTGATCCATAGATTGGCCAAAAAATATATGTTATGTTTCAGATCTGATATTTTATGTACTTGTATTATTCATAATTTCTGAATCATTCTGCAGATCTGCATTCTTAAATCTCAGATCTACTTCCGGTGCTTCATGATTTGAGCAAATCCCCAAGGGGAATGTATAGATCATATCTTCTTGTACATGGATCTGTATTAGATATATATTTTTATGTAAAGATATGATATAGATCTGAAGAATCAATAAACTTCTGCTTCATCCCTAAAATTAATGCCGTCATGGTTATGCAGTCTTTTAACATGGTTGTAGCACCTCTTTCTTGAGGATTTCTTCTGTATTCTTTCATTCTTCTTCTGTAAAGTGTATGAGTTATGCCTCTGATATTATTTGAAAATATTCAGACCTTATTTCAGTCATACCCTTCAGAAAATCACTCTCACATGCTTCAACAAATTTCTGCATACTTCTAGTCATGGGAAATCAGGGTTTTTTAGCCTAGTTAGAGAAGGAGGAACTGTTTAACTTAGAAAAAATTATTTTATTTTGCTGAAATTCGACATGGGAGTCCCTCATAACCCTATATATCATATAAGACCACTTTCCCACCTTATTTTTATGCAAATATCTGAATACACTCATTTTAGGGCCTAAATCCTCACTTTTCCCCACCTTTTTCTTTATAAAACGTTGTATAAAGTTTTTTCTGCATATTTTATTGAATATTCAGTGATTTTACATCTGTATGAGGAATATGACATATTTCTATAGCTCTAAATTGGTAATAATAATATTATTCATGATAGGCATCACTCTATGGGCAGATTCTTTTTGCCCAAGTTTGATGGGTCATCCACCAGTTCTACCAAGGCATGGGTAGAAAATATGGACATATAATTTTAGTTGAACAAAGTCCCTGATATTGAAGCCATCAAGATCGCAGCGCTACACTTTGAAGGTGAAGCACACAATTGGTGGTTCCATGGGTTGTCTACGTTGGGCCATGCCAATGTGACTGCCTACTCTGAATTCAATAGAATAATGGTGGAGAGGTTTCACAGAAAGGATATAGAATCACCTTTCATGAGCCTTACAAAGTTAAAGAAATCGGGAAATGCAGAAACTTATATCTCTGAGTTTCTGAGATTATCTATTATGGTTCCTGATCTGTCTGCAGCAAGGAGGGTGTACATGTTCATCGATGGCTTGGATGAAATTTTGCATGGGTTGGTTAAATATACCAATACCATCACTTTGCATGATGCCATTGAGAGGGCTAGAGACCTCCAAGATGCCTTGCCAAAGGTAAAGGCAACTTTCCAGAGCAAGGCCCCTCACCTTTCTAAAGGGAAGGAAGAAAAAATTGCTCATTCCAAGGAGAGCTCATTCAAGAAGCCTCTTGATATTGAATTCAGGAGGGAGTTGAGAAAGAAGAGACTATGTTTCACTTGCCAAGAGTCATGGGCACCTGGACATAGATGTGTTGCTGGGAAAGCACACTACATAGAAGTCTTCTCATATTTTGAGGAGGAAGATGAAGATGATGAACCAAGGAGGGGTCACAGCGCTGATAATGTTGAGGGAGATCCAACACCATTTGGAGATGGGGATGGAGCCTTTGCTCCAATAGGAGGAACTCTTGCATCTTTGAGAGGAGTGCCTAAGTACTTGACCCTAAGAGTACAATGTTCAATCATGAATTAGAGGGTATATGTACTAATTAACAGTGGGGAAACCCACAACTTTATTGATGCTCATCTTGTGCAGAGGAGAGAAATCCCCACTGATATTTTTGAGGGATTCTCTATTTTTGTCCCGGGACATAGGAAAATGCAATGCATGCAATATGTCCCATCACTCTCAGTTACTATGGGGTCCTACACTTTGGTGGATCACCTTTTTGTAGTTGACATACCAAACACCAATATCATTTTGAGTGTCCAATGGTTGATTACATTGGGGAAAATCACCACTGATTGGAAAGCTTTGCAAATGGAGTGGGTGGACATGAAGAGTGGTAAACCCCAAATGATCCAAGGCATGCATACTTATCCCTCACCAAGCACTTCCACACAAACAATAGAGATGGATTTGCGCAGTGGAAGCAAGGATCTCACAGTCCCTTCTCTTATGTTCATGAGAATTCTGCAAGGGACATTCCTATCTAGTGGAAAACCACCTGGGAGGCCACCAGATTCAGATCTTGTGGGGGAGGCCTCACAGAGTGCTACTCCAAATCTAGATCCACGAGGGATTGAAGTAATGAAATACCAAGCTACAATGCTGGAGGGCTTGGGACAACTCAAGAGTGAGGGGAATCTTCTCCTTGCATCACTATCACACTCTCTCTTTTCTAGATCTGCGTTTTGGGAGGAGGAGAATGGGAGGATCAGCCTTCCAACACACAAATTTGGCATGGGAGATGTCAAAGAAGAGATCAGAAACATGACAACCACTTCCATGGGTGTATCATCAGCGCTGTCATTGTTGAACAGTGTGGATCTGTATTGGAAATCTCAACTACTTGTAGAGTATTCCAAATATCTCCACACAGGTATGATACTAGATGACATGTAGCAAGAAGAGGGCTACTTAGTCCAAGGGGGAGTCATCTATCATCATGGTAGGGTATTCTTTGCTAGAGCGTCCAAGCTCAAGCAGAAGATACTACAAGGGGCACACAAATAATTCTTTCTTAGCCATATGCATTCAACGAAGATCTATACCTTGATCATGATGAGCTTTGATTGGGAAGGCTTGAGAGAGGAACTACATCAGCACTTTCAAGAGTGCATGAGCTATGTGGAGCTGGGACAACCAATGGACTCTATGCAAGACTCATTTCAACCATTTCTTCCTTCTTTTGAGAGAGCAGGAATGCCCATGCACAACTCCATGTGTATGAGGAACTTTGATGGTAAAAGATCTGATTAGGTAGAGAAAAATTTATTTTCTGATTTGTCACATTATTTTACCATGCTTTTGCATGATATGACTCCTAAAGGGAGTGAGAGATCATTTTGATCTCATGGCTAGTGGCGGGCTAATAGAAGTTTTGAACTTGGCCACTCCCTTGTTGTGCAAGGGGAGAATCCTTTTCCTGATGGGTTCTTTCCAAAGGCACCAAACATATCTGACATCTTCAGCCATGTTAAGGTAACTCATGCAGAAAATTTGTGGTGGGAATGCCACTTGCCACACCTTTATCTAATGCAGGCAGGAGATGCACTGCGCTGGCATCACATGTGGGATTTTGAGCCACCTCCCCAAGCTCAGATTTATGTTTTCATATATGTAGTCTTGCTTCCAGACTTGGATGATATAGTTGTATTGTTTGTGGGATTGTACGGAGGGAGGATGGGTAGTTTGTATGTACCACATGGAATGGAACTCCTCCCTATACCTCATGCTACATGTTCTAGATGGAGAATTTCTCCAGCCATGCTTATTTCTGTTGAATTCTTCACTCCTAGTGGGATGGACTATGCACATCTTATGTTGACTTTGGAGGAAAAATTCATGATGTATTGGCTTGATGAACACTTGGCTTATGATGAAGGCTTGATCATTGATGGTAACATCAATGGAGGAGGGTAAGTACTACATCTCTCACCCTATCAGTTTCTTGAGGAAAAGAAACATTTTGGAGGGGAGGACTGTAATATTCCTACTTAAGCTAAGAGGAATATGAAATTTTGTCTCATTTTCTATTGCATTAATAAATGAATAAAGGAGGACATGTAAAACTCCTAGAAGAATGAATAAATCAATGCCCATATGAACATGGATAAATCTAGGCCATGTAAATAAATCACTTGCAGGTGTGAAAGGGGTTTGAGCTATGAGACTGGGTCAACCTTGACCAAATCTATAACGCTGTCTAGATACAATTTACCTCATGAAGGGACAACGCAGTTCTAGAAGGAGGCCCCTCATGTGAAAGGAGCTAACTCTTCAAGGTGGTTTAGGGTTTGCAAAGGCTTTCATCTTATAAAAATAAGGGGAAGGAAGCAAGAGAATGTTGTTGATTGTATATATTTCTGAGTATCTTGTCTTTTTAGACAAATACCATTCTCTACTGTTCAATGGAGAATTGTGCTGCTTAGCAGTTGGAGTTCCTATGCAGGGATTTCATCTCTTCCATTGAGGATTCTTGGAGGAGTCTTACTGATCTCATCCACTATCAAGAATTTGGCCAAGATCTACTTCCAACTGCAACGTAGATCTAGTGAGGGTTTGGTTGCTTTTGTAGGCTGTAGCAAGTGGAACACTAGATCTTCTCAGATCTAGCTTGTATTGCTGCCTCTTCTCAGTGAGTGTGTCTTTTAACCTACTAGAAGAGTGCATTTGATGTTTGAGCTTCAGATCTGTATCTTTGCATCAGGCCAACTCAGTTATTCAAGCTATAACGTAATTTCCCTTGACGGACAGTGTTATTTTCAGTGGAGGTTTTGCAGGGTGTTTTGATCCCATTTTTGATGAGAGATCTCTGGTGCTGGGCTTTGCCTTTCACTATGGCGATCCATGAATTAGCTTGTTGATCCATGTTCTGTAGAGATCTGATCTATTTTAATGTAAATTCATCTTCAAAAATTTCTGAATAATATTGCAGATCTTCTACTTAAAACTCAGATCTACTCTTTGTACTTCATGATTTGATCAAAACCCAAAGGGGATCTTGTAATAGAGCCTTTCTAGTGTACAGATCTGAAATGGATCTGATATTTCATACACAGATCTGCTCTAGATCTGAAGTTTAACATTTAGCTACTACACCTCCATAAAATAATGTTGTTAAGCCATTTTATAGTTTATACATGTGTTGCAGCCTTATTTTTTGAAGATTTCCTTCTCTCTTGTCTTCTGTATTGTACTGTATAATGTAAGAGCATAATTTTAAATCTGATTTTCTACTGTATATTCAAAATTTGATCTTATTTTATGGCCTCCTGCTCATGATTTCCAAGACTATGTTATTTCTGAAGCAGTTTATTTTGCATAGCTGCAGCCCCTCTTGTAGGGTGTTTTTCAGCTAGACTAGGTGGTGGGAGATCTGTTTACCACACCTATTTTTATTTGTTTTTACTCCCCTTTTTTATCTAGGCTTCAGATCTACTGATCTAAGGGATCCTAGGGCTGCAAAATCATTTTTGTGAATAGATCTCCCAGAAGTGTGTTATTTCAGCAGGCTTGCTCTGCAATCCCAATCTTAGGATATTACAGTGGTATCAGAGCTCCTTTCTTGGCACAACTTGTGCTTTCATTGGAGAACCACAAACATGTTGCATTCAGAAGAAGATGAGCCTCTTACTGAAAGGGAGAAGAGTTATCAGAATAGAAGTCACAAGAAGTTTGATTACACCACTGATGATCAAGACAAGGGTAAAGCCCCTGAAACTGCAAGTGATAAGGAAGGAGAAGAGTTTTCAAGAAATATTTTGGTGGCCATGCAAGATCTTACTAGAGAGATAAAAAAGATGATAATGGATATAATGAGGGAATCTCCTGGGAGATTTCATCCTGGGGAAAGCTCTGACATGTCTCACCACTGGACTGGTCAACCAGTGAACCAGCCACAAGCTCCACAAGCTCCACAATGCTCCACTATGCCTAAATTCTTGGCTGTGGATAATGAAGGACCACAAGAGAAAGAATCCCTTGAAGACTACTTTGTGGAATATGAATCTAAGAATCAAAGATTCAAGGACCACTTGAGTTTCCAAGAGTTTTTTCACCTCAAGGACAAAAGAAGACCAAGGCATCAGTATAGAGATGGTGGGTTCTTCCATAATCATGATAGGCATCACTCTATGGGAAGATTATTTTTTCCTAAGTTTGATGGGTCATCCACCAGCTATGCCAAGGCATGGGTGGAAAAGTTGGACATCTACTTTCAGTTGAACAAAGTCCTCGAGATTGAAGCCATCAAGATTGCAGCACTGCACTTTGAAGTTGAAGCAAAAAATTGGTGGTTCCATGGGTTGTATACATTGGGACATGCCAATGTGACTGCCTACTTTGAATTCAATAGAAGACTGGTGGAGAGGTTTGACATAAAGGATACAGAAGAACCTTTCATGAGCCTTGAAAAGTTAAAGCAATCGGGAAATGCAGAAACTTATATCTCTGAGTTTCTGAGATTATCTGTTATGGTTCCTGATCTGTCTACAACAAGGAGGGTGTACATGTTCATTGATGGCTTAAATGAACCTTTGCATGGGTTGGTTAAATCTACCAAGCCCATCAATTTTCATGATGCCATTGAGAGGGCTAGTGACCAGCAAGATGCCTTGCCAAAAGCAAAGGCAACTTTCCAGTGCAAGGCCCCTCACCTTTCTAAAGGGAAGGAAGAAAAATTTTCTCCTTCCAAGGAGAGCTCATTCAAGAAGCCTCTTGATATTGAAGTCAGGAGGGAGCTGAGAAAGAATAGACTATGTTTCACTTGCCAAGAGTCATGGGCACCTGGACATAGACGTGTTGCTGGGAAAGCACACTACATATCTCAGATTTTGAGGAGTAAGATGAAGATGATGAACCAAGGAGGGGTCACAACATTGATAATTTTGTGGGAGATCCAACACCATCTGGAGATGGGGATGGAGCCTTTGCTCCAATAGGAGGAACTCTTGCATCTTTGAGAGGAGTGCCTAAGTACTTGACCTAAGAGTACAAGGTTCAATCATGAATTAGAGGGTATCTGTACTGATTGGCAGTGGGGCAACCCACAAATTTATTGATGCTCATCTTGTGCATAGGAGAGAAATCCCCATTAATACTTTTGAGGGATTCTTTGTTTTGGTCCCATGAGATAGGACAATGCAATTCATGCAATATGTCCCATCACTATCAGTTACTATGGGGTCCTACACTTTGGTGGATCACTTTTTTGTAGTTGACATAGCAGACACCAATATCATTTTGGGTGTCCAATGGTTGATTAAATTGGGGAAAGTCACCACTGATTGGAAATATTTGCAGATGGAGTGGGTGGACATGAAGAGTGGTAAACGCAAATGATCCAAGGCATGCATACTTATACCTCACCAAGCACTTCCACACAAACAACAGAGATGGATTTGCGTAGTGGAAGCAAGGGTCTCACAGTCCCTTCTCTTATGTTCATGAGAATTCTACCAGGGACATTCCTATCTAGTGGCAAACCACCTTGAAGGCCACCAGATTCAGATCTTGTGGGAAATTCCTCAAAGAGTGCTACTCCAAATCTAGATCCAAGAGGGATTGGAGCAATGGGAGACCAAGCTATAACGCTGGAGGGCTAGGGATAGCTCAAGAGTGAGGGAAATCTTCTCCTTGCATCACTATCACCCTCTCTCTTTTCTAGATCTGCATTGTGGGAAGAGGAGAATGGGAGGATCAACCTTCCAACACACAAATTTGGCATGGGAGATGTCAGAGAAGAGATCAGCAACATGACAGACACTTCCGTGGATGTATCATCAGTGTTGTCATTGTTGAACAGTGTGGATTTGTATTGGAAATATCAACTGCTTGTAGAGTATTCCAAAGATCTCCACACAAGTATGACACTAAATGACATGCAGCAAGAAGAGGGCTACTTAGTCCAAGGGGGAGTCATCTATCATCATGGTAGGGTCTTCTTGGCTAGAGCTTCCAAGCTCAAGCAGAAGATACTACAAGGGGCACACAAAGAATTATTTCTCAGCCATATGAATTCAATGAAGATCTATACCCTGATCATGAGGAGATTTGATTGGGAAGGCTTGAGAGAGGAACTACATCAGCACTTTCAAGAGTGCATGAGCTATGTGGAGTTGGGACAGCCAATGGAATCTATGCAAGAGTCATTTCAGCCATTTCTTCCTTCTTTTGAGAGAGGGGGAATGCCCATGCACAACTCCATTTGTATGAGGAACTTTGATGGTAAAAAATCTGATCATGTAGAGCAAAATTTATTTTCTGATTTGTCACATTATTTTACCATTTTTTTGTAGGATATGACTCCTAAAGGGAGTGAGAGATCATGTGGATCTCATGGCTAGTGGTGGGCCAATAGAAATTTTGAACTTGGCCACTCCCTTGTTGTGAAAGGGGAGACTCCTTTTCATGATGGGTGCTTTCCAAAGGCACCAAACATATCTGACATCTTCAGCCATGTTAAGGTAACTCATGCAGCCAATGTTTGGTGGGAATGCCACTTGCCACACCTTGATCTAATGCAGGCAAGAGATGCACTTACGAATAGGTGGGAGGCCTTTGAGAGTCTCAAATACCTTGGAATGATTATCCAAGGCTTTTTAGATATATGGAGAAATAGATTATTTCAATGTTTGAACCTCTAGTGAGCATAATTGTGCAACTATGCCTTGATTTTCTTTCTTTAAAAGCTTTATCATGCCATTAGAGTTGATTATCTTTCAAATTTTTTGTAATATCCCAAGATTGGGATTGCACAGAAAGCCTACTGAAATAACACACTTCTGGGAGATATATGCACAGAAATGAGTTTGCATCCCTAGGATCCCTTAGATCAGCATATCTGGAGCCTAGATACTAAAGGGGAGCAAAAAAAAATCCAAATAGGTGTGGTAAGCAGATCTCCCACCACCTAATCTAGCTGAAAAACACCCTACAAGAGGGGTTGTAGCTATGCACAATAAACTGCTTAAGAAATAACACAATCTTGGAAAGCATGAGCAAGAGGCCATCAAATAAGATCAAATTTTAAATATATAGTAGAAAATCATATTTACAATGATTCTCTTACTCATGATAGTTGATAGACTTACCAAGTATGCACCTGCACTATCTCATCCATTTAAATCCACCACAGTTGCTACTAAATTTATGGAAATAATTCAAAAGTTACATGGAAACCCAAAGTTTATTTTAAGTGACAAAGATCCCATTTTTACAAGAAATTTTTGGAAAAAATTATTTTATTGTCTGGGTACTCAATTAGCTCATAGCTCATCTTATCATCCTCAATATGATGGAAAAAATGAGATAGTGAATAAATATTTGGAAACATATCTTTGTTACTTTGTATATTATAAAAAAACACACTAGTTCAAGTGGTTACCTCTGGCTAAATGGCGGTATAACACTTCCTTCCATACTATAGTAAAAATTACCCCATTTATGACACTTTATGGATATCATCAACCTTCCATAACATCATATTTAAGATAAAATTATAAGGTTAAAGCAGTGGAATATCACATCGAGAATCAACAACAAGTTCTGCAACTCTTAAAGGATAACCTTACTTTGGTGCAAAATCAAATGAAACAATAGGCAGATCAACATCGTAACGAAAGAAGTTTTTATGTAGGCAACTGGGTATTTTTACAACTACAACCATACAAACAAATTTCCCTCAAGCAAGCTAGTAAGGATAATAAATTATCGCCAAAGTACTATCATCCTTAAAAGGTGTTGAAAAAGGTTGGTACTATGGCATAAAAATTGGAGCTTCTTGCATCTTCTCGAGTGCACCCAGTTCTCCATGTTTCATGCCTAAAGAAGGCAATAGGTGAAAAGATTCTATTTTAAATAATATTTCCAGAACTTGACGAGGAAGGAAAAATCAAATTGGAAGCTGAAGCAGTCATGGAAACAAGACCTCGACATCTATGAAATCGATCAATTTCAAAGTATCTCATCAAGTGGAAGAACTTACCTGCTGAAGATTTGACATGGGAGGATGAGAATTTTATACAGAAGCATCCAAAACTACTCAAGTGTGGCATAGAACACTCTTTTGAAGGAGAGGGGCATGTTAGGTCCCTATAATACTAGTGTATCCCCTTGTTAGTGTAGCCCCCTTTTTTTTATTGTTGTGCCCATGTAGTGCCCATATTGCTATTAGTGTGCACCATAGAAGCCCACTATTGTTATTGTTGTGCCCTTACATTATTATCATTATGTCGGCTCTGATTATATTTTTACCCCTTAGAATCATATATATAGAAAAGAAGTTTTTTCATTTGAATCATCCAAGAATTTTTCACTTATGTAATGTAAAGGAGGTTTCCCCCTCGAAGAGGATATTTTATAAGTTGTTGATCTATTATTTCTATTATTTTTTGAGTGGGTTGAATAATATTTATGGCTTATTTCAGAGAAATAATGGTAGGATATGAAAAGCTTTGTAGGAATACTATCATGCTTGGTGAAGGGTGATACCTTAGTTGTCCATTGACACTGGAATACTAAGCTTACTGGGAAATTTCTAGAAACCCACAACTTAAAAAGCCAATACCCCAAGTGAATTTTTTTTATGTAATAATATGAAAATTGTTGTGAACTGAAAAAACATGTATTGAGAAACATGACAAGGAAAACATGAAAGGTACTCTAAACCATAGAACGAGCCCAAAAACAAAAATTCTTCCTGAATGGAGCAAATTGGTGATGATGTATATGAAAGTGTCCTGATCCAAATGCCACTGACTATTTTGCGAAAGGAGGTCATGGGATCCTGAACGGGCCACTGGAAAAGAGAAAAAAATGGCCATATATAAGAGTTGGGGACCCATGTACCACCTCATTTGTTATTTTTTGATGTGGATTCTAGTGTGGAGCCCATGGGAATTTTCAGCTATTTCAGTTAGCCAATGCACACAGGTATCATGCGAGGAGATATGGGTTCGTCACTGTGACACCCAATTCATAAATTCAGTATTTTAGGGTAGATAGGACGTACATGATGGCATGTATGGACATTTGTAGGCAATTTTTTGGAAAATCACATGGGAAAATGAGAAATATTCATGTGAGGGCATGTAGGTAAGGGAAATACAATCAAATTTTATGCGTGATTATGAGGGAAACAACTGCGAGGCTTTTGGTTTGAATACCTCATAGCTAAAGGGTTGACATTAATGTGAAATGTGTGACTGTATTGAGAACAAGTGTGAGGACTGTTAGTTGAGGCCCTCGCGGATATGGGGGTGATAGTCACGTAATTCATGCGACTGTATAGGAAAAAAATGCATTGTGATAAGCATCTGTTTGGGTAAAAAATGTGTGACTGCATTCATGTTTTGGGGATAGAGGCACAACGCTACATAATGTCAAATTTTGGGCCATGGAGATAATTTTTTGGTTATGAATTTTCTTTTGGACAACAAGGTGGTGACATGCATGAGCATGACTAGGATCGTTTTCATACTACAGTGGTCAGTAATGATCAAGCTTGAGCTCAATTGGTTCTATGGGGGAAACTAAAGTTTGTTTAGAACCCTTTGTTAAGGACGTAGGAAGACTTCTTTTGATTCATTCTCAGTTGACGGTAGCCAGACAGGAAGGTGTTTGGTATTCGAGGCATATATTTGGAATTCACTGGAGAGGTGGATTTGTAATTCGTTACAAGGTTCGTACCTTGGGGTGAGGTGCTACTAATAGATCTCTTGCCTAGAGGGGTGGTTATTTTGGGTTGGGCTCGTCAATACGGTAGGGATGATCTATTCTAGGAGGGGTGCATATGCATTGCATCTATCTTGGATTTGGAAATGTAGGTGGTACCAACTATGATATTATGGTTGGTGGGGTCATCAACCCCAAATCATATTTCAGGTGTCTAAATTGCAGTTCTAGAGATGATATAGGTGGGCATCTTCTTTGATTTTTTGTCTTCCTCCATTGGAGGATGATGGTGCAAATATCATAGGTCATTGGAGGTGAGGTGAGCATATTTTTTTATGGAATCATGATGTGCAACATACTTTACAAGAGAGTAGTGATGTTGTAACTTGTGATAGTAGTGTAACCTGGGCCACTGAGAGAGCGAAAAATTTGATATTGGCCTCCCTTGATGTCATGGGTATGTGGGAGGGAGGTAGGTCGATATTGGATGCCCATAGTTGAGGGTTGGTTTTAGCAAAACCCTCATCTCATTCTTGAGTTCCCTTATGCTGGCATGGATTTCCAGGGAGATCCAAAGATGGGCTTGACCTAGGTGATGCTTGGGGCCCAATAGGTAAGTGAGTCTGATTTCAGCATTTCATGATTTGTATATGTTTTGTTTATGATATATATCTATGTTGATATCATGCATGTTTGTTTTCAGATGTTGGAACTCATGGGAACGCTTTGGGTATGTTGGTGGGAGTTGATCCTAGCATTCTGGTGAGGTTGGTGCTGCTACAGGGTAGCGATGTCAGAGAGGTGAGAGAGGGGAGGAGTCTCCAACGTGAAGGGTACTACTATATATTTGTGGTCCTTCAGTGTGGAGCGGATTTTAGCACTCTAGGGAGATGTTGAGAGGTTGCGGGCTCAGGCAAAGGTTTTTGAGCATGCTTGGGATCATATAAAATATATACTACGAAGGATGCCCAATGTAGGATGGGTGATGTTGGGGGAGGAGTTCATTGAGAGGACGATAACACGAGATAGAGTATGATGCTTGGTCCTCCACCAACTGGCATTGGCAGTGTCTATTAAACGAGTGATCTTAGATCCAACACCAAGGGAGGCAGGAGGGCCTCTTGTAGGAGAAAAAGGTGGTGTGGGGGGTGTTGGTCCTGACCTTAGCTGTACGAATTACATGTACCAAGGGAAACACCCATTATGAGGATGCTCCCCTTTTTTGATGACTCATCTTTTTGGCTATGACCAATTGATGTGCATATATTTTTTGGATGATGTATATATATATATATGAATTATTTTTTGTGGCTCACATGATTTGATTCTATGTGTTATGTGTGTATACATGTGACGTACTTTTCATTTTATTGATGGATATTTTTATCATGATTTATGTATTTCGATGATGATATATGTGTGATGCATGCCAGCCTAGAATTTGATTAGCAATGAAGTCAGCGATATGATTTTGATTTCTTGATTTATGTGAAAATTTGATATGATTAAAACCACAAACTAACCTTGGTGCATGCAAGTGTTTCTAAAAACCACAAGGGTCAGGTACTCTGAAGGTTTCTTTTAGATGTGAGACGATGATATGGGAATCAAGGAAAACGTGCAAATGAATGATACCTGTTGTAACAGGGTTCCCTAACTTGTGTTTTTTGTACAATTTTTTAAAATTTGGTCCTGTGTACGGGTTTTTCGGTGGGTAAAAGCCCCTAATGTGTTGTAATGGGTTAAAGGGTAGCTCTAGTGTCCACAAACCATGGTTTACGGACCATAGGATAGCGAAGGCTACGATATTATAAATAGATAGATAGTTGGGTCTAGTAAGTAAGTAAGTAGTAAGATTGGTGCTACGTGCGAATTGCTAAGATCTATTTGGGTTGTTTTGGGTAAGGACTGTTGTGCGCAACTTAGTGTTCCTAAATTGAGGTCATTAATTGTCAACCAGGCCTAGTAAATTGCTGAAGTGCGGTGCATTGTATGTGCCTAGGTATCTGTTTCTCACTATGTTGTGTTTAGTGTTTTTATGATGTTTTTGGTTTTATGGTTTTTTTGTTGAAAAAGAGCTAAGAAGTTTACACTAAAACAGAGTGAAACTGTTAGTATGAATCCTTTGTCGAAGTGTACGAAAAAAGACCACTTTAGCTACGCATAACTAATAGCCCTAACATCAAAAGTGGCTGCCAATATCTTCAGATCTGTAGTTAGTTGATCAAGACAAGAGCTGCAAAAAACTAGATCTATACATAGAAAGACATTAAGCAGTAAAAATAAGGGTTTGCTCCATATATCCAATAGACAAGACAATAACAATTTTTGAAAGAATTTTTGTATTAAGGGCACCTGGGAGGAAAACAAGAAGGCGTATCCAATTCTCCTCAATGGGATGGGTTCTTGGAAGTCCTCAGCACTTCAGATCTAGAATCTCTCTCTCTTGTTGGTGTAGAAAACCCAGACAAAGATAGAACTCAAAGGGAGCTCACACAACAAATAATGTAGAAAAAGGTGACCAAGTGTATAGATCCAGAGTGATCTAATAGGCAACAAAAGGTGAAGGATGGTAGGAAAAACCCTCCTATTTATAACAAAATATTGGGTCATTCTAGATCTTGGTGCATGATTAAAATAATGTTTACCAAATCTAGATCCACCTTTTATGGAATATTTTATTATATTTTTTGGAGGGAAAAATTATTTGACTTGGGTCAAATCACTTTATTTGTCAATAATAAATAAATAAATGATTTATTTATCTTTTTAAGGAAGTGGTTGAAGGATAATCAAATAAATAATGATTTATTTAATTATTTGTGGGTAATTTGGTCATATTTAACAAGGAATATTATCTAAATAAGATTTAAATAATTATTCCTAGAAAATAATAAGATAAATAAAGGTTTATCTAATTAATTTCTTTTTTTTTGGGTTAAACATGACTAGGAATAATAATTAAATTATGGTTTAATTAATTATTCCATGAGGAAAATTAAACAAAATAGGTTTGTTTAATATTTCCTTTTGGGGTTTCCTGCTTAGACCATAAACAACCTAATAAATGTGGTTTATTAAGTTATTTTACATAGTGAAAGCAATTTTACTTAGGGTAAAATTGGTCTTACATGGTGTACTTGGGTCTATCTAATGATAATAGGTTAGATGACCAAAAAATGGTGTAACAGATTGCCCCCCAGCGTGCGAGTGTTAGGAGCAAATCATATGACCGAAGTACGTTGTAAGAACTCAATCACCAGAAATCAAGAGGGAAGTCAGAGAGAGAAATGTAAGGTAGACTAGTGTGCTGAAAAACTAGACCCTGAGGAGACGAGACTCACAGGTGCAACAAGTCTCTTTTTATGAGAGGGTACCTGTGCTAAAGACGGCAAGGGAGGCATACATATGCCTGCCGAGACAAAGTACAAAAGAATAGTGTGTCCAGTAAACAAGGGACCGAACCATAAAGTACAATCAGCATAAAAATGAGCCAGATAAGAATACAATGAGGAATCCCACATACATACTGTGCCTGGGATAACAGCCAGGACTTATACAATAATATATAAGTACATGAGATACAAAGACAACCCAAATGCCCCCTGTAAATGGGGAAGGGCTCGCAAAATCTGACTGATACATGCAAGTCAAAGAGGCGCTACAAGCGGCTAAGGCCGACATCATCAAACATAGGGAGCTACATCAAGGGCTGCAATGAAGAGGTCATCCGGGCACGTGAGGGGCTACCTGCAGGGCCACCCCCTCATGAGGGCTGAGACATCTCACACACACCCGAGAATCACCAAGAGCTGCTGCTACATCACTGAACCATCAAGTATATGGATTTCGATCATGCGGAAAGGAGCTGGAGTGGAGAAACAATCAAGTCAAATGGAAATGAGAGATCCCTTTGCCTGATCCGAGGCACCGAACAAGAGTGGAAGCTGGAACCAAGGTACACTGCCCTCTAGACCTGTCTTCTGGAATGAAGGAGCTGATGTCGACAGAAGGAGGTCCACCATAAGTGAGGCAATGAGAAATCCTCAACTAAGGCACGAGAGAAAATAGTAGAGCGACGAACAGACTAATACCAATGATGATGGTGGAAGGGAGGGGACTGAGTAGCGAATGGACGACTTCCCTTGCTAGAGCATAAACGGCATGAATGACATGGCAGCGACTGGCACAATATCATCAGGGATAAGGGACAGAGGGATTGAAGGCCATAATGTGCAACACAAGAGAGAAACCAAGCAATGAGGGATGGAGGACTATAGCTGGGTACAAAGGGACTTGGGATAGACTCCATGAATGCGATGATGACTCCACTTGGATGCTCTAAACAAGGGCGACTCGATGGTGCTGCCACACAGTAGAGGTCCAATGGGGGACCATGAAAACATGAGTACAAGAGGGTAACTCACGACGAAAATCAACACGAACAAAGACAAGTAAGGAGGAAAAGTGGTGCCCCAAGTACAAGTGTTGTAAGTGAAGAAATGCGATTTTAATGAGAGGGGAAGTGACCCGTCTTGGAAAAAATGTGTCCTGGTGAAGTATCAAATCCCAAAAATGAAAAATATGTTGGCTATCTAAAAGAAAATAAAACTTTCATTTCAGAAGGGAAATGGTAAGGGTAATATTTCTTAAGATAGAGTGCATTGCGAGGATTAGGAAGGGGATTGCCTTCGAAATCCTATAATAGGTATGCCCCCTTACCGAGATCCTTACTGATGACGTAATGACCTAGCCATAATGAGTCGAACTACCCATGACCAAAGACATCACGGGCCTGGTCATAAACTAGAACAAGGTTGCCTTCGTGAAAAGTACGAGGCTGGACTTTTCTGTCATACTGAGCTTTCGTGCGTTTCTTGGCCGCTTCCATGGTTTGCAAGGCAACACGACGGTCTTCGGAGGCACGCTCAAGCATGATAAGTCATTTTTCAAGAGGTTGGGTGTCAAGGAGAAGTTCAACGGCCAGATGCAGGGAAGGAATTTCACACTCGATCGGTAAGACTGCCTCCTCTCCAAAAACGAGGTGGAAAGGAGTAAACCAAGTGGCAGTTTTAATAGAAGTTCGATAGGCCCACAAAGAAGGGAAGAGCATAAGATGCCAGTTGGTTTTGTGCTTATTCACCATTTGTTGAAGCATAGTCTTGAGGATTTTGTTGACTGCTTCAACTTGGCCATTACCTTGGGGGTAATAGGAGGAAGAATATTGGTGCTCAAAACCCAACAGTGAGGATAGCTCACGCCATATCTCATCTTCAAAATTTCGGCCGTGGTCAAAGATCAGTTGTTTCGGAACCCCAAATCAAGCGATAACGTGGTTAAAGAAAAAGAGGACCGCGGTATCTGCCGTGTTGTTAAATGTTGGCATAGCCTCGGCCCATTTTGTGAAATAGTCGACCGCCACGATGATATATTTATGGTTACCAGCAGATGGCGGGCGACACTCCATAAATTCGATGGCCCATTTACAAAAGGGACCAGTGGAGACGATCGGATGGAGAGGAGCTGGGGGAGCTCACGCCTTAGGGGCAAAATGTTGGCAATAGGAACAGTTTTGAATCCTTTGTCGAAGTGTACGAAAAAAGACCACTTTAGCTACGCATAACTAATAGCCCTAACATCAAAAGTGGCTGCCAATATCTTCAGATCTGTAGTTATTTGATCAAGACAAGAGCTGCAAAAAACCAGATCTATACATAGAAAGACATTAAGCAGTAAAAATAAGGGTTTGCTCCATATATCCAATAGACAAGACAAGAATAATTTTTGAAAGAATTTTTGTATTAAGGGCACCTGGGAGGAAAACAAGAAGGTGTATCCAATTATCCTCAATGGGATGGGTTCTTGGAAGTCCTCAGCACTTCAGATCTAGAATCTCTCTCTCTTGTTGGTGTAGAAAACCCAGACAAAGATAGAACTCAAAGGGAGCTCACACAGCAAATAATGTAGAAAAATGTGACCAAGTGTATAGATCCAAAGTGATCTAATAGGCAACAAAAGGTAAAGAATGGTAGGAAAAACCCTCCTATTTATAACAAAATATTGGGTCATTCTAGATCTTGGCGCATGATTAAAATAATGTTAACCAAATCTAGATCCACCTTTTATGGAATATTTTATTATATTTGTTGGAGGGAAAAAGTATTTGACTTGGGTCAAATCCCTTTATTTGTCAATAATAAATAAATAAATGATTTGTTTATCTTTTTAAGGAAGTGGTTAAAGGATAATCAAATAAATAATGATTTATTTAATTATTTGTGGGTGATTTGGTCATATTTAACAAGGAATATTATCTAAATAAGATTTAAATAATTATTCCTAGAAAATAATAAGATAAATAAAGGTTTATCTAATTAATTTCTTTGTTTTGGGTTAAACATGACTAGAAATAATAATTAAATTATGGTTTAATTAATTATTCCATGAGGAAAATCAAACAAAATAGGTTTGTTTAATATTTCCTTTTGGGGTTTCCTATTTAGACCATAAACAACCTAATAAATGTGGTTTATTAAGTTATTTTACCTAGTGAAAGCAATTTTACTTAGGGTAAAATTGGTCTTACATGGTGTACTTGGGTCCATCTAATGATAATAGGTTAGATGACCAAAAAATGGTGTAACAGAAACTATTCTAAACTAGGTGTGCACTAGAGGACAGAAAATGCAAAGCTTGATAAGGACTCATAGCAAAGAAACAAATCACAACATGAACTTAGTAACCCATATCATGAACTCATCCAATTCATTTCATTTAGAGATATGTTGGAATAGCTTGAGAAAAGGATAAGTTTTTAGTGAAATTGAGGTTTTCCTAAGTCAACAATCAACTTACAATGTTACAACATCTCATCCATGGTTAAAGGTTTATTGGAACATAATTGGAAAAGAACATTTGTAGCAAAATAATATTTCTACTCTCAAATAACTTCTAATTCTATTCTGCAACTCAATTTAGCACTACTAGGCCTTATTCAAAAGTTATATATTTCTTTTTAGAATAGTCTTTGAGAGAAGGCTTGTTTGTGAAATTGTGAAAAGGTTGCAAAATACTCAAGGCCTTAAACTGATATTACTAGCTTCTGTCCAGATGATGATGTATTAATATGAAGTTAGAACAAAAGAAGTTTTGTAGATAATGAAGACTGTGGTATCTAAATTTAACAACTAATACAATTTAAAATGCAATGGATAACAACTAAACTAGAATGCTAATACAATGAACTAAGACTAAACTAGAGTGCTATTACCTAACTTGAAATGAATTAGAGCTGAACTAGAATGATACTAATACAGTGAACAAAGTTAAACTAGAGTACCATTATCAAGCTTGAAATATAGTGACAGAATTAAACTAGAATGAAATCTACCTCCGAAGTATTGACTGAGCTAAAATGCAACTAATTCTATGAAATACTACAGCCTTGTCTTGTTCAAGATGAGTGATATTTTGGAATAGTTTGTACAAACAAGTCTGGCTGTATCATTCAGTGAAAATGGGCATAAAAACATAACAATACACAGGTAAAACAAAACACTACAGCTAAGTCTTATCCAGAGTTAGTGATATTTTGGAAGAGATTAATGAGAATAGGACTAGCTGTAACAACTAATTACAATTGAACACAAAAAAACGTAAAGTTCTAAATTGCTACAATTATGCCTCATTCTGGATTAGTGATATTTTGGATTACTTCATGAGAACAAAGCTAAACTGTAGTATCAAATTTAAGCAAAGTTCAGAAAAATATTTAAATTGAGAATGAAACAAAGCTACGGCTACTTATCTAAACCAAATGCATAATGCTTCACGAGAAGTAGGGGCCCTCTACCATAGGATCATCACGCGGATCTACTCAAGATTGACTCAGCTCGTGCAATAAAATGATGTCTCTTTCATTAAAGGAGAAATTCTTCAAAACAGAGTATTTACAGCCTTCCAAAATCTAGCAACAGAAAAAAAATCTAACCAACAATTTCTCGGTCTCTCGAGTCATACTTATAATGAAATTACATAACTACTTCTTGAGAAAAATAGGGATAAGTGTCTTCCCATTCCTAATCAAATTAAAACTCTTATTAATAGTCTTGTGCTTTACTGTGGACATCTGTAGAGTCCGTGTTTTGATAGGAAACTGCCTCTCTTCTTTGTGCGTAACCGCTTTGATACTTTAACTTAGACTTCGTGGGGAGAAAAAAATGATGAGGGAATGATGTGGAATACGACCATATGTGTTTTTCCCTGAGATGACATTTGGAACCTGCGTAGACATGAAGACAGCTGCAGAATCGGCAACTAGCTATAGAATGTTTGCATTCTGTAGCTATGTGTAGTCAAAAAGATCTACAATAACAAAATCATGAAAACATAGCAAGTTAGACATTATATACAATCTCAAAGAAATTTTAACTAATTTTATTGATCATTTAAGCATGAAATTAATAATGGAAAAAGGAAATGAAGTGGAATGTGGTGGAAGAGAAGAACATCTTTGAAGCTCAACATACCCCCACTGCTAGGTTCTTGCATGTCCTCATGCAACTATTCCATGAACTCTGAGACTTCTGCAAGGACATCCAACCCTCTTTTTCTACTTTGTCTGGCAGTCAATGGCCTTCTGGGCTTCCTTATGACTAACTTGAATCTCAAATTTGTGAGTTCCCTGGTTAACCTTTTATTTTTCTTTTTCAATTTTTCATTGGCCTTGTACAACTTTTGCATTTGTAGAGACAGAGTTGAGTTCATATCAGTTTTCAGCTTAATTTTCTCCCTTAGAATTTCATTCTCATTGTTGATATGCCTATTGAGTACTTCTAACTCATATTTATCTCTTCTTAGGATATCAATTGCAGATTTTGGTGGACTAGGAGTTCTGTCTTTACTTTCTGAAGCTCTCTTTTCTAGTGTCTCAACATAATTGTAAATTTCTTGCTGTGCTGGGTCTATTTCAGGAGCTTCTTCATCAAAATCCTCCTCATACTGATGCTCAGGTGTTTCTTCATCCTCAATGTTTATAATTCTGGTTTGTCTAATCTCTTTTCTCTTTAGTATCCCTCTAATTCTGTGGCTCTGTCTTGGTTGAGATGGCCCTTCTCCTTTTTCTCTGGCAGATTTCCTTATTATCCTCTCTTTCTTAAGCTGCTTCGTAATTTGGGCCAATTTCTCAAAAATAATTTCTTCACTATCCTCTTGTATTGTTTTACCAGTTTTAGTTTCAGTTTTGGAGGTTTTCCATCTTCTGCTTCTTTTTGTAGATTTGTCTTCAGGTGGAGGTTACTTGGGTTCTTCAAAGTGATTTGTCACTAAGAACTCATCCCAATTATCTCCCATTTTTCTCAAATGATATTCAATTAATATTTTGACTAAACCATGGTGGTATAAAGTTGTTTCCAGAAATTGAACTCTCTTTTGAACACTTGAGGCCATTTTCTTTAAACTATGAAGCAAGAAAAAGGGCAAGTTGATTTCTTCTTCTAAGAAATGCATCATTAACCGAATATGGTAAACATAGAAGGTACCAAATCTACCTTCACAAGTGATATATTTTTGCAAAATGAGTAACATGTTCCTCCACTTATTCTTTAATGTCGAGCTAGGAATACCCTTTTTAAAAATGGAAACATCCATACCTAGTGACTTGAGTATTTGCTTCCATGTCTCGTTATGAAATTCTCTATTTTTGAACCACCTTTCTCCTTGTCTAGGTAGTTTTGTTGCCTCTGCAATGAAAGCCTCTGTAACAGTGAATTTAATGTCTCCTATTTCGACCTCGGCTCCATTGAAGGACCTTGCAAATGTTTTAGTCACCTCTTTGTGAAAACCACTAAATTTCTCCAAAAATTGCGACCACCCGGCTTGCTGTAACATTTCTCTGATTTGTGGATATCCCTCCAAGTACTTAGTTCCAACCGGTTCAGTCCTCACTATGAGACCCATAGTTTTTCTTTCCAATCTTCAAATTACTGCTCCTCTTCTCACGGTGAAAATTACTGTTAAAGAGATGTTTTTGCTCCAAAGATGCTTCCTCTGTTTTACAGACTGAAATGGTTAAGAGTTGGCTATGGGAAAGGATGATATGGAGTGGTTACAGAATGAGTATAATGAGGTGACGGTGATGTAAACGAATTAATGAGTTGGGAAATATCTTGGAATAAAACACCGTGGAGATATTTCGTAGGAAATTCAAAATCATCATTAAATGCTTTGGCCTAGTGACGTGACTAATCCAATCACCTCAGTACCTTAACCGTTAAGTTTTTAAATGATGATCAAATATGGAATTTGGAATGGTGGAATAGAAGGAATTTTATCCAAATTTTTTATGAGAGGTTTGTTAGGCATGATCAACACAATTAATTAAAACAACTTTTTGAATTATACATAACTTAACTATACCAAAAATTTTCATGATCTGTCATTATAATAATTTCATAACTTTTACCTTTGCCTTTCCTCTGATTTTTGTGATCTTCATATGCTTTGTTCTCCCCTGAAAATCATTAATTTTTGAGTCTTCATAACTCCCTTGATTTTGCTTGTTTTCATGGATATGCATGATCATTTTGTTTCAGATCAAATAATTACTGGATAGTGCCTTCAGGATCTCTTGCTGTAAAATGTCTGTATGGTTGTAGAATGTCTGATTAGATGCAGAATGTCTGACTGATTGCAGAATGTATATGTAGAAGACTTGAAACATGAAATGGAATGGTTTGGAGCATGAATGGAATGTTGTATGGAATGAGTGAAAATGGATAATGAAATATGGTGTAATGGAATATGAATGAAGTGAATAATGGAGTAAAATGGATCACAACTTATGAAGTGGAGTGGAGTATGAAAAGTAACCTGCAATTCATGATGTGTATTATTCAATTGCAGAAAAACATCAAACTTAAAAATCTAGGATGGAAATGAGGTGGACCATGGAGTGAATTGAATGAAGTGTGGATGAATGAATGAAATGGAGTATGGATGAATGGAGTGAGATGGATCATAAGTGAAATGGATTTGCACTTATGATTTTGTAATAACTGCTTGCAGAAATAACATATTTGAAAAGCTAGAGTGTTAGAAAGATTTTGACTTTCACTCCACCTTTTATGTATAAACATGCCAATCAGTGATTGGTTTTCATCTTTATACTTTTTTTTTTTTTAATCATCTAACTTCAGAAAATTTAATTAAGTTGATGAAGAAGAAAAAATCTTCTTCATTAATTTCACATCACTGTTTTCCTGGAATCTCTTGACAAATTCTTCTCTTGAGAGTGGTTTGTGATACAGCTTCAATCTATGACCATTCACAAGAAAAGTGACCTCTTCTTCATCTATTGTCCTAATTTTTATTGCTCCATTGTCAAAAATTCTTATAATTTCATATGGCCCAAGCCAATGTGTTTGAAATTTACCTTGAAAATCCTTGAACTTTGAATCAAACAAGAGAGCCCGGTCACCTTCTTTGAACTTCTTCTCCTTGATGTACTTGTCATGCCATCTAGTCCTTTGCTGTTGGACTATACTGGTTTTTTGAACTGCATCTTGTCTGATCTCATCCAATTCATTAATATGCTCCAATTTGTGCTTTGTGCCTCTGATAGATTAAGTCCTAGCTGAAATGCCATTTTGAAAGTTTGAATCTAGAACTCTATGGGAAACAAAACTTGATTTTCATAAACAATTTCATAAGGAGTATGGCCTGTTGTGCTTCTCCATGTAGTTCTATAGACCCAGAAGGCTTCAAGAAGCCTATCTACCCAATCTCTTCTATGTAAATGAACAGTCTTTGTTAGGATCCCTTCAATGACCTTATTAGTAGATTCCACTTGACCATTTGCTTGTGGATGATAGGGAGTAGATTTTATGTGTCTGATTTTGTACCTCTCCATCATTTGTTCCACTAGCCTTGATGTAAATTGAGCTCCTTGATCTATAAAAATTTCCCTTGGGACACCAAAACGAGTAAAACATATCCTCAAAAAGAAAATTAACTACAGATGCTTCAGTAGCAGAAAGTAATGGCTTGGCCTCTACCCATTTAGTAACATAATGAGTGCAAACTAATATATATTTCTTTTGTCTTGATGGAGGACTAATAGGTCCTAAAAAATCCAAAGCCCATTTTTCAAAAGGTTCAATATGTACCTGAGGCTGCAATGGCATCTCACCTAAAGGAAAAGGTTTCCCTACCCTTTGGCAACTGTCACACCTTTTAACATACTCTTTAGCATCTTTGAAAAGGGATGGCCAATAATATCCCAAATGAAGGATCTTATAGGCTATCCTTTTATCAGCAAAGTTTCCGCCACAAGGTTCATCATGACATGACTTGAGAATATCAGGCATCTCATCTTCCCGAACACATCTCCTAATGATAAAATCTAGACATGTCTTGTATAACTCATTAGCAACCCATGAATATTTTGCACTGTCATAAATGATTTTTCTTTTGTCTCTTGCATTCATTATTGAAGGAAATTTCCCTGAAACTAAATAATTAGCAATGTCAGCAAACCAAGGAGTTTGGGTAGAAATTGCAAAAAGATATTCATCAGGAAATTGATCTTCAACTGGGGTATTGTCTTGGATGTTTTGGAGTCTAGATAGGAAATCAGCTACTGTTTTTTGTTTTCCAGGCCTATCTAGAATGGTAATGTTGAATTCTTGTAAAAGCAATAACCATATTATGACTCTGCCATTAGTAATTGATTTGTTCATTAAATATCTAATTGCAGAGTGATCTGTGTGAACAAACGTTTCATATCCTGTTATATAGTGTCTGAATTTGTTTATGGCATGGACAATAGCTAAAAACACTTTTTCAGTTACAGTATAGTTTAACTCCGAAGGAGTCAAATTTTTATTGGTATAGTAGATGGCATAAGGAATCAGGTATTTTTGTCCCAATACTGCTCCTAGAGCTGTATCTGAGGCATCTGTTGAAATATGAAAAGGTAGCTTCCAGTTAGGTCCCCTTAAAATAGGTGCTTCAGAGATTTTTGTTTTCAGGGTCTCAAAGGCTAACTGGCAATCAGGATTTCACTTGAATTCACAGTCTTTGGTAAGTAATTTGAAAAGTGGAGATGCTGTCTTGGTGAAGTTTTCCATAAACCTTCGATAATATCCTGTAAATCCAAGAAAACTCCTAACATATTTTTGGCAACTTGGAATAGATAAGTTAGAGATGACTTCAACTTTTGACTCATCAAATCTAATCCCATCCCCTGAAATGTGGTGACCCAAAAAAATTCCTTCAGTAAACATCATAAAACACTTTTCATGACTTAGTGAAAGATTTACTTCTTTACATCTCTTTAAGACATTTTCCAAGTTTGCTAAGGCTTATTCAAATGTGTTTCCATAAACTGTGAAATCATCCATATATACCTCTACACAATCATGTATTAGATCTGAAAAAATTCCTAGTACTGCCCTTTCAAATGTTGCGGGTGCATTGCATAGTCCAAATGGCAATACTCAGTAGGCATAGGTACCCCAAGGACAGGTAAATGTGGTTTTGTCTTGATCTTCCAGTGCTACTTGGATTTGATTATAACCACTAAACCCATCTAAAAATGAGAAGTACTTTTTGCCAGCTAATGTGTCTAACACCTGATCTATGAAGGGTAAGGGAAAATGATCTTTAAGAGTAGCTTTGTTTAATTCCCGGTAGTCAATACATACCCTCAATTTACCATTTTTTTTGGCACAATTACCAAAGGATAAACCCACTGACTATCTGAAATAGGATAGATAAAGTTGACATTCAATAATTTCTGCAATTCTTCTTTAACAATCTGCCTAAGATTTGGATTCATCCTTCTCTGAGTTTGTCTGATTGGTTTACAATTTTCCTCTATGTAGATGTGATGAGTGCAAGTCTTGGGGCTTATCCCTTTCATATCAGTGTACTCCCATGCATATGCAGAAGAATGTCTCTGTAATATCTTGACTAGCTCTTCTTGTTGATATCTCTCTAGGTTCTTGTTTATGATTAAAGTTTTTCCTGGAAATATCTCAATTGTAGAGCTGCCAAATTTATCCATGGAATAGAGAGACATCTGCCTTGATGACAAAAACTCAATGTTGGATTCTTCTTGAAATTGTTCATGTTTATATTCCGAAGAGGATTCAAAGTTGTCCAAGGTATTCAGAATTTGGCTATCTTCACTAATTTCTGAAATTGTGAAGAGAGGTTGTAAGTCTTCTCCATCCTCTATCCATTGAGTATCATATAATTCTATAATTTTTCTTGTTGGAGGATACAAGGTAAATTTGTTGGTTGAACTACCATCAGAGATATACATATCACCGGATCTACAACTAATGAAAGCATCAGCTGTAGCTAACCAAGGTCTTCCTAATATAATAGGGTGTCCTCCTAGATTATTCTTAGGAGTTAGGATCATAAAATCCATTGGATACTCCCAAGAATCTAGGGACACTAGAATGTCTTCTATTACCCCATCAGGTTTAATCACAGATCTGTCTGCTAATTGTGATAATGTGGGTGTAAAAATAAGATTAGGAAGTTTCAGTTTATCCATGATTTGTCTACTCATGATATTGATTGCTGCTCCTAAATCAATGAGTGTGTTTTGGATCTCAATTCCATTGATGTGAATTTTAACAACTGGATTTCCTGGGTCTAGATACTTTGGAATAGAAATCTTACCCATCATGATATCTGCTATTTTTCCTGCCAGTTTAATTTTCTTTATCTCTCTTATTCTTTTTCTTGTTTTCTTCATGCTCAACTCCTTTATTTTCTTTGCTAAGATTGGAATTTCCTTGATGGCTTGCAATAATGGGATCTTAATACAAACATTTCTCAGCTCATCTAGGAAATCATAATTAGGCACCATAATCTATTTTTCTACACCCCTATCAATTTGTAATCTTTCTGGGAAGGGAGGTGTAGAAGTGGATGTTGATGGATGCTCTAATATAGGAGTTGAAATTATTGGTTCTTTTCGTTTTGATTTTTCAATGTTTGAGTCTTGGAAAGTTGTGTTCTCTTCAAGACTTTTATTTACCCGTAGAGAATCTTCCTCAGAATTTTCTTTCTCTTGTATGATTACAGAAGGTTTCCTCTTTTCAAGTATTCTTCCAGACCTAAGTTGAACATCTTTAAGGTCTAAATGAGTGATCAAATAAGTTGGAAATTATTGGCCTTCTATCATGTATGAGTTCTAAGGATTTTTATTGTGATGTAGAAGTGGATGTTGATGGATGCTCTAATATAGGAGTTGAAATTATTGGTTCTTTTTGTTTTGATTTTTCAATATTTGAGTCTTGGAAAGTTGTGTTCTCTTCAAGACTTTTATTTACCCATAGAGAATCTTCCTTAGAATTGTCTTGCTCTTGTATGATTACAGAAGGTTTCCTCTTTTCAAGTATTCTTCCAGACCTAAGTTGAACATCACTAAGGTCTAGAGGAGTAATAAAATAGGTTGGAAACTGTTGTCCTTCTATCATATAGGTGTTCTGAGGATTTTTATTGTTGGGGTTTGGTATGGGTTGGGCAGGCAACTGATTTGTTTTCTGAGGAAATGGTAATGGAAGTGGTTGATTTTGATGTTGTGGATTTTGGGAATTTGGTTGAGGATTTTGTTGAGGATTTTGAGGAGAAAAATGTGGGTATGGTGGATAGGATGGTGGATACTGATAGTACTGGGAATATCTTCCATAAGGATTTTGTGCTCCTTGCGCCCAAGCTTGAGATTGATTTTGAAATTGGGGCCAAGGTTGCTGCCAAGAATTCCAATTTGGTGGAGGTTGATTATACATCTGATCATGAAATCCTTGTGTTCGAGGTCCTTGCCAAGGCCTTCTAGAGACAAAATTGAGAGATTCTGTGGAACTTGTAGGATTATCTTCTTGAAAGACAGCTTTAAGACCAGGAAGTGAAGGACAACTCTTGGTCTCATGTTTTTCTGAACAAATGACACAATTCTCTACAACTTTGGCATCCAAAGGGCACTCTCTCAAGGCATGTTTCTTTCTACATTTGGGACAAAATATTGCTAAGGCATCAGATTCAGCTTTTTGCTTGTTTTGTAACTTAAGGGTGTCTATTTGTTCACTAAGACTCCCTCAGATGTCAGATTTGAACTCATCAAGAATATGTCCTATTTCTGCCCTAATTACTGTCCCAAAAGCAGACTTACTTGCCCTTGCAAGAGCAGGGTCTCTTGGTCCTTTTACAATTTTAGATTTCCCTCTTGAAAGGTTGATACATAATTCAGCTATTTCAGGCAATGTAAGCTAAGATATATCCCCTTTTCCCATCATGTTAAGGATATCTAACCATTCATCCCTAATTGTCTTCAACAAGAGAGCTTTCAAAGTGTCTTAGTCTAGGTTTTCCATTTTTGCTCTTTTGATGTTGTAATGAAATCTCTCCAAAAAATCTTCCAAGTTTTCATCTTCTTTTTGTAGCATCTTAAACACTTCCTCCTTATGATTGAATGGCATACAATAATCCAAATACCTCTCTAGAAATCCTTGTTTCATGTCTTCCCATGTCCTAATAGAACTGTTGATCAAACTCATAAACCACTTCAATGCTGCTCCTTTCAATGTTGAAGGAAATAGTTTAAGTTTTTGAGCATCTTGTAAGTAGTCATAAGTTATACATAGGAATTAAAATTCAAATAGGAAGGTTTCAGGATCTTCAGTTTTAAGTCCATAAAAGTTTGGAAGGACAGAGGGTGAAATGTTTTTCATAGTTGCATTAGTTTCTTCATCTACTATAGGAAACCCAAAAGAGCTTCCCATCTCTCTTCTACCTCTTCCTCTGCCTCCTTCTCCTTATACACCTCTACCTCCTTCTCCTCTACCTCTACCTCTACCCCATCCAAATAGTGTGTGTTCTCCATTAAAAACTCTTCCTCCCCCTTATTCTGCCATAGTTGATTATTCTGTAGAAGTTGAAAAGTTTATGTCCCTAGTAGGGGTTCCTGAATCTCCTTCTAAGGCAGGTTCAATGGGTAAAGTAGAAGGTATTTCTAATGGAATATATGATCTTAAGTTCTCTAGAAGTCTAGGATCAATAAAGGATGGAATGTGGGTTTGAGTTGGAGGTGTATTGATTCTAGGTCTTGGTGAAACAAGTGGTGTTCTAGGAATCAAGCTTCTGCTTCTTATGAATCTACCCCTTGAGTATATTTCTCTACGCATATCATTGTTTTTGGGTGATAAGAAACAAGGCTACCTAGTTACACTTCCCTGGCAACGGCGCCAAAATGTTGTGCTCAACTTAGTGTTCCTAAATTGAGTTCATTAATTGTCAACCAGGGTTAGTAAACTGCTGAAGTGTGGTGCACTATATGTGCCTAGGTATTTGTTTCTCACTACGTTGTGTTTAGTGTTTTTATGATGTTTTTGGTTTTATGGTTTTTATGTTGAAAAAGAACTAAGAAGTTTACACTAAAACAGAGTGAAACTATTCTAAACTAGGTGTGCACTAAAGGACAGAAAATGCAAAGCTTGATAAGGACTCATAGCAAAGAAAAAAATCACAACATGAACTCAGTAACCCATATCATGAACTCATCCAATTTATTCATTAGAGATATGTTGGAATAGCTTGAAAAGAGGACAAGTTTAGTGCAAATGAGGTTTTCCTAAGTCAACAATCAACTTACAATGTTACAACATCTCATCCATGGCTAGAAGTTTATTGGAACATAATTGGAAAAGAACATTTGTAGCACAGTAATATTTCTACTCTAAACTAACTTCTAATTCTATTTTGCAACTCAATTTAGCACCACTAGGCCTCATTCAAAAGTTATAGATTTCTTTTTAGAATAGTCTTTGAGAAAAGGCTTGTTTGTGAAATTATAAAAAGGTTGCAAAATACTCAAGGCCTTAAACTGTTATTGATAGTTCCTGTCCATATGATGATGTATTAATAGGAATTCAAAACAAGAATATTTTGTAAATAATGAAGACCGTGGTATCTAAATTTAACAACTAATACAATTTAAAATGCAATGGATAACAACTAAACTAAAATGCTAATACAATGAACTAAGACTAAACTAGAGTGCTATTATCTAACTTGAAATGAATTGGAACTGAACTAGAATGATACTAATACAGTTAACAGAGTTAAACTAGAGTACCATTATCAAGCTTGAAATATAGTGACAGAATTAAAATAGAATGACATCTACCTCCAGAGTATTGACTGAGCTAAAATGAAACTAATTCTATGAAATACTATAGCCCTGTCTTGTTCAAGATGAGTGATATTTTGGAATAGTTTGTACAAACAAGTCTGGCTGTATCATTCAGTGCAAATGGGCATAAAAACATAACAATACGCAGGTAAACTAAAACACTACAGCTAAGTCTTATCCAGAGTTAGTGATATTTTGGAAGAGATTAATGAGAATAGAACTAGCTGTAACAACTAATTACAATTGAACACAAAAAAACGTAAAGTTATAAATTGCTACAATTATGCCTCATTCTAGATTAGTGATCTTTTGGAATACTTCATGAGAACAAAGCTAAACTGTAGTATCCAATGTAAGCAAAGTTCAGAAAAATATTTAACTTAAGAATGAAACAAAGCTACGGCTACTTATCTAAACCAAATGCATAACGCTTCACGGGCAGTAGGGGCCCTCTACCACCGGATCAGCACGCGGATCTACTCAAGATTGACTCAGCTCGTGCAATAAAATGATGTCTCTTTCATTAAAGGAGAAATTCTTCAAAACAGAGTATTTACAGCCTTCCAAAATCTAGCAACAGGAAACAAAAATCTAACCAACAGTTTCTCGGTCTCCTGAGTCATACTTATAATGAAATTACATAACTACTTCTTGAGAAAAACAGGGATAAGTGTCTTTCCCATTCGTAATCAAATTAAAACTCTTATTAACAGTCTTGTGCTTTACTGCGGACATCTGTAGAGTCTGTGTTTTGATAGGAAACTGCCTCTCTTCTTTGTGCATAACCGCTTTAATACTTTAACTCAGACTTTGTGGGGAGAAACAAATGATGAGGGAATGATGTGGAATACGACCATATTTGTTTTTCCCTGAGATGACACCTGGAACCTGCGTAGACATGAAGACAGCTGTAGAATCAGCAACTAGCTACAGAATGTCTGCATTCTGTAGCTAGGTGTAGTCAAAAAGTACTACAACAACGAAATCATGAAAACATAGCAAGTTAGACATTATATACAATCTCAAAGAAATTTTAACTAATCTTATTGATCATTTAAGCCTGAAATTAATAATGGACAAAGGAAATGAAGTGGAATGTGGTGGAAGAGAAAAACATCTTTGAAGCTCAAAATCAACTATGACACAACCACCTAATGATGATCCTAGACCTCCTGACACTGCCTCTTCAACTCTTGGAAGATAGACACTTCTACAATTTTTACAATGATGCATTTACAATGACTTAGTACCATGATACCTTTATAGTGACTATATGTAGTGCTGCCCACTTGAAGTTTTCATGTGATGAACTTCTTTCTGCTGCTATGCACTTTGATTTCTGCTCTTGTCATGCTACCCTCTACTACACCTTTATTTTCTTTGCTACCCTAGAAAGTCTGGACCTTTGCAGCCCTTGACAACACATGATTTGGATTTTTTTTCCTTCTAGGAGCTCGATATTGAATCTGGTGTATCTCTGTTATTTCAGATCCCCAATATGTAATTTTTAGGTCTGTAGTAGTCCTCTGAGTATTCTTTCCAATGCCATAGGTCTGAACCAATTTGGATTCTTCAAGGGAGAGTTACGCCCAAACTCTCAAAATGACCTAATTATGGACTGGTTCAATAGAGCGAACTTGTATGGCGTACTATGTGTCACTGTTTCTTCATTCGACTATGAAATTGATACAGTGAAAAATAAAGTCCATGCACTATCTTCAAATTCTTATAGAATTCCAATCCGATACTCAAAGAGAGATTTATGACGATTTTCCCAAGGTCACTTCTTTGAGATGAAGTTCAGGAGCCTGCAAAAACACTAACTTCCACAGATAATATCTCTGAAAATATTTCTCACCTTGATCTAAAATTTTCACAAGAGCTTCCTACTAATTTTGGCTTCACCTCATAGAAATTTAAGCTTCTGAAACTTTGTAGAAAAAAATTTAGAGCGCAAATTCCATGATGACCTGTTTCAGGTAGCGAAATCCCTGCATAAGGAGGATATGAGGATCACAATTTATATAAATGCTTAGGTTGAGAGGGGCTTCAACAAGCGAACATGGGAAGGATTATAGGAGCTTAAAGAATATTAAATATTGAATTTTCAATGACCCATGTCACAACCCCATGGTGTTTTATCCCACTAACTGGGGTTACAAACTTCAAACATGAATATCTCTCAAACTGTGAAGAATTACATGGCGTGCCGTAGATCAACAGAAACATCTCGACAAGTAGAAGACATAAAAAAATATTCTTGACCCAGAATATAGTACTTTTGTAGGTAAAAATTACCATGCAAGATAGAGGTATCCCCTGGTGCTGCTTGGGTTGACATCAATGCAACCACTGATCAACAATATCCCCCTTTGGCATTGATGGCAACACAAGTACTGCCCCTACGATCATGACACCTCTTCCTACAACATTCTATCCCCCTTTGACATCAATGGAAAAGTGTAACTCCCCCTGATAGAAAACCATCCTACGGACCTGTACACACTTCCACTCCCCCTTTATATTCTGAATAAGGAAAATATAATGAGAACTTGGGAGAATCCCAAGCTTATGGCGAAGATATTCCAATGTTTCACGAGTACTCTTACGATCATCAACGCTTCCTGCTCAATCTGCATTTGTAAAGGCTTGAATAATGAGATTGTTACCCTTTAGATACCATAAGCCATATTCTGTTGTTCCCTTTAGATATCGAAGAATTCTTTTTACGACAATAATATGTGATTCTTTTGGTGCTGCTTGGAATCTTGCTACTTGTCCAACTGCTTGCATAACATCTAACTGGGAGGCATATAGAAGACTATTGATCATAGATCTGTACAACCTTTGATCCACATCCTTAGATAAGTCTTCTATGCTCAATTTGCAACCTGTTACCATCGGAGTAAGGATGGGTTTGCAATATTCCATTTTGAATTTCTTGAGCATTTACTTGATGTAATTGGCATGACATATAAATATTCCTTTCTCTTGCTGAGATATTTGAAACCCTAAGAAGTATGTCATCTCACCAAGTAAAGACATCTCGAACTTACTTTGCATCTTTGTAGAATAGTTCTTACTTAGTCGATCATCATTGCTACCAAATATTATATCATCCTCTTTAGCTATTAGACGTGCTTTAGTTGGTTCATCCATAACATAAATGTTGTTTGGAGCTCGACTTGCTGTAGCCACAATTTCACCATACCTGCCTTTCCTGATTTCACATTTTGTGGAGTTGAATGGTATTGTGTGTCCTTGATCACACATTCGTCCAACATTGAGCAGATTGTGATTCATGTTTTCGACCAATAGAACATTCTTGGCTAGAGCATCTTTGCTTCCGAGAGTGACGGTACCTAATCCTATAACATTCAAGGATCCATAATTTCCAAAGGACATGGTTCCATCCTTCTTCTCTTTCAGAGATAAAAATTTATTTCTATCTCCAGTCATATGCATTGAGCAACCACTATCAACATACCACACATATTTGTTGTTTTGAGCCTTGAGAGAGAGAGCACAATTATCATTATTCTTCTTCTTCGATGTTTGTTCATTTTGTGGGTTCGAAGATTCTTCTGGAGGATTTTCAAGTCTGCAGTCTCTGGCTATGTGTCCAAAGTTCTGAAATTTGTAACATTCCATATTATTTCCTAAATGTCAAAATCTATTGATGTTTTGTTGATCCCTGGGAGGTTCATATTTGACAGATCTCCTGGAATTGTATTTGTTCCTAGGGTACGTGCGACATTCTACAACTTTATGACCAAATTTTCCACATGAATAAAAATAGCCATGAAAAATATGTTGGTACCTGGATGGAAATATTTGTCGAGGAATCGTATTCCAAGGATGTTCTTGCGAATCTTGTCCAATGAAACCTACATGCATGTCAGATCTATTAAGTTCATTGTATTTTGTTGTAGAAGGTCCTACTTCTTCTTCTTTGTAACTGAGGCCAGTTCTGTCGTTGTAAGATCGTTGATTGTTGATGAGTTCTTTCAACGCCCTTGAGTTGTTGGTATAGTTTTGGATAGTTTTTCGCTTCTTCACTTCCTTACACAATGAGACTACTTCGGCTTCTATTGCTTCCCTTTCTTGGGTGCTTTCTTCCAACTTATTTTGAAGTGACTCTTCAATACATTTGTGTTCTTCAACTTCAATTTTGAGACCTTGAATTTTTTCTTCAAGAGTATTGGAATGGATCTTCTCAGCCTTGAGCTCTTTCATAAGCTTGATTTCCTCCTTAGAAAATTCTTCTATGGTCATCCCTTCTTCTTCATTATTTGATACCTCTTGTTTAATGTGCTTGGCCATAAAAATACTCTCTTAGTGGCTTCTTCTTCGCTGTCATTGTATTCATTGGATGGTGAGCTATCTTCTTTAGAGAGAAAGTTCCTTTTAAATCCTTTATTTTTTCTTTGCCTGTTGAATTTCTTAAAGCCTTTCTTTTCTTTTGAGTTTCCATCACTTCTATTTGGACATTTTTCTACGAAATGCACAATCTCACCACAACCGAAACATATCAATGGAAGTTTACCCTTGAATTTTCCCTTACCAATTTTGAGTTTTCTCGTAAAGTAAGCATATTCTCCATTTGAAAGACCTTCTTTATCATCTTCCTTTTCTTCACACTTGCAGGTGCAGGTCTATGCCTTTGAAGGTTGTTTCTCCTTATTGGTTTTCTTAGATGCAACGAACACAGATTCTAGATGCGAAGTACCCTCTTCTTCATCAAGTCTCATTTCATATGTTATGAGAACTCCATGTAATTCCTCTTTGCTGAGTTTTTCCAGATTTTTACTATATTCTAAGACCGATACCTTTGGTTTGAATCTCCATGGTAACGTTCTAAGAATCTTTCGTATAATAGTCTTCTCGTCAACAGGCTCTCCCAATCCTTCCAGAGTGTTAGTTATTTCATCAACGTGTTGGAAGTATGCAACAATGTTGTTATATTATTTCATTTTGAGTTGCTCAAATTTTTCTTTGTAGATTTGAAGCTTTTCTTCTTTGACATTTGAGTCACCTGCATATATATTCTCAAGTTTGTGAAACCATCTCCAAAAATAGAAGAAATGAGATATCAACGCCTTAGAAATAAGCCACTTAGAGGGGGCAACCTCCAATACATTACATGAATGAACAATTCTTGGATGATACAAATGAAAAAACCTCCTTTCTATATATAGGAGTCCATGGGGCCACAATGTAATCCAATGAAAATTTAAGTACAAAATCGCACTGAATGAATCGAGTTCAGTCTGAATGGGTCGGGTTGGGTTGGGTTCTGAACGATTTTGCTGAACGACTTCGTGCTTTAAATGGAAATGATTCCTTCAGTTTATACATGATCAGAACGAGCTAACCATGACCCTTCTTAAGACTGTTCTAGAAGATCTCATATGGATTACTTTAGCCTTGAGATTGTATTTTCTTTGTTTAGTTATACTAGTTGTGCATTGACTACATTATATAAAGCCCGATGCTCTACAATACAAGGAGGGAAACAAGCATATGAAAAATGGAATCCTGGTGTGGTAGAGCAGGAGGAGAAATAGATGGAAACATGAAGTAGCAAGAAGATGTAATATTTATTATGTTATGAATACAATGGAGATTTTGATGCATTTGTTGTTAGAATTCATGTTTTGCTGAATCGTAACACAAAATTTCGATTTCGTAATTAGAGTTTTGTAAGTGATTATGGTTTTTAAGTTTTAAGCGTTTTGAATTAATTTAACTTGCTCCAAGAGTGGCAAGGGCCCACCACACTTGTAAACAAGTTTTACAACCAATCTAGATCTTAGATTTGTGTTTGATTAATTAGTTAATAATGTGAATGTTGTTTGGAAAATCATTATTTAGATTTCTAATTAGTTTCATTATGTACTTAAAATCACATTTTGTTTCGTAGATCTGAAATAAATGTGATAGGTTTTGTTTCTCAATTAGTGAGACCAACAAGAATTTCACTAAGTGATGATTCTAAATATGTGCATGGTTACTTTGATACGATTGCATGGCGCAAAATGATTAAAGAACACTTTTAATTTCACAATGTATAGGGACTAATTACTATATCCTAAGTCTTGAAATGAAACCGATTCCATGCTATGTTCATTTTCCATTCAATGTTAAATTCTGTAGCGTTATGTCAATGTGAGAAATACTCAAGGACAACAAAACATATATTGGTTATAATTGAATCTATCGGTTCCAAGATTAACATGATTAGAGTAGGATTGAATTGGATTAACATGATTAGAGTAGTTTTTTGAGTTTGATTGAAACAAATTGAGTTTGGAATAGTTAATGCTCTTTGTGAAATGATTTTCTAAGTTATGGTGATAACATTGAGTTTTTTTAGCGTTAAGTACAAAATCAAATTTAATATTTCACATTGAGTAGAGTGGTGTGGGAGTAGACAGAGGTTATGCGTTTCATTTACAAACCTGAAAGTAGTGATGCCTTGTGTCTCAGGATTTAGGTCTATCATTTAGTTAGATTAACTTTTCCTTTTTCTTTGGCATTAGGGTGTGTTAACTGAGTTTTGTTCTTGTTTAATAAGAGTTTTTTTATTTTATTTTTTATTTATTTTATTTTATTTTGTAATTAGTTCATGAGCATAGCATAAGTTTGATATTTATGTGTGATTTCATTAAAGTTTAAGGTTTTAAAGATTGGTGTGCTTCGTTTTAGATTTAGAGATTTTGAGTTATGAATTGAAAAGTAACCTGTAGTAACTGTTCAAAGTTAAAGATTAGAATCTCTTTGCTTAAATAACGATCTCTCATATATTTAAATAATGTGATCAATAAGAAATGAGATTTGAATTAGTATTAATTAATTTCAAGTAGATCTTATCATTGATTTGAGTGAGAGTAGATAGTAAAATGATTTGTTTTGAGTTGTAGATTTCAATTCAACTTGTTATTAAGTATTGAATTAGAGTGCTTAAGTATGACTTGGGTTATGATATTTTAATTTTTTAAGCGACCTGAAGATTAGTTGTTTGTTTGATTTAATATTTGAATTAGTCAGGTTATGATCCAAATAGAGTAGTGATTAAGGTTTGGATTTATTTTGATAAGCCTCTTTGATTCAATTAAAATTTTGTACATAAACACTAAATTGATTTCTCACTCTAGTTTAGGCTAGATGCACTGATCCTCCATTACCTGCGCTTGTGCCTCTAAGTCTTACGACCTCGGATCGAAAATTTCATGTTGGAATTATAACACATATAATTTCCCAAATATTTTTGGTGCGGTTGCCAGGGAGGTGCTAAAGGGATTAGAGCATATATTCTTTCACAAGTTTTTTTTGTGTGTGTGATATTAGTTGCAGGACAATCAAAGGGTGGAGAGTGTACAGTAAGACGTGAGTGAAGAGCCATGCATCCACTATGGTGGGGTTGCTCAAAATTTTGGTTGTCCAAGTAAGCAAGTTTGTTGAGTTTTTCTGCAATTAGTTTTTATTCATTTAGATTAAAATTTTAAGCTCTTTAAAGATAAATCATTTTTGGGGTGTTGTAAGAACCCCTGGGTACTTATCCATGTTGTGAGACAGGGATTATCAACCAACAGGAGAAATTCAAGAATTATTGAGAGCTTGAAGAATGCCCCTCAAAGTAATTTCTCAAATCCTAGTAGTAGCTGGGATATCTGCCTCTTAGGAAGAGTTCATCCTGACCACATTCAATAAATTATCTATCTCTCCATAGGCAGAAAAGGATTTTTAAGTCTGCTTTGATTCCTCTTGCCTATATACCAAGGAGATCAAGAAATCATGCAAAAAATATGACGGGGATAATCTAGCTGAACCTGAGATCAAAGAATTTTCACCATGCCCAACAACAAGCTTTGTATGCATTCCAGAAACCAATTATCCAAGTTTTCCTGGCATGATCGAGGAGGGATTTCAGAGTGGGACAAATGAAGAAATGGGCTAATACCACCAGGATTACATTGCACATTGGTTCCACATCAAAATATAGTCAAAGCATCACTCTCATCTTCAAATTCTCTTTGTATCACATCTTTCAAAACTGCTGATTTTTCATGCTCGTGTACCTTCTAAAGTTTATATGTTAAATCTGGGCATGAATATATCTTTGTACCTGATCCGCACATGGCTTCATTGGAAGTTCTCTTTCACTCGAAGGAGGACATATTTTCTCTAGTATTGTAATAAATAAATAATTTAAAATAGTAAAGAGAAAAATAAGTCCTTTTGTGAAAACCAGCTTGTCTGGTGCAACTGGACAGGGACTTTGCTTGAAAACCAGGTAATTGGCAGGAAATATTCCCAATAAAGTTTATAAATTTGTATGAGTACTTAAAATCATGTATCTCTCAAGTCATTATGTTTGTACTCAAGTTAGTTAACACAGGATTCCTTAAGACCTACCTGCCAATAAGCCTTGTCCCATCGACATCAACACATTATCTGGGACCAAGGTTAGGGTTAGATAAGGTACCTAGGAGCCTGCATGCCATAATGGCAGGTATCCTTGCCATTTACTAAGGAAATACATCAATTATTCTCGTTGAATGAATTCTACAGTCCATTCGACTCCAAAAAATCCATTCATGGCTAGTAGAATGTATCTAGTGCCTTGATTCCCATTGACATCAAAGGTGGGATATCTCACATTGGTTAACGACATCCTCAATGGTCGGTAATCCAATGATTCTTGATTAAGTTTGAAATCGAAAACATTTATTCATTTTGGGCCTTGAATATGCCCATGTTTTCTTCATGAAATATCACCGTTCATACCCTAAAACCCTAGGTTTTTAGCCCATTCCGTACTCTAATTCCATCACTTGCCACCAAATACTCTCTATGGTTGATTATCATTAAGTTTATTAGATTTTATATGATTAAAGATGATTATGCCATGTTTTAATGATGATGGTTTTGATAAGTACATTTATCACAGGGTTCCATTGCCGAAATCCTTCAAAAGTCAGTTGAGTACAAAAATGCCTAATTTAGGGCTTTGACACTTTCAACATGCTTCCAGAGAAACCGAGAGAGGTTATTGTCAAAAATGGTGTTCTAATACTTCCCCATTGCTTGGATTGCACCCATGTCACTCTCGGTCTCTAGAAGGAATTAGCAAATTTACCCAAATTTGCCACAAATTTCAAACCGCCAACTTCTGCCTCGATTTTCGTGCAGCTGAAGGATAATGAAGAAATTATCAAGCATGGGATTTGGTCCCATTATAACATATTTATTAAAACTAAAATATTTTTCCAAAATTCCTTACGGTTTGGGAGATAGTCAAGGTTCTTTGAGGCCAATTTATATAAAAATCCAAAAATTCTAGATTTATAAAATCTCCCAAACAACCCTGTTTTGGTCATCAATGAACTCCTTTTTACCTCTTTTTTCCTTCTTGTGTCCTAAATCATGTCAAATCCTTAACCTGAGCTGTGAAGAGTACTTCCACAGGGCCTATTCAGCGAAGGAAAAGCATGATTCTTGGACCAAAGCATGACTTGGAGGATCTGTACTTAAAAGATAATTCAAGAACTGTACTTAAAAGACAAACAAGGTGGTCAATGCTTCCATTTCCTTGACATCAACGAGCCATTTGAATTCTAGGATCGATAATCCATATGTATACCAACCTCCAGCTTCCAGAATCGATTTTTACTTATCTCCATGCCTAGGTATGGAATGTTGTTAAGCATCAATCTTGGAATTGACAATGTAATAAGAATTATATGAGCTAAGTTAGCATAGTGATATTTTGATATGATATGCATGGATAGTTTCCTATTTTTTAATTCTCAGGCACTCTATAAAGGCTGCATCCAAAGAATTTTAGGGGGAGTCAGGAGTCAGAAATCAGAGTTATAATCATTAGATTGAGCAGTTAAGTGAAATATTTGTATTTGAACTCTGTTTAATTCAAGGTCTTTTTATCATGAGCATGCTTTGATTGGAGCTGTGGAGTGAAATATTGGTGTATGATTGGATTAATTAGTTTATCATCTCTTTTATCCTATAAGTTTCTTCATCTCAGGTGTGGCAAGGGCCCACCACATCTAGGAGATTTTTCCAGTGTTAGTAAGGTTCAATTAGTTGTGATTTTTATTAATTTTGCTGTGAATTATATCTTATATTTTCATTACAAGCACTTGCATTATTAGATTATCATCTGAAGCTTGATTTGTTGCAATAGATTTCGTTTCTAATGTGATTGAATGACGTTTTTCTCACTGTGGTTATGCCTCTTGAATGCGTTCTTATCAATTGGTTGATCGATCTGAATTGAAGATTGGAACATGGTTTCTCACTGTGCGTTTTAAATTTAATTCATAAATCAATTGTTGATCTACCTCGTTTGAGAATTCCAAATTGAATTACGAATTTGATGTGTTTGGTGTTGATACAAATCTAAGGAAGACCCTTTCATTTTAGTCTTGGATTCGTGCATCATTTCTCTCTAATCTAATCACGTAATAGAGTGCGTCATCTGTCCCTCTCTGAAATGCAAAAGCATCATTTTGAGTTAAATTCAAAGCCCCTACTTCCTTTCAAACACTAAGTTTCATTGAATCTGTATTTAAATCTTCTGTTCCTTGCTCAAATGCGTAGACCAGAATTTAATTACATCTCAGGATAATTAAAATATCTGTTTTCATTTCAAATGATAACAACATCAACCAGATCCATTAAACACATAATTACATTCGGTTAAGAGCATAGTTGGTTTCGCACGATATACACCCATCTTCTCACAAGATCAAAACGATGATATTAACAATGAAATGCAAGATTTGAATGTATACGCAAATATTAATGGACTGTTCTCTCACAATTGTTAAATCTATTTTATATGAAGCGTGAAGGCAGTGAATCCATACTATGTGCTCTCAAATTTTAGAAGGAAAATGAGCATTTTGACAGTGATGTGTGTGTGTTTCTAATTATTTTTCTATAGATATTAAAAGTTTACTTGCATTATGTCATTAGACTACAACGTGTTGATTTTTTTGGCTTGAGGGGTGACTTTGAAAATCATAGGACAAAGGATAAGGTTTGTTTTTCGAAGCAATAGATTTGATATGACTTAGTTTAACAATTAGATCCAGTTTCAAACTTTAATAGGAACGTATGTTGATTGATTTTAGCTCAAATAGAAGTAATCCTCATTACATGCCTGTAGCTTGTTTGGTGTGATAGTTAGGCATAACTTCGATTTCCATATCAGTGATGTTAATTTCTAGATTGAATAAATAAATAGTTCCATTGAATGAATGTATCTTGCTTGAGTGTGCATTAGGGTATGTTAATTGTTGGAGTTTGATATTGCCTTAGCTAGATTGGAAGTGCGAGTTATTTTCATCAAAGAGAAAGTTATAGGTTAAATTAAATTCCGGATTGCTTGAGATTAATTTGTTGAAATAAGTGAAGCAATTTGGTGGGTTTGCAATTAGAGTGAAAATTGAGGATTGATTTATTCATAGAATAGCAACATCATTTTCTTGATTGAGTTTTCCTCATTGTGTTCCCTTGTATGATTAAGTAGAATTTTGTAAGTCTGCCTTGTCTTTCATAGAAGCTAGGGTTTGGTGAAGTAGACTAAAAGTCATTTTACAAGAGTGTCAAAGAATTTCAATTGTAGAAGCAAAGTTGAGTTGTTCATTTCATTTGATTAGGTGTGTGCATAATTCCTTTCAGATAGAGTTCTTGGATCAACATTCTCTTTTGTTTATTGTTGAAAGAAGCATTGAAGTTTGCGCGTGGAGCTCCTATCATTCTAGGGTTTTAATTCTAAGTGAAGTTTTCAAGGATTGATTTCCAGTTTCAAGATTGCTTAGTCTTAATTTCAAGCTTTAATTGTGATTGCAAATAGATTAGGTCTTTAAGTTATTTATTTCAGAGTTTAGATTGCAAAAGCAAGAAGATTAGGATTTTGGATTTCAATACAGTTCTAAATTACTTCGTTGATGTGTGAAGTTTACTTGATGATAAATTTGCTTAGTTTCTATTCAGAATTTGATTGAAGTGAAAGTTTGCAGTAAGAGATAGATTTAGTTTAAGTGCAGATTCTTTTTTGATTTAAAGATAGCTTGAATGATTCCATACTTAGCAAGTTGATTTTCGTACCGTAGTTTAGGTTAAATGCTTTGATCCTGCGTTACCTGCGCTTGCACCTCGAAGCTTACGAGTCCCAGATTGATAATTTAATGTTGGAAACTATAAACATATAATTTCACCAACATTTTTGGCACCGTTTCCGGGGAGGTGCTAAAGGGATTAGAGCCTAGTTTCTTTCATGAGTTTTTTTTGTGTGATCTTAGTTGTAGGACAACCAAAGGGCAGAGAGTGTACGGTAAGACGTGAGTGATAAGCCATGCATCCACTATGGTGGGGTTGCTCCAAAGTTTGGTTGTCCAATTAAGCAAGTTTGGTGAATTTTATTGAAATTAGCAGTTTTAATTCATTTAGATTAAAATTTCAAGCTCTTTAAAGATAAAACATTTTTGGGGTGTTGTAAGAACCCTTGTGTACTAATCCATATGATGACAGGATATACCAGTTGGCTTGTCGAGAATAAGAAAATGGTATTTTGAGGAATCATTTAGTGAGGAGTTTTGATGCTGCTACAGAGATGTATAAGTCATCCAATGAAGAATTCACAAGTGAAAAATTTAATATCTTGCTTGAAGATAATTTTGATATTATTAAATATTTGATTTAGAAATTGGATGATTTGCAGGAACAAGAGAAGGATGAATAACCACTGCTTATCCTTCGTGCCAACTGTAGAAAGAAGAATTTCCTTGGAAAGTGCCCACTTAGCGGTCTGAAAGTTTGCAAAATTTGTGAGGATGGTCATGCAACCGAACGTTGCCCATCACTGCCACGATTACTAAAGGTACTCAGGGAATCAAGTAAGGAATTGAATCAACTACTAGGTATAACTCAAAACCCATCACCATTTTATACTTTGGATAATGTTTATTCTCCTAAGTAGGTTCCTCAACAGATTTATAATCCTGCAATTCCATGGAAAAATTTTAATCCTCCTCCAATCGAATATCCTACTTCATGGCCACAGTGGCCCTCTCCATGGACCTCTTCTTCTATTAAGATATCCCCATGGCCTCAAGAATGGTTTTCCCCAGGGCAGTCTTTCATGCAAAATAAACAACAATCACATGTGCCATCAAGTTATCATCCTTCCTTGTCTCAATTACCTATGCAACCTTTATTTAACACTAACCCTAATCCATACCCTAGCCCTTATCCACACCCTAGTCCTAATCCAACACCTAGACCTAGCCTTAATCCATACCTTAACCCTTATCCATACCCTAACCCTAATCCAAACCCTAAACCTAGCCCTCATTCAAACCCTAACCTTAACTTAAACCCTAGACCTAACTCTAATCTAAATCCAAAGCCTAGTCCAAGCCTTAACCCAAACCCTAGTTTAAACCCTAGCCCAAACCATAGCTTAGACCCTAATCCCAACAAGGAGGTTGCACAACAATTTAAAACACTTGTTCTTCCTATTGATTCTCCCACTGAAAAAATGATATATCTTCAAGGTTGGGGGAAGGGTGACTTTGGAAACATCTGCTATCACTACAAAACATTTACCCCAGGAAGATCTAATTCAAAGACCATTTAAAGATAAATCTATAATTGGAACCTATTCTAAGACCATTGTTGAAGCTCAAAACCCTAGAATTCCCCTTGAACATTCTTGTCAATTTGAAGAGCAGATATTTGAGCCTGAACTTGAGGGGTTTAAATTTTGTCTTTCACCAGATCGCTTATGCCTCCAAGGGAGTGATTATCAAACAGTGGAAGACTTGCATAAGCTGGAAAATCATAAATATGTGGATCTCATTGAATCCTGGTTTCAAATAGTCGTCAATACACCCTATTCCCTGATCATTCAACAACTCTTGGTACTATTTCAATTAAAGCAACTGGTTTCTCATACTCTGGTATGTGTTGAAGTTTATTATTTAAAACTGAGTGCGAGTTTATTTAGAAAACTATTACGCACATAACTGCATTGGAAGTACTCCTACACTTGAAGGTGTTAGGACTCCACTATGTATCATTTTTGCTATATACTTTGACACCATTTT